>JARJLF010000083.1:0-467937 GCA_029378395.1 Mycena leptocephala
ACCCTTCTCCTATCCCCGCCTTTCTCACCTAATCATGTGCACATTGTCTTCCCCCCTTTTTTTCCTTCTCTTACGGAAGACAAGGTGTGGGAGTCTATTCAGGCGCTTATTCACGCTTACTTTCACTCCAATGTCACTCTCAGCACGGGATTCCGATGACCCTGGATCACGAACGGGAACCCGTAGCTGATCGCTGACCATATGTACCGTGGTCTTCCAACTTAGAACGGTCTTTTTCAATTCTTGTCAATTCTAATTCTGGTGGCGTACACGTCAACAAGACTTGACAGACTATTAATCCCTCTTCAGCGAGAGCCAATAACTTCGTCAAAAAGAATACAATACTTCCGCTGCTATGTACAGATCTCGGATCAAGCCACGTTTCTTTTTCCGCGCCAGAGTCCAGTAAAGTGGCCAGGAGAGTCAGCAGGGGATTTCATCCAATTTCTGCGCCACGCTGAGCGTTCGGAGTTTTCGACATCCTTGTGACTTCTTCTTCTGTTCTGAGCGCTCGAACAGCGGCTGTGCAGCGTCCCACATTTCTCTGCCCTGCCAAGTCTCCGCGCCTACATACACATCGCCAATTGTGCGCATACATTCGGCCCTGCTCTGATGCACGTCCATCTGTGTGAAACCCTCCAGCGCAACCGTCAAAACACTCAGTGCTGCATCGTCCGCGCCTTGTCCCACGAGCACATCTCCAAGACGCCGTAATGCCTGATGTACCATCAGTCGACTCCGCGCCTGTGGGCGTAAAGCATATGCGAGGAAAACGATGGCCCATCGCTCGCATTCCATATCTTCATGCACGGGGTTTGATGGGTCCGCCAGCCTCGCAAGGCAATAGCACGCAAGAACCTTGTCGTTGTCGCGTGCGGCAGCAAAAATCCGGATGTATTCGACTCTGGCCCATGTCGCGTCTCCCTCCCGGAACAGCAGTTCCGCATGGCAGTAGTCGCAATAGCAGAGGCCGCGTTGGTACTGCGCAGTCCCGAAAACGGTCGTTGCGGCATCGAGGTTGCGGGACACAACATCGATGCTAGCGCCAGTTACAATGTCTAGGAATGCGATGTTTAGCCGGACAGATGCCTGTGGGATGGAGGAGAGAACAGCGGATGTACTGCATAGCATTGCCTCTTGAATACGTCGCCCGTTGGAATACTCGGTCTTGAGCTGGTACAAATCTGCCTCAATGGTCATCAGCATGTTTTCCATCTGTCCACCTTGCAGACCCGCTCGGAAAATCAACCCCTTCCCTTCTTCCAAGCACTTCATGCAGCGTCTGAAGTCTCCCTGTGCTGAATAGCACAGAGCCTGTACTCGGATTCCAACCAACTCGGCCCCGAGGTTCCCCGACGCACGGGCAATTTTGTATGTTTCCTGGGCCAGCTGCAGAGCTCTGGAGTAGTTACCGCGACCCCATTCCATGAGGCCTAGGTTACCCAGTGGTCTGACCTTGGCCCTGTCTTGCGATGCCGCAGAGAGTGCAAGTGAAAAGAAGCGTTCTGCCTTTTTGACATCGCCGGCACACTCGGAGTAATACGACGCTATCGCACAATACAGTCGAGCTGAAGGTGTTTACAAGTCAAAGGTTTGTCAATCCGCAAATTACAACAGACTCACCTTCCGCATCATGGTCTTCCACTAGACGAAAATGTTCTGTGGCCTTGTCTATGGCCAGTTCCGGATTAGGAAGGGTATAGAAGCGCCCAGACTCAAATGCTTCAGTTGTAAATCGTCCGTGAAGCTCGTGGTCATCCATTGCAGACAATATTTCTGGGAGGCGCAGCATGAGTGGGCTGAGCCCCCGATTCATCGTCCCATTCAGGTCATTGAGCAGAAGTATGCCCAGGACGGACTCCCTGAGGTCAGTCTGATCAGAGTCCAATCCTTGCAGCAGTACATTGTGCAGATTTCCCAGATTTGAGACAAGGCGAGGAACCAAGTCGATCGCAAATGTGGAAGCATGCCACCAGGCCACATAGAGTTTCAGAAGTTCAATGAGATATTTTCGCAAGGGCCGCACCAATTCCAGGGAAGGAGGCCTGGCAAGGTTAATGTAGTCTCGAATGGGCGCCAAAACCTTAAATCGCCCTGCATGGTCATTATAAGCAAGCGAGGTGCGGATCAGTGTTGTTTTACAATGGGCTATATCTGGAATGCCTATTTTGCATTGAACCAAGTCGAGGTCGGTAATACCGTCGGAGAGGAGCGACATCAGACTGAGGAGTTCCACAGCATGGGGGGAAGCAAGCAAGCGTGGACTCGACAGAGATAGCACGATGGAGATCTCCAAATTTGACCGTTTATCATGACCCGCGGATAGAATGGCCGTCCGTTCGCGTTCCCAACGTTCCAAGGCGGTCTGGCACCCCTCGGTGGCTGCAATGGCTGCCACCAGTTGAATTGCTAGAGGGACGTTGTCGGTAATGTACAAAAGCCGATCTACTTCAGAATTGTCGTGGACTTCATCCGCAATGTCGATGAAAGTTTTGCGGGCGGCATCCGGGGTCAAGGGCATCAAAGGACGTAAAAATGGCCTCGTCCATCCGACTTTTCCGGGGCGTTCAGCACCACGCATCGTGATCTGAGGAGAGTCAGCACGGTACCGAGGGATACGCGGGGAGCATACCACAAGCGCCATATGCGTGATGTCGGCGAGCTTCGAAAGGAATTCTTCCACTTCAGCACGACATTCTGCTGGTTCCCATGGTGTCTCAAAATTGTCCAAAATGAGTAAGCACGGGGGTCCACTAGATAAATGATGAACAACGACTCTTTCTAATCCACGGGAGGCCTCGAGGGCACAATTGGAGGCCAGTGTCGCAACCAGAGCACCACATGTTCGAGCAGAGTCGCAAGAGACAAAGTGACAAGTAGGGTATCTTTGGGCAACTTTGGGGTGATGGAGGGCGACCGTTGCTAGAGTAGTTTTCCCCATCCCACCTGGACCCAATATTGCGATCCGCGGCCCTGACTGTCCAAGAAGGCTATCTATCAGCTCTTTGAGCTCAGCTTCTCGCCCGTGGAAGATTTTCGGCGTGGCAGGGAGATTGGAGAACGACACAGAACTGTCGCATAAATCGAATAAGATAGTTATTTATTTCGTTGAAGGGGTTTTAATTTTCACCTAACATTTGAGGAACTTCGTCCAATCTGAATCCGATCAGAAAAAGATGCCAATCTAATGGAATTTGCTCACAGAAGACAGATCGTCGAATGAGCCACTCTGGGATGCAATCATCTCGAGGAGCTCTTGATGACGGGTCTCTGTGTCAATATTAAGCTCGACAAGAGCGGTAGCAAGTCCGACTCCTTGTTCCGTCTTTCAAAGCCTAGGTTAGATTTTTCCACTTGATTGTGAATTGAGGGCTGACAGTAAAAGTGTCGAACCGTTCTCTTAACTCGGCCTCACAAGTATCCAACTGGGCAGTGATTTCGCCTTGCTTGAAAAGGCGCCTGATTGTTCCAAGCTCTCGCTGAGATCTCAAACATGAATCCAATTTCTGGAGAGTGCTGTGACCAGAGATAACATGAACGAGCACTGACGAAATCAGACATCACACACTTACCCGGCGTATTGTGCAAT
The DNA here is from genome assembly GCA_029378395.1 of Mycena leptocephala. Taxonomy (NCBI): domain Eukaryota; kingdom Fungi; phylum Basidiomycota; class Agaricomycetes; order Agaricales; family Mycenaceae; genus Mycena; species Mycena leptocephala. Next base: position 3,590 of record JARJLF010000083.1, read on the forward strand.
CTGGTCAAGCATCCTTGGGGCATGGATGTTGTCCGAGTGAATGGACAGGCTTGTGAGAGCACAGAGCGAGTGGTGAATTTCCTCCATGATACGAAAGCATCTTTCCCGTTGGATCCGGGTGCTCTGCAGTTCCAATTAAACAGCAGGACGCAAAAATGTACGAATTGCATACCTGCACCATAGGGATGATTGTCAAAGTGAGCGTGCAAACCCTGCCGAGGAAAGGTATCTGAGATGCAGTTGCAACATCGTGTAGAGCATTGGCCGCCATTGCGGTGTACTCGAGAAGCTTGTGTGGGGGAGAGCTTGGGGACATCACTGAGGATGGGAAGTTATCTGACGAGTCCATACCGACATGAGGTCTATATATCGGGCAAGATATTTTCGATGCGGTGCGGCTTTTTGAACATTTAGATCTCCTGTCTGATAAAGCCCAAAGCTTCGAAATGATACAGTCGGCGCTGGCGGCCGGTTGATGTATAAAAATAATCCGACCTGCGAATTGACCCTGAGGATGCGGAGGTCGGACAACTTTACTTAGCCCACGTCAAGTCATAGCCTTCATCGTACGCACGGAGCAGATCGCAGATGTCTATCATTGTTCTGCACCAACAAATCACCACAGATGTTGAACGGAAGCTTCTCGTATTGTAATTATGGATGAATTTCTGCAGATTCATTCAACAGAATGTAAAAGAACCTGCTTTACTACCAGCGGTGGTTCATCCATTCTGTGCCAAAACCGTCGCGTGCATCTGCAACACTGGTCAGATCATCTTTGCAGGTAGTGTATCATATGTTCAGCACTGGCAGCGGGACGCAATATTAGCATTTTGGCACCGCGACGGATGGCGATCGAAGTGCCAGACTTCAGGGCCTGGCATCTGGAGATGACCGCAGTTGGTGGGCCTGCCCAACATTGGAGCCTGCCACGTCGAGTGAATTTGGGCATTCATGAATGGCCCGAAATCTTGCCTTCCCCACGCCCGAAGAGGTCGACCTGCGCGACGGATACGTGAGCGCGCACATCTACCAGAATATTAAGGACCCGAATGCCTATGGCCTGAACCATCAACATGGCCCAGCGGGAGCCGATTGCACCACGCATTTGAAACTTCTCCTGACATCCAAATATTTGCTTTTGTCTAGGGCTGGTTCTACTCCCTCCACGACCTTGTTCAACCGCCCATCGCTCCCTTTCCCTGCATATACGGAATTGAGAATCAAACTCAAAATAAAAGCCTATAAAAATGTCCTGGCCATGGCGACGGTACCATTGGTTAGAATTCCAAGAATATTCGGAACGTACAGCTCGTGGATATTTAGCACACATTTCGGAAAGAACACGACATAAGCAAAGGGCGACTGCAATACGAAGATATGATGACTATGCAAACTAATAAAGTCGTCAAAAGAATGGCCACCAAAGGCTCACCCAAATGATTTTACGCCGCACACATCCAGCACTTCCACTGCTCCAGCCGCTCTCTTCCGAAATCGCAAAGCACGCCGCATGAGACCGTCGCCCGCACACCCACACCGGCACCAACTCTCGTCTGTTGCTGCTGCTTTTGCGGATGGTGGTGGTGGTGGGGCTGCGCCAGGAGGCCGTTCCCGAATACGTATCGGTGCGTGTGCGTCACGGGCAGCATTTACCATCGGAGCGCGGTGTGCGTCCGATGACGGGGTCGTAGAGAGACAGAAACGAGTGAGCGCCGGCGCTTTGATGGCGTATCCAATCCAGAGGGACGCACCGTCGTCAGTCACTCCGGAGCGTAGTCGGCACGCCTAGAGATGCAGGGGGGTGGGGTGCTGTGGTGCGCAAGTCGTCATGGAAGTCGAGCCGGGAGAACAAAGCACCGAAGATCGCAGCGAACCGCCGAGTCGGAGAAAGCAGAGAAATGACATAAGACAAAAAAATCGGCAAAGACGATGAGCGTTTGATTAGGAGTAGCCACGGGCACACGCACCTATATCGTAGAAGTCCGTAGAAAAACTATCCAGTGTCTCCGTTAGCGTTGGGCGCATACACATCACTCCAAGATGTACATTTGCATACGCTCTCGTGAGACTCTTCTCGTGCTTGCACTGCGAAACCGCCGGGCGGTATGCATTCATCGTGCGCCTAGGTGCACCCATAGATATAATTTGAGCCCACCAGAGCGCCAGCGTCGATAGGAAAAATCGCCGAGACGAAGGGAGGTCAGAAAGGGGAGAGAATGGAAGGAATCTCGTCAGCGCCTCGTTCCGAGATCTAACCAAGGCACGCACCTCTCTCGCGAGATGATATATGAAAGCTGGAAAGATGCCTCGTCAGCCTCGAGCAAGGACAGACGATTCCGAGACGTACCACGATCCTTCTCCTTGCCTTCCTTCCTTCCTTCCTTCTCTCGGCGTTGCTTGCATTGCACGCATAGAGCGAGCCGTGGGGCGGGTGGCAGTGACCGCCCGAGTGAAATGTAGGCTGGAGAGAGCTAGGCGATGAGGACATGCGGGTAGTGGATGAAAGGAAGAAAGATACTTACGGCGTGGTGGCTGTGCGACTGTGTGTGGCTGTAAACAGACGGACTTTGCTTCCCACATTCATCACAGACGAGCGTTTTTTGCGTTTGGCGGTTTACGACTCCGAGTTTACTAAAAGATGGTTTCCTATCGTGCTATAGAGTGACTAGGAGCCATTCCGTGGGTTCCACGGCTTGATATTCTTTCAACGGAAATTCGAATCCCTTTTTCATGCAATCTTGATTCTTGCCACTCGTTGACTTCAAGTTTCGTCTTTGAGCTAGCTTCTCTTCCTGAAACCTCGGGTGGCTTGTACTCTACGGTGTCCTGTCTCCCACGCAATTTCAAGCGGCGTATATATCTTGTTCTGGGTTTCACTCGATTCCCCCCCTGCCATGTAACTCCAGGCCAGGCCTCAGGCTCCTCGCGCATTTGGTTCTGAATTTTCCCTGAATCTGTCTCTTTGAGCCCGGAATCTCTTTGTTTGTTATCTCTCTCTTTGTTCCCGGTGCCCTTTTGCTTTCCATTCCCGCGTTGCGACGGCCGTGAGGTTCATAATCAATTATCACCTTAGCCTTCAACCTTCGAGAACGATCCTCTTTTGTCCAGTAAAAAATGATCCCAAGCCGAGCAATGCCTCTGGGGGATTCGAACCCCCACCTTCCCGCCATATCGCCCAGGCGGCTTTACTTGTACGGGACGATCACCCATGATCCATGAAGGCCGGCATTTCTGCCATGGACGTCGCTAAAGCGTGCTTCTGGTTCATGTTCTGTGTAAATCTGGAATTTTCCGGATTTTGAAGATGTTCCATTCGCTGCGATTCTGGCTTGCCACCAAATAATTCGCGCGGTTCGATATCAACCTCAACCGTCAATCTTACCGTCCATGCGCTGAGTCTCCCACACGAGCAAGACAGAATCTTGTATCTGAACGTGAAGTCTGCCTTTTTAAGAGTTTAGTTCTTGCCAGGAGTCACCCGCAGGCCACAAGAGATGACGTTCCAGCTTACTTAGCCAACTGAAGCAAGTTCAGGTTGGGTTAAAGCCGAGTCAACTTGATGCACGTGAACAGTTGCGGCTGCGACGAGAGTTTCTGACCCGAATAGAGAAAGGTTCCAGCGTCTGTATGCATTCCTGACATTAACCAATTGTTGACAACCAAATTACTGCTGACTGCGAGCGGTTTCGACAACAGAAAGCGCGAAACGCGCATCCAACCCGTCTACGGCCGCCCGTCCCCGTACCGTATATTGGTGGCCCATGGCTTGGCGGGACGGGACGGCATGCCGTTGATTCTTCGGTCTTCGACGTCTCCGCCTTGATCCTGAGTCGATTCAAATTGACGTGGATCAATAACTCCCATTGACAATCACCGCACTGCGTGAGTGTTCAAGTTAGAGCAATGCTTATATAGTTATGGTTCCTATCGTACACCGACCAGTGGGGCGGCATGTCTATTTCCCCTTCGCTTTCATCTTGCTGTCTCACTCGTTCCTATAATATTTCTTCCCTTTCCCCTCTAGTCTGTTCACATTTCGTTTGTACGACTTCCGTTTCCTCTCACAGAGTCCTCATGGTGCGTTTTCTCCGTCTAACCTATCCACTTGCATCTCAAGCTATCCAGGCCTCCCAACCCGGACGAAGCACATCGACCGAACAGAGTACATCTACAATATCTCTCTCGAGCTTCGCGTCGTCGCCAATTCCACGGCAGTCAGTGGATTTTCCAGCTTTATTCTACTAATTGCTTAGTTTCCATTCAGAGCGTCCTCCCAAACTACCTCCCCCTCCTCATCGATGCCAGTATCTCGCTACCCGAGTTCATCTCCTAAAATCCCGACAATAGCTTCCTCAGCACGACCTCAGTCCATATCGATTTCCCCAAGTTTCTCAGTCAATGCCCTTTCTTCCACTTCTCTTCCGCAAAGTCCTTCGGTGAGTCTCCTTCAAACGTAGACCAATCGCCTTTCGAACTCATGAAACACTTGTAAATCCCTTCCTAGGCCTCTATCGCCGACTTCAAATCCCAAGCGACTCCGCTCACCTACAGCCCCGGCGTTATCGCCGCAATCGCCGTATTCACATCGTCAGTGGATTTTCCCACTTTATTTCTACTAATTGCTGACTGTTAATTCAGAGAGTCCTCGCAAACTACCTCCTCCTCCCCATCAACGCCGGTATCTCGCTACCCGAGTTCATCTCCTAAAATCCCGACAACCTGTTCCTCAACACGGCCTCAGATTTCTCCAAGTTTTTTGATCAATGCCCTTCCTTCCACTTCTCTTCCGCACAGTTCTTCGGTGAGTCTCATTCAAACGTGGACCAATCGCTTTTCGAACTCATGAGACAATCTAGGCCTCTATCGCCGACTTCCAATCCCAAGCGACTCTACTCTCCCACAGACCAGGCGTTATCGGCGCAATCACCGTATTGACAGTCGTCGCCGTCTTCTTACTCTCATTCCTGGTCTTTTTCCTATATCGCCGACAACGTCGCATACAGCAAATGCAAGTTGTTTGGAATGAACACATTGCTACGCACTACCCCTTCAAGCAAGCGTATCCGCGGAACACCGAGGCAAAGGGATTGGCGTCTCCGAGCTCGACGACGGGCTCGGGGTCTCGATGGCCTGCGGAGGACGTCTCGGGGCCGGCCTCAAGGACGATTTCAATCCCATTCCCGCTGTGCGCCAACCGGCCCCGCCTGCAAAGCGTAGCGAGTCTCGCAGGTTCCGCCAAGGCCTCGCATTACACCGTGCGCTCGCACACGAGCCGTATGCATGTCATGGGAGAAGCGCAGCATAGCTTCGGGAAGGACGTCGCCTGGAAGGAGGCGCACTACGAGGATCCGGGACCGCTTCCGGTTTTCCGTGGCCGTCCTTCAAGCTCACAGCCGAAGATGTCGAGGTCGACGCCGCTGTACCCTGAAAAGAAAATCAACATCACTCCTCCGACATCGACGCCGCACTCCGGAGTTGTGTTCCATCCCAACAACAACACCAACAACGACAAAATTGCGCCTTCGAAGGCGGCTATGTGGTTGCTACGTAGGTCCACTGCATCGGCGTCGTCGGTTTCATCGGAATACTCCACCGCATCGGCGTCGATGATCGTCCCAGAAACCTCGGTGCCGCATGATAGCACCGTCACTGAAGAGTTCCGAAGCAGATACCATTCACTATGAGTGATTCGGACAACGTTTGCCGAGACGCCTCACTTGAGCGACCTGTTGCTGCTCAGCACATCCAGTATACACGACACACATAAACGTAGAACTCATTTATTTCTTTGTGCAACGAGCCGTTCTTCCGTGACATTTGGCCATACTGTCGACCGGGTAGATGGATTGGAAGCCATTTGCACCAGGTTTCTTCTCCGAAATGTCGCAGGATGCGAGATGCATCGCACTTCGATGCTAGACAGGTATCGTCCCCTTTCTTAGTCTCGAATTTCATCGACAGGTCTCCTCGCTGGAGGAGAGATTGTGGGATCGGACGGCTGCCTGTGTATGGCCCAATTTGCTTGATCCAAGGTCTTGAAGAAGTACTTGAAGAGGTATTGGAAAAGATCGACACCCGTAGAGAACTCCACGTTGAAGTGGCAGTCGTATTTGAGAATAAGCCAAGCTATGTCGGAAACAGTGAATCTTTCTTCAATGTCGCGACGACGATGCTCAAAATATCCTGAACCAGCGCTTTCAGTGAGGAAATCTGGGCAACAGAACAGTGAACGAACCCCGTTCATTGAATGAGGATTCCATTTTGCCTGGTTTAGGGATTGTGTACATTTTGATACCGCATATTTTACAGTTTCTGTTCCATAGGAGTCCGAGAGTTTTGGCTGTCTGTGAGGTGTTGAGGGTGGCGACGTGCTCTCATCACGGTGCATTCGAATTCATCCATCTGACTTCAGTGAGGGAGTCGTGACATCAGCACGGCATTTGGTATCCTCACGGTGATTTTGGGTAGCTAGCCCGGAGCGTGAAAGCCTGCGAGCATAAGTGTTTTGCTTGCGCATATCTTCGCGCGCGCTGCTGTTCTCATGGCTGCGTCGTCTCTGAGCATCACGTCGAAGGTGACGTTGTCTTTCAATTTCTGATTCAGCTTCGTCGTTGCCTGTGGAGCTTGGGAGTAGGGGCATTACCATAGAAGCTGATTTCAGTTAGATATGTACACCAGACTCGGGATCACTGACGGGAAGCACGGGAAGACGTACCTACATGTAATCCATTCCACTGATGCATGTAATGCCCAAGAGCGGACGCACTGGAATCTGATTCACTCTGATTCACTTGTTATTAGGTGGGTGTGGGATGAAAGACGAAAGACGAAAGACCAAGAGATCGAGAGGGCGGGTGCGACGTTGGCGGGGACACATGCGCGGAGGCTACGTGCAGGATAATAGGCCACGCGCAAGAGAATAGGCGAGCGAAGGGAGTTCCAGAGAAGCATGCGCACAGTGCAGCGCCGTTCGATTCCAGATCCTGAGACTCAAAGCGCGGACTCAGTCTTCAGATGAGTGGACGACTAGCATTGCAGGGGTGAGTCATGGTGGGCGTGGAAGATGCAAGGCCGAAGATTCAATGAAACAAGATTAGAAACGGACTCTTCTAGGCGCACCGCGACCGCATTTCATATCAGCGTCTCCCTCCCGCCCATTCATTTCCAGTCCCAGTGCTCTGCGCGCATTGGGACACTTCCAGAAGCAGTACTGGCAAAGTACTGGTCGAGGTCAATAAAGGCAGCGTCGACGTCGAAAACAAAAACGAAACCAAGGTGGGTGATGTGTCGACCGTGTTGTGACCGGCTCTTAGATTGCCGCCCATCATCCACGAAGTGATCGGCGTATTGATCCGATAACGCTTTCCTTCCTCCCGGTCACCATGGCGCCGGCGGCAGACAACTCGCAAGGCGTGTCTCCGCCACACATCGCTGATATCCTGCCTTATATGTGACTGCGATATCACGCAAAAGATACACGCGTTCTCGCGCGAGTGAGGCCTTTCTCCCGCCTCATTTTATATTGATATACTTACGCTTAGAAGTAAGATTCTGGGCTCGCTACGGAGTGCTCTTCGACCGCATAGCCTCCGATGGACGCCTCCGCGCCTCCGACCTATCGTCCGCCATCTCCAAACTGTTTTCTTCTTTCGGCATGATCTCAACCGACAATAGTTAAACCTCTGCCTCGTTCCACGACCTCCGGTGCTCATTCTTAACTTTGCCTTTTTTATTCCCCAAAATAATGGTCCCAACATTAGGCCCCATTGTGTTGCTATGATTCCGAAACTTGGTAAGGACGTTCTACTAGGTTCATATTAATACATCCCACGGATGCTGTTTCTCCGATTTTATCGATGTTTTTCATCCAGGCCTGGCCGGTTACCTGTTTGCCGCTTTGAGACTTGCCACGGCAAAATATTCACCAAATCCAGTGCCTTTGGCCTAATTTTATTCGTATTATATTGGACTACATCCTGGCACCCAGGGATGGCTGGTATCAGTCCCTCCCTCACCGAGATACGGAAAACCATCAAGGTGGCCGGTTACCTGTTAAAATTAAAAATAGTAGTATCCTTGCTGCACAGCGACCGACATACTTCCAATTTAAACGAGCTTTGAATTCCGGAATGGTCTACGTGGGCAGGTAGCCATCTGGCTATCTCCTTCGATGTTTGCTCGCTCCTTTGCTCGCAGGCTCGCACTGCTTGGTTTTCAAAGCTGGGTCCTTGTATTATTGTCGGATAATGCAGCCAAAAAAAAAAAAAAAACCCCCGTTCGCTGATTCGCCACCGTTCAGCGCCGAGTCGTTTTTCGCAATTTCCCCTCGGGAATCTGTGAAGAAATCATTTCAGCATGAAGCACCGAGCAATATTTGGACGTTAGACATGGATAGATAAACCTAACATGTTCTCCAGATGGATACGTTTACCGTCTTGGTCCACCTTTTATCTCTTCACTTCGGGGTGTAAAATTAGCGAGAATTCGGGCGAGTTTGGATCATGCTCAACACTTGTACTCGACCGTCATGGACTAACACTACCAGAAACACACTCACTGGCGATCACGTAACCCAAAAGCCTCGGCCAAACCCACGCACCAACCGATCGCGACTTGCACTCTACGCGTCGCAGAGAGCAGTTTCGAGATTGAAAATATGTTGGAATGCGAAACACCGCATGAAATATGTTTGTTGGCGAAGCATCTGGTGTGTTGTTGAAACGCGTCGGAATGCCTGAAGTCAACGCAAGAAGATGAAGATTCCAGGAGTTGAAGAGAATCGGCATCAGGTCTGGCCGCATTCTCCAGAGTCTGAACACTCGTCGGTAGTATCTTTGCTCACCTACCCTTCTCCTGCTCCCCCAGACGTACCTGAAAGACATTCGGGTGGTGAAAATTTGTTTTTGAAGGTTTTCTGTCCACCACTTATAATATACGTCCATTTGACGTAGTCTCCCATAGTCAGACTCTAAAAACTCAAAATTTCAACACAGCCGTAAAATTCAGTACCATTTGACGCGTCTCGCGTTTCAAATGTTAGGTCACGTAGTTTCTTCTACTACTTACAAGTTGTTGCGAATTTATACGAGAAACAAGTTCCTCCTGAACCTATACGATTCGGATGGCTATGGGGTGGAAAATATTTTGCACAGAATAACAAAATTTGCCGTACATCGCGTACCCAGGATAACATTTATAAATTCGCATTTCTGTTCGTACCGGGGGGAAAGTTTAAACCACGCTAAACGGTGCAAAGGCCCCACTCATCCCACCGTTCGCTCCCCACACCCGCCGCGACAATGAACAAGTCATCTGGATCGTACTTGGCTTTGATTCTGGTCAGTTTCGCGTAATTTGGCCCAAAGAATGTAGTCTGGAAGTGTGGCTCGTTCACGTCCGCCTCGTTCGAGTACGCCGCGCCGTTGCTCCCCGATAGTTGCTCCATGATCGGCAGCTGGGTGGTCTGGAAGTTTCTGCGGAGCACGTCGATCTCGGCGAGGGGCGTTTGGTCCGTCCAGAAGTTGCCTGTGAGCAACTATCGGTAGGTGCCATCGGCTAAGCTTAGTCCAGGGGCGGATAATGAAAGGAATTTGACGTACGTGGGTCTTGGCTGTACGCCAGGCCGGGTGTACGGCCGACAAGATATCGGCGTTGGCGGCGACCTGGCCTGTGGGATCATTTAGATTCCGGGCATGTGGCAATATGTAAAGCAGAAGGGTGTACCTCCCGCAACGACAAAGGACGCGATCCTAATAAAATGGTGAGTGAGCAACGAGTGAGTGCTCAGCAATGAATACATCATGTGAGATACACGCACTCGAGTGCCCCCGCATCCAAGAGCTGCTCATATACCTTCCCGACCGTGCCAGGCCTCTCGCGAAGCACCGACGCTGGAATCAAACGCGAGCCTACCACCATGTCATTCCCTGCTGCGTCATCTGCTGTAAACAGCGCATCGTTTACATTCTGCACGATGTACTTCTCCGCCACGAGCGATACATCGGGTAGCCCCAACGCGGCGTTCCGGAACGGCGCGAGGAGCACTGCGGCCTGCGCTGCCGTCGTGTTGGCGATGTGCGTGAAGAGCTGGAGCGTGGGTGCAGTTATGTTCGATGTGGCGGCGAAAACGTAGAAGTATTGCCCGGCGCGCACGGGCTCGAGGTCGAAGATGTGCTGCGCGTGGACGGCGGCGAGAGCGCCCATGGCGGCATTGCTCGATGCCGTCATCTGGATGACGCTAAAAGCCTCGTCGAACGTCGGGAAGGTCCGGAATGTCGCAGAGACGATGACGCCCCAGCTGCCGGCTCCTCCACCTCGAAGAGCATAGAATACTGGGCACGACGTTATGCAGCCAGACTTGGGAAGTAGAGGGAAACCGACAGTCTGGGTGTGAGATGCTGTTGACCTGCAGCAGCTCGCCACTTGCGACGACGATGTGGAACTCTACCGTCAAAACAAAAAATTGAATAAAAAAAGATAGTTAGTTCAAATCCAACCCCAAACTGCGCGCCTCACCGAGCACATTGTCCGCAGCCAGCCCAAAAAGTGGCGAAAGAGCTGAGTGGCCTGCTCCCTGCACATACCCACCGGCGGGACAAACTGTTGCCGCCGTGGGGGCCACCACGATCTTCCCGTTCGCCTTCGCTTCCTGGTACAGAGTTTGGGTGTGCACGCCACTGCCAATGGTTACTGCAGGCCCCATGTTTCGCCTCCCAACGATAAAGGCATCAGTCATCGAGATATTTTGCAACCCAGCAGTGCGGATCAGGAGTGAGTACGGCGCGGTAGAGCGCCCGAGGCCGTCGTGCCCGGAGGATTTTACGACGAGCCGGAGGTTGTTCCAGCTGGCGAATTTCACGGCCGCCTGTTTCACACATGAAGATGTCATGTCTGTCCGAATGGGGCATCAGCACTGGCGCACCTGTATATCCGCAACGCTCTGTGCTTCGACGGAGAGGATGGGGACATCCCCTTGACCACATATCGTTGCATTGCGGAGACATAGAGAAGGAGGTGTAAGGTCGTAACCCTAAACGTCGGTCAGAATTTGGCGCGACATGAATCAAAGGTAAAAACTCACCTGCTCCCAGTTGTTCTGCACATCCACGCCTCAGTGAGCCAAAACTTAGCGTTTGAGTGATAGAGGAACATACCTTGTTCATAGACCCAGGAATATTACTCCGGAAAAGGGCGCTAGTCCATTGGGCGTCGGTGCATGCGCCGCCAGGTAGGCTGGCACAATATCTCGCGGTAGGAACCACCTTCACCAACCGCCCGCCGATCGTCGCATTCAGTTTACTCCATGCTGCGGCCTTCGGGTAGCCAGCGCTGCCGGGAACATTACGGCATGTCTCGTGCTTCTCCTTGTGCGCGAGCGAGAAATGCGTGGACAGGGTGCAGACGAGGAAGAGAACAAGGGGGGAGGAAAGTCGCATGTTGTTCTGGGATGCGTTTTGTGGGCTTTTATGACTTGTTTAAGACCTGGCTCGCATCAAAGGTGTCCCGAGGATCAGTGTTGGTCCTGCAGGCCGTAATTCCGGTTTTGAAAATCCTTAAGCCTTATTAAGTAAGGTTTAAAGCCATAAGGCCCTTAGCCCATTTTCCCCACGAGTAGTCGGCCACCATTTTGTCTTCCTGTTTGTCTTCACCCTTTTTCACCTCGAGAAACTATGCCGGGATTGGCCAGAGATATCGTATATCATTTCCTCTCCCTCCACCGGCGTGGTATCCTCACCATCAGCAAGGGGCCCGGGCTTCGGCCCTTCGGGCTGTCAATCGGTTAAGGTCTTAATTAAGGGCTGAAATTTTAGTCTCTCCGATAGAAATGCTCGGGACCCCTTGGTGGGCAGACTAGTTCACCTATGGCAACGTGGGGCGGTAGATCGGCTTAGCTGCTTTTGGCTGATTGGTGCAGTCGAGCCGACCAGTGGTAAAAATGATGAAAAAATCGAGCTGCGATATTCACATGAATTGGGTCCCACCGGTTCAACATGCAGACATGGGTGGAGGAGAAAATTTACTTTACGCGGTGTATCCATTGGCGGATGTTTGCAACACTTTTTTCAACGATATTTCTGCAGCTAAATTGTCGGCAGCATTTCCAGAGGATTTCCCGGAATCCAGGTATTCAATCCCAGACGGAGATGCATGGTCAGGGACGAGAATCAAATCAGACTAAGGGTCCCACCCCGAGTCTCGCAGCCGGACAGGTTTCGGTTACCGCACAGATTTCGGTTACGCGGTCTTGCTCTCTGAGAAATCACTAATTGGTCCACAAGAAACTAGCTCTGACCATTCCCTGCCATCAGCTAATGGCCCTCGGATAGACTAAGGCCTTTTCAGACCTAGAGGAAACTATAAGTGGCCATGTTAGATTCCGAATCAATTCCGAATAAGTACAAGCCATGTCGTTAATCCCCTGTACCTTGGCTGTTACGCAACCAGAGATCGACCGGCTCTGCGGGCACAGGTGACCTCAAGGAGTTAATGAATTGGCGAGAGGCGGCCCTATTCTTAGATGTATGCAGAGAGGGAAGTTTTCGGCTTGCAAAACGGACTTGCGGCGCGCGAAGTGGAGGTAAATCGAGCTCGTTACCAGCTCGCCTCAAAGCCTTCCCCTATTCGGTACCTCGAGCTAATGGGAACTCACCTCGGCTCGAGCTGGCTCAAAGTCCATCAAATGTCATTTCCTTTTGAAATTTGCAGTGGCAAGCCCGCAACGCTCTCGTTCATTTGAAAATTTTTCTGTGAGTGTAAAAACAATAAAATAATTGTATTCTGTCTTTATTTCGTTATTATGAGTCAGATAGAGTCAGTGAAAAAAACCCCACGGAGATGTGGTCTCTGATCGCCACTTGGTCCCGTAGATGAAGCGCAAGTATGCATGAACAAATATGAACAGAACGGCGTAGAGACCAAGAAGTAAGCCATGAATCAAGCCTATAGATTCAACCCAATTCTATGTAGATGATCTCTACCTGAAAAAATGTGCAACATTGAGTACCTCCATATTATTTTGACTTCGCATGAATTTGGGCTCCTGCGGCCGCAATTTCGCGTGTTTTTTGCTCAGAAAAAATCCAGAGCATACTACAGTGAAATTGATGAGCTGAGTGTTGTTCCCGCCATCAAAGAGACCAACGATATTCCAGTAGAACTTCTTGTAGTCAAATCTGTCGTGTACCTAGCATGTCTGGCATGTGGCGTTATCACCAGAAGAATCAAAGAAAAGGTTACGCACCTGAAATGCGATGTACGCAATTAGTCGCGGGGTGAATTTCTTGACATGCATCTTGGCCACATTCCCTCGGTTGGCCCGGCGCCCCCGCAGTCTTGCGAGCCGAGGCAGGACCTTGCAGGTTACATTTCGCCATCTGTCAAGGAAAAACTCAGTAACTATACGCAAGTCAATGGAACCACGTACCCGAAAGAGCAGATGACCCTCTAATATACCCTCCTCGATGTCGTCTTTGTTGTATACCGCTCCTGATTTGAAAAGGAAACGAGGGAAGTCATTTGTGGTGATATGAATATTCCCGCGAGAGATGCGATCGAAAGTCCTATGTTTATGTTTATGCTGCTGCTTGCTGATGCCCTTACCTCCCTCACCGATCCTGGGTGAGGCCACAGACGGCATGGTATACTACATACTTGAATCCTGCTGGTCCGTGTGCTGTGACAAACAACTGGACGTGTTGGATATGCCGTGCCGCATGCCGGAATATGGGGAGGGGAAAATTGGTCACCTCAACCAGAATACAGGCCAGTATTTATACTTCTCTGGAGAACATAGATACTCGAACAATAAATAACAAAAATATACAGATTTCAAACCCCCTGACTCAAAGAACAATGTGTGGCGCGTTGCTACGCGTCCCAACACGTCCTAACACATCTCAACTCCATGACAGTGCTCTCGACGCATCAGCGACACGCATTCCACGTCGTCCGCCTACGTGGCTCTTGCGGGCTGACACGTTACCTCTGACCTCCGATTTCAGCACCGCAACGACTGCTTGTACTCCCGGCGCATGCAGCGTTCTGCAGGGACTGCGGGCCTGCGGCCGATGTTGCGGAGCGATGCATAGCTAGAACTTGTGCAAATAAATTTCAAAACACTCGATATCACATTCGCGACCTCTGGGATATTCAACTCGAGCTTCCAACGAGCTTCACGACTTGTGGAGCTTCTCGGGGCCTGCCTTACTTCAATCGATGGTAAGCTACATGTTGATCCTATTGAGGGGCAGAAATGGGCCCGGAATCTGTTGTGCACCATCAGGTTATACGGAGATTAACCGTTCTTTAACGATTACCCTCGCGATTCTTTGCATCTCTTTTGTCTCATTCCCATACAAGCTAACTCCACATGTCCCTCTCCGTTCCTGCTCTGAACTTCAACGCTCCAAAAAGCCACGGAAGCTGCGCCGCAATGCCCGCAGCTTTTGGAGATCCCTATCGCATTCATTTTGTCGTTCATATTCTCACCATGCCCGAAATTAAATGTCTTCAACTAGCCGCACCTTAACAGTAAAGCTGTTGAACCTAAGCCATTCTGGGGTCATCGAACAAAACAGCCAGGTCTCATGATCGCATAGCCTCAATACGCAGTCGACAAACCTTTGACCTCTCCGTAATCCTGCGCTTTATAAATCCGTCTTCAATTATTGTTTTCTTCCCCTCATCCGATCCCAGTGCTTTCCTCAGTCTCACTCGTCCTGACTCGTGTCATCGCCTGATTCAGCACATCTGTGGTGGAAGATGCCTCCGAAAGGGAGCCGATATTTCTCAACACATCAAATACATTCAATATCCCGCCTCAATTACAATCTGGGTTCTTTCGTCAACGCCTCAAAATCCTTGGCCCAATTGAATGCGGAGCACAAATCTCTGCAAATCCTGCAACTTACTCGTGGCCATGGCTCCTCGCCGCTGTTGTCTGGCCTCCCTTCTGGATCAATTCCTTGGATACGACTCTCATTTCTGAGCCACTTCACAACGGCCCGCCGCACTCAACGGTGGTGGACCATATTGAATGTGTGCAGCCTCCAATATTCTCAAAAAAAATAACAGTTAATTCCCCACGATGCGTTCCAGCGTTCAACGCTTCCCCTAATGTAACACCAGAACGAAAATCTTCCCAAACCACACCTTCCTTTCATCCTCGGTGTTCGCGGCTCATTTCTAAAATTCGATGCTTTACCGCTTTCGTATGATTCTCTCTCATATGTCTTGGAGGATATTCTAGGCTAATTCGTTAACCTCGCTGCCTTCCAGCTAGGTTGCTCCGCCCGTTGCTATGCTTCGGAATATCTGCGCCAGGTTCTGACAGCACCCAAATTGCACCTCTGCCGTGTTTTGTGCCTCTATCCGGGAAAGCTCCTGGTCCTTGGACACTGTCTACTTTCCTGGTCTGATTACAGCTTCAACATATCAAGTGCCTGTTTCTTCCTGTCGCAAAGCCTCGAACGCAGTCCATGGTATCACCCGATTCGTTCACATGAGATCTAGCTTTGTAAGGTAGCGGACATACAAGTTCAGTTACCCCACGTGACCTACCTTTCCGGGACATTTTGAGATCCTTTCCTGAAATCCTCTTTTCCTCGGGGGGGAATAGAAATTCTGCCACAACAGTCTTGTTTGAATGTGAGTTATAAGTGCTCACAAATATTTTGAAGAGTTTCGGTTAAGAAATGAAGGACTAGTTCCAAAATCAACTGGTTGGCATAGATTTGGGAACTAGTCTCCCACTTCTGAAGTAAAACTCCTCAAAGTAGCATAGGCATTCGCGATCAGCTATTAAAGTGCGAACATATCGACTGAAGGCAACGCCTATTATGGCGTCAATGCCTATTTTTGTGAACGCCTACCACACAATACTACACAAGACACGCCTCCGCTTCGCTCCGGAGATAAGATCACAGACAAATGGTTCAAATGATTATATTTAGAGGTGTATCATTCTATGCGGAAAACCCGGAAGTAAAATGCACCAACGCGATGCACGTACCTGGCCCAGAGAACAACGAATCAACTGGCGTAAGAAAAATACCATAGGAAGTGGTTGATTAACTCTTGAACAGCGGCTGGCGGTGAACTCCGCCCGGCCTTTATCTGTAAAGTGATTCGAGGGGATGACTCGGAGTCCGACATAAGGTAGCGGTCATACAAGTTCAGTTACCCCACGTGACTACCCAAAACGGGCGATTCTCTACGAATATGAGTTTCCAAAGTGAAAAATAAGGATTTCGGCACAAAATAACTGTGTAAATGTACTCTGAGACCTCTCCCAACCTTAAAGTTGTCGTGGCTCCCACCTCCGCGACAAATTCCCTGTGGAATAGCGAGCACTGTACGATCCGACCCAATTGGTCCAATCTTCATATTATGGTCAATATTAATGTATACTAGTATGGCGCGCAGCAATACAACGGCTTTGTACTTGGATCGTTATTAAACAGATGCAACACCGGTGTCATCCTGCACCTCCGACGAAAAGCCCGAATCGTTCACCTTCAGGGTGAAGTTCATCGCCCCGCTCGGCTCGCCGGTCGGGTGGGACACATCCCCCGCCGTCGTCCTGGCGGAGCGCTGCGGGGCAAAGTACACGCCGCTGATCGGAATGGACTGGTGCCCGCTAGCGAGCGTCGGCAAGCTAAGTTTCTCACCGCCGCCGCGCGTGAGTCCCAGCATTGTGTTGCGGTAGACGCGGCACGCCATCATGCTCGTCAGCGTCACGTTCGGGATGACTAAAAGCCCGTGGTACAGAGAGCTGCTGGTCGGGGCATACACCATCACCGTGGTGATGATGTTGCTCACCACCGTAACCCTACGGATAGGGGCAAGGATTGAGTAACCGGCAAGACAAGGCTGCGGAGACAGAGACGCACATGTAGTACTTTTGTCCGTCAGTAAACAGTGATTTTGAGAATGCGGGCAAGCTTGCGCCACTGAAAAGCTCCTTGAGCTGAGCTCCCCGCGTCTGCTGCGTGTGCGCGAAGTTTGCGACCAGCCCGTAGGAGATGGCGAAGAAGACGATTGTGTCGTGGATCGTTATGGTGATCCCAGACGATCCACCATGCGCACCGTGGCGCGCCAACGTGAAGCACTGCGGCGGGTCGCCGACCGAGGCTGCTCGGCCGCTGACGGGGACAGTTATTGACGTCGCCAGGACCGCGAGCCATAAAACCCCGAATATTGCGGTGACGACACGCGAGTTGTTGTATATTGCCCTGACACGGATGAAGAACAGGAAGGCCGCGGACGACACGGCGATTGGGTAGAAGCTATTGAACGCGATGAAGGCGGTGTTGCATGCAGACAAAGGATATGCTGAACGGCATCAATGTCTGTGTTCGTGGCCATCGGCTAAATGCTCACTTGCGAACATCGTGAATCCCAAAGTGTAAACCAAAGAGGCGACTCTGCTCGCTTTCTGGTTAGCGAAGTGAGAGTGACCATAATTAGTTCTGTTTTACCTGGACACAACATACGCCACGGTGGCGGGGGACATTTTGTGCTTGGACAACAGTGAATAGTCGTTCCGTAAGTTGTTCAGGATATCCCAAACGAGTACCTGAGCCACTGGTCAGAAGGCGAACGAGGAAAGATATAGCGCGGTTCCGCACCGCAGTGGAGCCCGCAAATACATATCCCACAATCTGGAGTGGTCTGTGAAGAGAGGCCGGGATTTCTTGAGAGGTTCCCGACGACTGGGACATGCTGGGGCGGTTTCGCAGGGAGGTGGGACAGGGAAAGGCCCAGGACGGGAGTACACAGTCTAATTAGTAATGGGTTTTGTAGCGGGGACATCGGCTAAGGCAACAAATTGATATTATGGGTTGGATAACGTTAGTACAGCCCCCCAGGCACTGCCTGGTAAACCGCTCGCTTTTTACGAAAACGCCGATTTATTCTAAGAATCTGGGCTTCAGCCCACTGCTTTATTCTATTTCGGACCGAGATTTAGGGGTCAAATGCCATTTTCCAGGTCGCCGCTGCCGTTGGTATTTCCGTGCCCTTCGCCCCGCCGCACCGGTCGACGGATAGATGGAGTTGAGCATATTTTGTGGGATATAACCGCGTTTGCCGGATAGCATCGGAAAGGGCAGGAGGATGAGATGCTCGGCGTTCGGTGCAAAAGTGTATAACCCTTTTGAAGGTGCATGGTGATTGAATTGATGCCGAGACACAAGGCCAAGGGGAGTGGGGGGAATCTTCCCTCTCGATAATTGGGTAGCATCATGAGTGCGCGCCACGCATGACATTTGATCGCCGTTTGGTAATTTTACTGGACAGTCGTGCCGCCCACATGAGAACCGTAGTCAAGCACTAGTTCAGCCACCATCATCAAAAACGTCGTACGGCCCCAGAAACTGCAGGTAGTGACTATCTTGTACCCAAGCAGTAAAAACCCACTCCTCTGAGCGCATAAAGTGCGGAATGACGTCGACTACATCGTCTCTACGATTCCTGTGGGATCTATACTTGCTGATACTACTCCATTCAAGGACACGGCTGTCCCTCTGATTCGCTTCCCTTCAGGCATATTGCCCAGTCTTCACGGCTTCTTGAGCCTGCCCCTCCACACTTCTCCTTGTTCCTTGAATCCCTCCCCCCAAATAAATGGCGTCAATGGGCCACGTTAGCACCCATGTCACCCTCGGCGAGCCAAGCCCGCGATGAGTAAAGCTACGGCCAGTGGAATGATTCTTGTTTAGGCAGCTCGCGTATCATGGTGTACTTTCGCGTAACAGCGGGATTTCCCCTCGGAGAACACCGTCGAATTATAATGATAGGGTAGATGAGAGCTGAAAAGTCGAAGGAACCTCACCCTATTTATCTGCTTGTCAAAACGTCTTCTTCTTCGGGCCCCCGCGTCACTTCAGCTCCCACGCCGACCCGACATAATTTCTAGGGTATGTTGCACCGGGGCTCAAAACAACTGCAAACTGCAGAAGCAGTAGAAATGGCACAAGGAAGTGTTAATCAAACCAACCCAACCTCCAGGAACATTTCTTGGTTCTGAGCTGCTTCTCAGTCCCTAAATGGCGTAGTCAAGGCCAAATGCACGGCAATTCAGGTAGGAGCCACTTTGGGCCGAAATCTATCTGTTCAAAAAACATAGAACAGTGGAAATAACCATCTGTTGCCCCAGTGTACGTTGAGGAAAGTCGAAATTATGAGTGAAGTAGCCAAATAGGGGCGGCGGCTCGACTCGGAACGGACGGCCCGGCGCTAGGGGTGGGAAGCACCTTCCCTCTACGGAAGGAGAGGGGGTGAGTCAGCTCAGGGTCGAAAAAAGTTCTTGATCCTATATCCGTTTTTCGAATGCCGGTTCCCCATTGAAAGAAGCAAATCCAGGGAGAAACAGCGCACACCCTCGTGGGACACGCGCCCGAGGAAGGTGAAGCTGGGCTGGGCGCCAATGACCCAGGTGCGCGCGCTTAATAGCAGACGCCTACAACAAGTCGGCGAAACAAGAGAGAATGAAGGATGGGAGAGGGGGAGGGCGGGTGGCGGACGGGATGACAACGAGATCAGGTAAAACGAAGCACGAAGGGTGGAAATGGGGGCGGAAGAGATTAGGAACAAAAAGGCGATGTGGAGTCCGAATAAAAGGACAGTGAGGAAGAGACTTACCAACATTGTGCCCGCCCACAAGCCGGAAATGCTCCCCAGCACGTACACGCGCCAGATAAGTCCTGGGGGCACGCCTCCTTCGCCTTCGCCTCCCGCCCGCCCACTCGCACCCTCAACTTCTCCACCTCCGACGTTTCCACCACCGCCCGGAGTCGCCGCACCAGTACATACTTCCCCTGGATGAACGAGTACTCCGTACACAAGCGCGCGCGCCACCGATGCGGCGCCCACTTTGCATCCATTTGCAGGGTGGGCGCTGGTGGCATCCGCATCCATCGAGCTCCGGGTCGACAGCGGAGAGGGTGTCGATGACTGCGTTGGTGCTCGTCGTGCCTGCTGTCACCGGGGTGGGAGTCGAAGCAGTCGTGATTATCGCGTTTATCGTCGAGATCCTGGTGCTGGGTGCTTGCTGTCGAGTGGGGAGGGCACCGATCCCACCTAAAGAATAACATCAGTCGAAGTTCGAGGGATCGATGCGATGGATACGGGAGGAGGGTATGGATATGTGCAGCGCGCGAGAACAAGTCTAAGGGCATAAAGTTAGCGCAAGTCACTCGATACAGTACAAGCGCCTCCCCGTCGGTCTGAGGAAATGAGAAGACGATGGAGAACTCACCACCAGCGGCGCACCGCACCCCGGACTTCGGGCCCTTTGGCATCTGCGGCGGCACGCCCATCTGCGCCCAATGCCGACCGGCATGCATCCTCGCGGAGAAGAACAGGCGCGCGTCGTGATGGTTCTGCCACGCGACTTCTCTTCCTCCTCCTGCTCCTCCTCCATGCTTGTAATCTGCACCGGACTTGCGATTGTTGGGGTGCTTGAGGTCAAGGTGCCCGCGCAGCCCGCACAGAAGAAGCAGAAGACGTTGCTGCTGCTGGTGCTGCTGGTGGTGGTGCTGATCCCGCTTCGTGATGCCACATGCGCCAACGCTGAAGCTGAAGCAAAAGTCTCGCCCTGGTCGTGGTCTTGCGGACGGGTCAATCATCCATCAGCACGGGGACCTTCGCCTGGCCTGCACCTGGAGGAGCCAATGATGCAGGACGAGGAGCGCCAGCACCGTAATCCCAAGTTCCAACCGAACACACGGAGGAAGCAGACCATGATGTGACAACAGCCGGCAGAATAGCGTCATAGCAGTAGTAGTAGTAGTGCGGCGGAGCGAGCATTGCGATGAGGAGAAGAGTATCAGCGTCGTAGATCGATAGATAGACAGCGAGCAAAAAAAGAAAAAGGAAAGGTACGAAGTGCAAAAAAGTCCAACGAGGGTCTACGGCGGCGATATCGATACATCATCGCCACTGAGTAACCGGTCTGCAAAAAATGGGAATCGCAGGCCACTCATGCGGGCCGAAAGCCTTCACGAAACGGCGCCACGACCAACGGCTGCAAGTTACAACAGGCTCATAAAGCGCCGGCGGAGGCGTTCGGGCTCGGTATGGGAGGGTTTCTGGGGGAGTAGGACAAGAGGTTAGCGAGCGGGAAACGAAATGGGCCAGCAATGCAAGATAAGTAGGGTGATTATGATATAGAGGCAAGGCGAGGCAAGGAGAGAAATAAGAAATAAACAAAGACAAAGTCGAGATGTGCAGAAGACGCCTGTCTCCAGAGAATAAGACATGAAGCGGGTCCAGAAGCGGACGCGATTCTAGAATCTCGAACGAATTCGAGAAGGAATGGAGATAATGAGTTGGATGCGCGATCAAGTTTTTCCAAACTCGAGACTTTGGCGCTTTGCATAGGCGAAACCCGAATAACGCGACAGAGCCAGGACCGAGCGGCGAGGAAACCAACAGCGACAGCAGATGCGGATGCGGGTGGGGATGTGGATGCAGATACGCTTGCAGTTGCACGCGCGAAACGAGGAAGCATCCGAGCGAGCGAGTCGGAGAGCTCTCCCGCCCCGCCACGCCCAGATAAATCCAAGCCAAATCGAATCGAAAGATTATTTGAATTTGAAGGAACAGGAGTCACGTTTGGCGAGTTCCGGGTCCAGCTGCGGGCTAGGAACCAGCTGATCAATGTTTCAGGCAAGGGATTCGAGAAGGGGATGTGGGTGGAGCGGAGGCGGAGGCGTCCTGTACAGCATCGACCGTTAGAATGGATGTGATATGATCGAGGCGGGAGTAGCGAAACGAAACGAAACGAGGGAAGGGAAGCGGAGGCGAGGCGAGGCAAGGGGCGAGTAAGTGGGGAAGGAGGGAAGGAGGGAAGCCAAACAAAGCCAAGGCGCCGACGAAGAACCAAAGCGAAGGAAAGGCAACAGGCGAGGGGGCGGCAGGTGCCAGTCAAACGCGATACCGGCAAGAAAGCAACGGAACGAGCGAGGGAAAAGAACGAGCGCACAAAGAGAAATGGGCCATTGTGCAGAATTGAGGCAGAAGGAAGAATGAAGGTAGAAATCGGCCACGAAAGCAGGACACAACTCGGCTCTTGCGGCGATTCCCGGCAAGTCCAAGGAAAGGCGCAAAGGTACTCTATAGTTAGGGTTAGCAAGAGCCGCTTGAAGAGCGCGAGCAATGCGCAAGCGAAAAGAGTCCGGTGAACCGCGCAAACACCAAGAGCATGCGGAAGGGAAGCAGCTGGTGGAGGAGGGCCGAGCCGGCGTTGCGATAGATGAGGACGGATACGCGAATCCAGGATGCTCCTCCACCGCTGCACGTCTCGGATGTCGTCTTCTTTGCCGTGAGTGAACACGAAAGCACTGGCGCGAACCACGGCCGTCGCACAGACGGGAAAAATAAGGTAGGTAGGTAGGTAGGTAAAGCATGACAGCATCAAATTGTGATCTGTCATCGGTTAAGATTGGGCCGGCAGCCGGGGCTTTTGTCTTGCCATCACCATCACGCACTGGTCTCCTCAGCCGCCGCAGCCCTTGCCATACCTCTGCCTCACTCGATATTCTCCGTCCCAGTTTCTGGGACTGTTTGTTTGGAGGTTGTCACGGTTTCCTGTGGCCTGACTGATTGTCTTCCTCGCTCTACGTTCCGCTCCCGCTGTATTTATTTTGGTTTTGGTATTACTTACTTCCCCACTCTACTTCGAGCTTGGTCTGCATTTGCAGCCGGCTAATCAGGATTCTCTCACGACGTTGACTGGGTCCCTGTGCGCCGTGAATCACGTAACGATCGCGATGGTCTGGTCAAAGACTCCAAGGCACACGAATCTTTTTTTTTTTTATAAAGAATTCTTTGTTCTTATTTTGGCATCGAACTTGACTTACCCTCTAGTGTTTGGCGAAGGCGAAAATGAATCGGAAACGAAAGTCGAGACCCGACTGAGGTACGAGAAATTTTCTCCGGAATCCGGATGGAATACATATACACTGTCACTTACAGCGTTCTGGTGAAAATGGGCCACAAATCTGCGTCGGATGCTGTTAGACAGGATCCAAACTCAATTCGGACTTATTGATGATGAGGCGTCATACTTGTACGCCTGTCTCACCATAGGAGCAAATCGACCCTGACAGCCGAAAGTCTCGAGCGATATTCACCTTCCGTAGACGGTGTCACAGGTCTTAGTATCTGTACTGTGGTGGACAGTATTGAAGCACAGACCAAGACAGATGTCCAACTTCGTGATTCCGCCATGCGAGTCTCTGAGGATTTTAAAGAACAGTTCCTGAACTCCAGTACGTTGACTGGAACTTCGAAATGTGTAGGTTTGTTCACGCAACACCAGCACCATGTCTTCGTCTTCGATGACCCTCTAGTTGGATCCTGCACATCTGACTCCTCTGCTAGCTCTCCCTCTCGTCGCCCCATCTCTATCGATGTCTCGAGATCGGTTAGGTCTTTCTGCGGTCCGCTACATCCCAGTTCGTTCACAGCCGATGCACCAGTATACCGGGCTCGACTGCAACTCAGTACTGCCCGGTCGGATGCGGGTATTTCCAGTGAGCCCGATACACTGCATTCAGACCTCCCCATAGGCACAGATGTGCCCACCTTCACCGATCCCCGCCTACGGACCACCCACCCAAGCCGACGTTGGTCTACCCTAATAGGCGTCGGCCGATGTTGGTCTAGTATCCCTACCGAGGCAAAGCCTGCCCACCTTGGTAGATCTTCGCCTACAGTGGTGTGTCTATCTTGGCCAACCTTGGTCAACCTTGGCCAACCTGGGTCTAGGTTGGTGTTGGTTGGAATGGCTGGATGGGTACAAACCATGTCAGATTTTGAATCTGGTTAACTAGGCTTAGCTAGGCTCATCGGCCCACGTGAGTCTATGTGTGCCTAATCCAGTGGGAATACCTAGACCAACCTCGGCAGGGATGGGCAGATGGATGGGCAAGGGTCGGCACACTGGTCTGCCTACACATCTGCCTATCAGGATCTGGCAGACCTGTGCCTATGGGGGGGTCTGAACGCAGTGATATTCTTGATCAACACCATTCCTGCATGCACCAGGGACTTTCCGTGATCAACAAGTCTTCTTGAAACGAGTCCGGTCATTGCGTGTAGCATTACAGGAAATGTTTTCTCGAGAGTTAGAAATACTTGACGAGGTTCTCAGCTGCGTTGAATCACGCCATTGCATTGGAGCATGTTCCAATGGATTCAGAGTGCAATCCAAGAGTTTCAACATTCTTCTACGGCTCCTCGGATTTCCTAAAAGTCGCGCTCGGGATGACTTTACTTTGAATGGAAGAAAGTCGCCTGCTTTTCCCTCCTGGGGCAATTCATGCAAGCTGGATGAGTTCTATCTGCTCGCAGATTTCGAATTTCTTGCGGTTTGCTTCCGTGTTGAGGTTCAATATTTCCTCTTTCAACTTCGTCGATTCTACAGTTTCAACCGATGCAGGTTGGGCAGATAGCATTGAGATAGCGTACCAGCCGTTGCACCCCCAGGCGGAGTTGTATTGAACGGAACTCAAGCCCCTCTCCAGGTGAAACCATTCAGAACTGGTCATCTCCCATGGGCCACCCAAACTCAACATTGCTTCGGAGCATTCAAGTGCTCTTGGTGATTTTGGGACTCGAGACGCGCTGAAGCAGCCTGGGAACGAAACGTCTCTGGCAAGGCAGGAAAGCCTGGTATCTTCCGAGCCGTTCTTGGGCTTACTTGACCAGCTCCCTGATCCGCGTGAATGTCCTGGTGAATTTCTGAGCATTGGAACCGATATTGTTGAGCATGTGCTTCCGTCTCATCACGATACCTTGGCATGTGCTGCAATTCCACAAGCTTCCCCTTATTCCATGGATACTTCGGTTGACGGCGTTCAAAGTCAGCTCAGTGTTGCTGTTGAAATTTGCAATATATCTTCGCGCATATCAGATAGCCCTGCGCGTATTTCAGGAGCTGCTTCAGAGGCTTTGAGATCTGGGAGGAAAGGCCAACATGAGTCGTATAGTATCTCGTCACTACGTAGGATGTGGATGCCTTGAGTTGATAGTTGTTCGCACTGCAGAATAGGCATCAATAGGCGTTGGGTGCCATCAATAGGTGATCGCGAATGCCTATGCCACTAAAGTTGTCGTTCCTCTCACCTCCGCGACAAATTCCTTGCGGAATACCGAGCACCGTCCAAATTGGTCCAATCTTCATATTATGGTCAAGGTTTAATGTATACTAGGATAGCACGCAGTAATAGAACGGCTTATGTACTCGGATCATTATTAAACAGCTGCGACACCGGTGTCATCCTGCACCTCCGACGAAAAGCCCGAATCGTTCACCTTCAGGGTGAAGTTCATCGCCCCGCTCGGCTCGCCGGTCGGGTGGGACACATCCCCCGCCGTCGTCCTGGCAGAGCGCTGCGGGGCAAAGTACACGCCGCTGATCGGAATGGACTGGTGCCCGCTAGTGAGCGTCGGCAAGCTAAGTTTCTCGCCGCCGCCGCGCGTGATTCCCAGCATTGTGTTGCGGTAGACGCGGCACGCCATCATGCTCGTCAGCGTCACGTTCGGGATGACTAAAAGCCCGTGGTACAGAGAGCTGCTGGTCGGGGCATACACCATCACCGTGGTGATGATGTTGCTCACCACCGTTATCCTGCGGATAGGGGTAAGGATTGAGTAGCCGGCAAGACGAGGCTGCGGAGACAGAGACGCACATGTAGTACATTTGTCCGTCAGTAAACAGTGATTTTGAGAATGCGGGCAAGCTTGTGCCACTGAAAATCTCCTTGAGCTGAGCTCCCCGCGTCTGCTGCGTGTCCGCGAAGTTTGCGACAAGCCTGTAGGAGATGGCGAAGAAGACGAATGTGTCGTGGATCGTCATGGTGATCCAAGACGATCCACAATGCGCACCACGGCGCGCCAACGTGAAGCACTGCGGCGGGTCCCCGACCGAGGTTGCCCGGCCGCTGACGGGGACGGTTATTGACGTCGTCAGGACCGCGAGCCATAGGACCCCGAATATTGCGGTGACGACACGCGAGTTGTTGTATACTGCCCTGACACGGATGAAGAACAGGAAGGCCGCGGACGACACGGCGATTGGGTAGAAGCTATTGAACGCGATGAAGGCGGTGTTACATGCAGACAAAGGATATGCTGAACGGCATCAATGTCTGTGTTCGTGGCCATCGGCCAAATGCTCACTTGCAAACATCGTGAATCCCAAAGTGAAAACCAAAGAGGTGACTCTGCTCCCTTTCTTGTTAGCGAAGTGAGAGTGACCATAATTAGTTCTGCTTTACCTGGACACAACATACGCCGTGGTGGCGGGCGATATTTTGTGTTTGGACAACAGTGAATAGTCATTCCTTAAGTTGTTGAGGATATCCCAAACGAGTACCTGAGCCACTGGTCAGAAGGCGAACGAGGAAAGATATGACGCGGTTCCGCACCGCAGTGGAGCCCGCAAACACATATCCCACAATCTGGAGTGGCCTGTGAAGAGAGGCCGGGATTTCTTGAGAGGTTCCCGACGACTGGGACATGCTGCGGCGGTTTCGCAAGGAGGTGGAACAGGGAAAGGCCCAGGATGGGAGTACGCAGTCTAATGGGTTTTGTAGTGGGGACATCGGCTAAGGCAACAAATTGATATTGTATGGGTACGTTAGTACAGCCCCCCCAGGCACTACCCGGTTCACCGCTCGCTTTTTACGAAAACGCTGATTTATTCTAAGAATCTCGGCTTCAGCCCACTTTTTTACTCTATTTCGGACCGAGACTTAGGGGGGTCAAAATGGCATTTTCCAGGTCGCCATTTGCTCACCATTCAAAAATACATTCATTTCCAACCTGCCGTTGGTATTTCCGTGCCCTTCGTCCCCCCGCACCGGTCGACGGATAGACGGAGTTGTGCATATTTCATGGTATGCAACCGCGTTTGGCATGGTGGACCAGATAGCATCGGCAAGGGCAGGAGGATGAGATGCTCGGCGTTCGGGGCAAAAGTGTATACCCTTTTGAAGATGGATGGTGATTGAATTGGTGAGACTGAGACACAAGGCCAAGGGGATTGGGGGGGGATTTTCCCTCTCGACAATTGGGTAGTGCGTGTGCGCCACGCATGGCATTTGATCGCCGTTTGGTAATTTTGCTGGATAGTCGTGCCGCCCACATGAGAACCGTAGTCAAGCACCACCATCATCAAAAACGTCGTACGGCCCCGGAAACTGCAGGAAGTGACTATCTTGTACCAAGCAGTAAAAACCCACTCCTCTGAGCGCAGAAAGTGAGGAATAGCGTCGACTACATCGTCTCGACGATTCCTGTGGGATCTATACTTGCTGATACTACTCCACTCAAGGACATGGCTGTCCCTGAACACTCTGATTCGCTTCCCTTCTAGCTTCTTGAGCCTGCCCCTTCACACTTCTCCTTGTCCCTTGAATCCCTCCCCCCAAGTGGCGTCAATGGGCCACGTAAGCACCCACGTCACCCTCGGCGAGCCAAGCCGCGGTGGGTAAAGCTACGGCCAGTGGAATGATTCTTGCTTAGGCAGCTCGCGTATCATCGCGTACTTTCGCATAACAGCGGGATTTCCCCTACTTTCCCATATCTCGGAGAACATTGTCGAATTATATCACTAGAGTATATGAGAGCTGAAAATTCGAAGGAACCTCACCCTATTTATCTTCTTGCTTCTTGCTGCGTCTAGTCAAATGTCTTCTCACTTCTTCGGCTCCCACGTCGTCCCGGGGTCGGCCGAAAAAATTTCTAGGGTATGTTACGCCGGAGCTCAAAACAACTGCAAACTGCAGAAGCAGTAGAAATGACACAAGGAAGTGTTAATCAACCCAACCTCCAGGAACATTTATTTTCTTGGCTCTGAGCTGCTTCTCAGTCTCTAAATGGCGTAGTCAAGGCCAAATGCACAGCAATCCAGGTAGGAGCCACTTTGGGCTGAAATATACCAGAATTTTCTGTTCAAAACACATAGAACAGTGGAAATAAACATATGCTACCCCAGTGTACGTTGAGAAAGTCAAAATTGTAAGTGAAGTAACCAAATAGGGGCGGCGGCTCGACTCGGAACGGATGGCCCGGCGCTAGGGGTGGGAAACACCTTCCCTCTACGGAAGAAGAGGAGCTCAGGGTCGAACAAAGTCCTCGACCCTATATCCGTTTTTCGAATGCCGGTTCCCCATGATAAGCATTGAAAGGGGATACAAGCAACGGGGAAGCAAACCCAGGGAGAAGCAGCCCACATCCTCGTGGGACACGCGCCCGAGGAAGGTGAGGATGGGCGCCAATAACCCAGGCGCGGGCGCTTAATGACAGACGCCTACAACAAGTCGGCGAAACAAGAGAGAATGAAGGAAGGGAGACGGGGAGGGCGGGTGGCGGACGGTATGACAACGAGATCAGGTAAAACGAAGCACGAAGGATGGAAATGCGGGTGGAAGAGATGAAGAACAAAAGGGCGATGTGGAGTCCGAATAAAAGGAGAGTGCAGAAGAGGTTACCACCATCGTGCCCACCCACAAGCCGGAAATGCTCCCCAGCACGTACACGCGTCCGATAAGTCCTGGGGGCACGCCTCCTTCGCCTTCACCTCCCGCCCGCCCACTCGCACCCTCAAATTCTCCACTTCCGACGTTTCCACCACCGCCCGAAGTCGCCGCACCAGTACTTCCCCTGGATGAACGAGTACTCCGCACACAAGCGCGCGCACCACCGATGCGGCGCCCGCTTTGCGTCCATTCCCGGGGTGTCAGAGTCGTTGGTGGCATCCACATCTATCGAGCTCCGGGTCGACGTCGGAGAGGGTGTCGATGACTGCGTTGGTGCTCGTCGTGCCTGCTGTCACCGGGATTGGAGTCGAAGGAGTCATGATTACCGCATTTATCGTCGAGGTTCTGGTGCTGGGTGCTTGCTGTCGAGTGGGGAGGGTGCCGATCCCACCTAAAGAATGACATCAGTCGAAGTTCGAGGGATCGATGCGATGGGTACGGGAGGAGGGTATGGATATGTGCAGCGCGCGAGAACAAATCTAAGGGCATCTCAACCAAGTCAAAGTTAGCGCAAGTCGCTCGATATATACAAGCTCCTCCCCGTCGGTCCGAGGAAATGAGGAGAAGACGAAGGAGAACTCACCACCAGCGGCCGGCTCCACTCGGTCCTCTGCGCCCCGTCCCAACCGGCATGCATCCTCGCCGAAAATAGCAGACGCGCGTCGTAATGCTTCTGCCACGCGACATCTCTTCGTCCTCCTCCTCCTCCTCCG
Organism: Mycena leptocephala; assembly: GCA_029378395.1. Taxonomy (NCBI): domain Eukaryota; kingdom Fungi; phylum Basidiomycota; class Agaricomycetes; order Agaricales; family Mycenaceae; genus Mycena; species Mycena leptocephala. Next base: position 32,856 of record JARJLF010000083.1, read on the forward strand.
TGCATGTAATCCGCGCTGGTGGGATTGGCAATTGCTGGGGTGATTGCAGTCGAGGTGTCCGCGCAGAAGAAGAGGAGGACATTGGTGCGGCTGGTACTGGTGCTGCTGCTGCTGGTCCCGCTTCGTGATGCCGCATGCGCCAAAACTGAAGCAAAAGTCTGGCCGTGCTTTATTCTTGAGGACGGGTCAATCATCCATCAGCACGGGGACCTTCGCCTGCTCTGCACCTGGAGGAGCCAATGATGCAGGACGAGGAGCGCCGGCACCGTAATCCCAAGTTCCAACCGAACACACGGAGGAAGCAGACCATGATGTGACAACAGCCGGCAGAACAGCGTTATAGCAGTAGTAGTAGTAGTAGTGCGGCGGAGCGAGTACTGCGATGAGGAGAAGAGTATCAGCGTCGTAGATCGATAGATAGACAGCGAGCAAAAAAAGAAAAAGGAAAGATGCAAAGTGCAAAAAAAGTCAAACGAGGGTCTACGGCGGCGATATCGATACATCATCGCCACTGAGTAACCGGTCTGCAAGTAATGGGCATCGCAGGCCACTCGTGCGGGCCGAATGCCTTGCAACGACCGGACGCGATGAAATCATCATTGCAGGACTCACAACCCGCACCCGAGGATGAGACACCGACATCGACACCGATGCCGCTCCCCGAGGCTCTCCCAAAATACCGCAATGATTCCCCGAAGAGAACTCTCTCTCAAAAAAAAAATGCCCCCTCGATCCTCATCCGAAGAACACCAATCGAACTTGAAATTTGACGGAGGAAAAATAAAGAAAATAGCGAAAGGAAAGAGAAACGAGGTAGAATGTTGCTCACACGAAACGGCGCCACGACCAACGGCTGCAAGTTACAACAGGCTCATAAAGCGCAGGCGGAGGCGTTCGGGCTCGGCATGGGAGGGTTTCTGGGGGAGTAGGACAAGAGGTTAGCGAGCGGGAAACGAAATGGGCTAGCGATGCAAGATAAGTGGGGTGATTATGATATAGAGGCAAGGCGAGGCAAGGAGAGAAATGAGAAATAAACAAAGACCAAGTCGAGATGTGTAGAAGACGCCTGTCTCCAGAGAATAAGACATGAAGCGGGTCCAGAAGCGGACGCGATTCTAGAATCTCGAACGAATTCGAGAAGGACTGGAGATAATGAGTTGGATGCGCGATCAAGTTTTTCCAAACTCGGGACTTTGGCACTTTGCATAGGCGAAACCCGAACAACGCGACAGAGCCAGGACCGAGCGGCGAGGAAACCAACAGCGACAGCAGATGCGGATGCGGGTGGGGATGTGGATGTGGATACACTTGCAGCTGCACGCACGACTCGGACGAGGAAGCATCCGAGCGACCGAGTCGGAGAGCTCTCCTCTTGAAACACCCCGCCCCGCCCAGATAAATCCAAGCCGAATCGAATCAAAAGATTATTTGAATTTGAAGAAAAAAACAGGAGTCACGTTCGGCGAGTTCCGGGTCCAGCTGCGGGCGGTGGGTGGAGCGGAGGCGGAGGCGTCCTGTACAGCATCGACCGTTAGAATGGATGTGATATGATCGAGGCGGGAGTAGCGAAACGAAACGAGGGAAGGGAAGCGGAGGCGGGGAGAAGCAAGGGGCGAGTAAGTAGGGAAGGAGGGAAGCCACAAAAAAGCAGAGGGAGAGGAAGCGAAGGAAAGCAAAGGGGCGAGGGAGCGAGTCAAACGCGATACCGGCAAGAAAGCAACGGAACGAGCAAGGGAAAAAGAACGAGCGCACAAAGAGCAAGGCGCCATCGTGCAGAATGGAGGTAGAAGGCAGAATGAAGGTATAAATCGGCCACGAAAGCAGGACACAACTCGGCTCTCGCGGCGATTCTCGGCAAGTGCGAGGAACGAGGAACGAGGAAAAGGCGCAAAGGTACAAGCGCCGCTTGAAGAGCGCGAGCAATGCACAAGCGAAAAGAGCCCATTGCAACGCGCAACCGCCAAGAGCACGCGGAAGAGGAACGAAACCAGAGCCTGCGAGTAAAGGCAACGAAATAAGGTGGCAGGCGGAGGAGGGGCGAGCCGGCGTTGCGATAGATGAGGACGGATACGCGAATCCAGGATGCTCCTCCACCGCTGCACGTCTCGGATGTCATCGTCTTTGCTGTGAGTGAACACGAAAGCACTGGCCCGGACCAAGGCCGTCGCACAGACGGTGGAGGAAAGAAAGAAGATCGAATTGACAGCATCAAATTGTGATCTGTCATCGGTTGAGACCGGGCCGGTAGCCGCTGCTTTCGTCTTGCCACCATTACGCACTCATCTCCTCAGCCGCCGCAGCCCTTGCCCAAACCCCTCTAAGACCCTGGCCTGCCTCTCACTCGGTACCAGTTTCTGGAACTGCTCGTTTGGAGGTTGTTTCTTGTGGCCTCACTGTGCGTTAGTGCGCTGTCATACACACCGTGCTTTCCCTGTTGGCAGATGAATAATGTTTTGAGCTACGGACAGGCCCACTGCGGTATCTCGAGCCATTCAACATTCAACACGAACTTGTCCATCTGGTTCTGTCCCACGATACGCGTGACGGCGCGCGGGGCGTTCAGCACGTCCGCAATACTGAGTAAAACGTTCGCAACCTGGCATGCGACATCTAGCAGAGGCTTCCTTCATCTCATCTTTGTTAATCTCAGGCCCTGCTGGTCTATTCACAGAGGTTGGGCTCTCGAGATCATGTGCGGCTGCCAATGAAACGCTGCGAACTGATGATTGTTTCCTGGCTCTACGTTACGCTCCCGTTGTATTTTGGTACGTTCATTCCCCACTTTGCTTCGAGCTTGGGGCTGCAGTCGGCTAATTATCTTACGACGTTGCTAGGTCCCCTTGCGCCAAGTAACGATGGTCGATGGTGCAGGAGTTTTTTTTTGCCTTTCACTGCCTTCAAGGCCCTCCTAGCCTCAGTTTGTAAAGGTGTGTGTAGGTCTGTCCTGCTATGTGCAGGGGGCTAAACGGGCCCTGTGTAGGGTTCATAGACTGACCTGATCACAATTCTGGCAAGGTGCATGTAGTCCCTGACCAGATGTGTGTAGGTCACCTAAGCTGACCCTGTGTAGGCTGGTACAGGTGCCTAAAACCATCTATATTCAACTACGCTGGGGTTAGTCTCGTGTTTATTCAACCAAACATCAATTTTTCAAACACTTTCGACTGTATTCCGGTAACTTGAAGGTGACATCTAGGAAGCTACACAGACCTACACATACCTTGACAGGCTTACACACTGCTACATAGAGCAATACAGATGTGGTCTGCCCAGCTGTGCATGGGGACCTTGACAGAGGGTAAGTCTAGGAGGGCCTTGAACACAGTGTTTTCTCTGTATTGAGCTTGACTTTGAGTGCTTTGGCGAATATGGACGGGACAAGAGACCCGAGGTAAGTTATGAGGGAAAATATTCTGCGGATGGAAATACACTTTCACTTACAGCGCTCCATCGTGGGATGAAAATGGACCGCAAATCTGGGCGACATGCCGCGTGTAGGGCAGCACAACCACGGCCAGATGCGACTTGCGGCATACACTATCACTTGGAATATCTGCGGATGCTGTTGTACGCCTGTCCCACCTTAGGAGCAACTCGACCCCAACTGCCAGAAAGTCTTGAGCGGCAAAGACTGGCGGCCACACTGGGACCCTGTATGATTACGATTCCGGTCGAGGAGGTGGGTGTCTTACGATGCGTTTAAATTGAACAGCGGACGCCCAACATAATGTATCCCCGGAAAACCTATCACGAGAATATGGGTCCGTAAGTGATCTTTTCCTTCCTTCGACCGCCTGCCTAGGTTGCTACGGTAGCCTCGTCTCACGTTGGTGTCCCAGTTCCAGTCGTGAATTTGTCTTGTCAGTGACTTCCTTTCTTTCTTTGCACTCCACATGCCAGTGCTCGAGCTCACAAAGAGCACTCCAATATATTGCATCTTATCTCTATGAACCTCGGACTCTGGGAATTAGGGCTACAACGGCTGGAATTCTACTCAATTGCAGTCAGCGGCGATGCTCTTCGCTGCATCCTGCGCTTTGGCAAGCACGGTGAGCGCGGAAGAGCTAAGGATAGAGCATCAGTTGGAACCATCATGACTGGTGCACCAAGTATCGAGCTCACTTGTCGGCTTCAGTAAGCAACCTGTTCGCCTCGTCGAACACAGGGCCGATGTTGCTGGTGAATCCGGTCTGGCTGACAGGATTGCCGGTGGCGACGGCGTTGACGAGGCTGAGGTTGATGTCGTTGAGGATCCCGACAACTGCCAACGCTTCGGCGCCGGGAATGGTGTCGCGGGACGGCTGGAGTATGCCTTCGACGGTGTTCACCCAGAAGAGGTATTGAACGGTGTCCACGGCGCACTGCGGGACGGTGGTCTGGCGCTTCGCAGGCACTGAATGAAGAAATATTAATGGCAAGGAATTTGCAATCTGCGAGAGACGTCCACCAGAACCGGCGAGAGCGCAGGCAGCGGCGCAGAGAGTAACGAAGACGGCGGAGAGCTGAACCATTGTTATTACTGTGGGGTTGTTGGAGGAGTCGGATGATCCAATAGCCATACCACAAGCTACCACAAGCTTATATACCATTCCCCTCAGCGTGCTTAGTGTGAACGCCGGCCAAGACAGATTCAACTTTGGAACAACGTGCAGTTCCGGTGTCTTGACAGGGGCCAGTTTGCATACGCGCTCTATGTGTGAGCGCCGGCGACGACAGAGACGGGCTGTGGGCCTGAGTGTGCCGGATGTGTGTCAGACGGCCCCGAGTACGCCAACAACCATTCAAGGTGTGCAATATCTCAAATGAAGTCTAGTTCCGGCGCCTTGACACCTTTGGAAAGAATGAATAAATGTCGTGGGTTGAATATCCATCTGTTCCGGCGCCTTGACACCTTTGGAAAGAATGAATAAATGTCGTGGGTTGAATATCCATCTATAGCGTTTTGTTCCAATCTTGTTGATTTATTGAGTAGCGTCAGCAAGCCTCAACTTACCAATAAGTGCAATCAATATAGGTGACAAGGAGACTGCACGTTCATGTGTTTTCGGATGGGTGTCGAGACTTGAATTTGCTGAATTATTATATATGACTAGTGTTATCCCGGGTCAGGGCTCGAGCCCAAGCCCGACCCAGTAGGGCTCAAGGTCGGGCTCAGAATTTTGTCCAGCCCGCGCCCCGGGCTTGAGCCTGGGTCGGGATTAAAAAATGGTTAAGACACAAGAAGGCCAGCTAAATGTTAGACGACATTTTTACAACCAAAGGATTCACTGTATGGCAGTGAAAAAAGAATTACCCCAGGCCCGGGCCTGAGGCTGAGCCCGACCCATAGGTAGGGTCGGGCCAAGACATTCTCAAGCTCAAGCCCTCTCCGACCCGTTCTAACTCTGGGCTTTCAAGCCCGACCCGAACCGAACAACACTATTGACATAATGTGAGTCTGTGACTCATCCACAGGTTCCGTTGTCGGCCGTTGTCGGGGCTGCTTGGGCCAAGGCGGCCTATTCTTGCTGAGGAAAGGCTGCACTCTCTCTTGGTGTCCTTCAATATTTGCCTACCCTGAGGAGTTGAAAGGTTGAAGGGTTGTTGGCCTCCGGCCGCACTCCCTTTTTTATCATTTGATTTTCTTGTCTTTCCTGGAGAGAGTTTCCACTTGTGTAGCTTCATTATTATTATTATTATCATTATTGGTCTGTCTTGTGGTAGTAGAATGGGGGCACTTGTTTAAGAGTTCGGTTCACGCTTTCAAACCCCGAACTCCTGGTGTAACTTGAAATTTCAGACCAATCTGTCTTAAAATACTAGTAATTGGCATGAATTCTAGAGCAATGGATGGGTTTTTTTTGGTAGTTGAACATGATAGACTTGTAAAAGTATCTGTCGAGAGAGTAGCATTTATATGTTGTTGGAACGGCAAACGCCGAGACCTGACCCGGGACTTGACGGAGGCGCGGGATCGGGGATGCACGGGTGATTGGTAATCCATGATTTTGGCGATCTGAGGAGAGCATTTAACGGGTTTTCAGCCACCGGGACCGGCAGTTACCGCGAGTTAGTGCTGATGTTAAGTAATCCACGATCGAGGCTGCGATCGAAGGAAGCTATTTGCGGAAGTGAACCTGGAACCTAAACCGGTACCAGGAACAAGAAAAAATAGAAGAAAGTCTATCTAGTGATACACTGTACAAGAACTACTGGTCAGGTCCGAAGCCCCAGCTTCAAGGAAATGGCCGCCCTGAACATCTGAACCGCTAAACGCAGTCCGGTGTACGACACCTACATCAGTGAAACTGTGGAAACAAAATGGGTCAGCGCCGGTGAAGAGACAGATATTGGAATTACGCACTCAGCAGTGTCGAGAGCCAAAAAAGTAGGAGCATGCGGTCGTCTGCAAGGATTAAATATTAGTGGAGGCCAGAGATGAGCTTGAAGACATACATTTCTTCGGCGCCTCCGCTGGTACATAGCCGTACGCGTTGACCTCTTGCTCCGTTGCAGGCGGGGGAGTATCGTAGCTTACATGCCGGCTTGTCGACGGGCCCCCCTTCGGTGCCTCTTGGCCGGTAATGTTCCCCACAGCAGCAGCAGGGGAACTTCCATGCACATTTGGACTCGGTGTCGCCGCTGTCGCGGGGATATGAAACAGCGTGCGAGCGGACTTTGAGGTGGGCTGTAGGGGCGGCCACGCCATGTCCTGGACAACAGCATCGGCGGTGGGCCGTGTAGCGGCGTCTTCTGCCCAGTACGCGGTGACATGCTGCCGGAGTACAGTCGACATCGCAGGACGAACTGGGGGCAGGTCGGGGCGCTCGCCGTTAGCCACGCGGAGCAGAGCCGCGGCCTGAGAGAGCTCGGAAAAGGGCGGTTGACCGGTGTATAACTGACTCATCAAGAATTCATGAATGGAAAGAGAAAGGATAGGCATCCCGTACCTCGAAGCAGACGCATCCAAAAGCGTACACATCGCTGGCAGGCGTGCGCGCGAATCTCGTGCAACCGAACCGGTCGGGATCTATGAGTTCAGGGGCCATCCAATACAAACTGCCCGCGCGGGTTGAGGTATGCGTCAAGGTGGTCGCATTGGTGAAAACACTGAGTCCAAAATCTGCGAGGCATGCACTCCAGTCATCGTTGATCAAAATGTTTGCCTACAATTAAAGCGATATTAATGGATGGTAATGCGCATGCGAAATATTTACACCTCGGAGGTCGCCATGAACAACATTGCGCGAATGGAGGTACTGGAGACCCTGCGCAATTTCGTACAGCTAGAACCCATATTAAGGTACTTGTACCTAGATAACAAGAAGAAAGCTTACGAATTTGTCCACGTTAGCACGGCCGTGGTCTTTGAGGTAGCTTAAAATGGTGCCCTGCTCCATCCACGGGGAGACAATGCAAAGCGACGGCGGGATGCTCTCCCGGTCGATCCCGATGAAGGTTAGGATAAATGGATGCCGGAGATCTTTCCAAACAAGCGCTTCGCGGCACATTTTCTGCGCTGAAACGTTAATTGAAGGCGTCCGAGGGGTCTGAATGCGCACCAAGCGAATGTCTCGTGTCTCCGAGTTCTGAATAAAATGCCGCATATGTTTCAGGGCGACAGTCCTATTGCCGTACGACGCACGGTAGATGTCGCCGAATCCGCCGGCGAAGGTGGGGTGTTCTTCGCGGCCAGTGACGCCTGTGATGAAGAGCGAGGACGGAAGCTTGTCGCACAACTCAGACAGCCTGCGAATTATGCGGCGCGCTCGGCGACTGTGATCTTGGGCCATTAGAAACCCTCGGTTCAATGACTGTAATGCACAGTCAGCCACTGAGTGATGGGGAAGTGAAGAGAGACAAACATCTTGAACGACATCGAGAAAAGACTGAGCCGAGTCGCCTTCGAGCTCTAGCACGGTGCTTTGTGCGGATTTGGAGTCGAGAATGGACACAATGAGCGCAGCGATATGTTTCTCGTCCGTGCGCAGAGCCATTCGGAAATCCGGGTCGTTTTCGAGACTGAGCTCGGAGGATAGCTGAGCGGGTATGAGGACTTCAGCAAATAAATAAATAAACTCCGTACCACCAACAATGTTTTCCTATGCCCCAAACTTGCGGCGATCCCACTGACAACATTCTCAGACGACATCGAGACCAGATACTCATCCAAGATCGTCTGAAGTCGCATGACTTCGCTCAAACTTCGGCTGGTGCTAAATGAGATCATATCAAGTCAAGAATGCGAAGAACCACCCACTCCGGGATTGGAGCACTACAAGTTTCCTTGAGGAATGAAAGCAGGGCCTGCAATGAATTCAGGATCCCGCCTGGGAGCGGCAAGTAAGACAGTTGCCTCGTATATAAGTGTCTTTGTGGACATCGCGGCCCCAGATGCATTCAAAGTGGGAGGGATATGCTCAATCACGAGTGGGACGGTGGTCGCTGAACCTGTCGGGGACTGACCATCCGGAAGGCTTTGGGACGTACCCTCTTGCAAGGGACGACCACTCATCGTCAGTCAGTGTGGCTGAGAAAGAGAGAGAGAGATGCTGCTAGGGTTAGGGTTGCCCTCGCACGACGTGAGAGGAAACGTGGTCATGTCATAACGACGGTTATCAGCTCTTCAGGCATTTTCTGGAACTTACACATGCTGTGAATCACCTAAACGTCGCGGCGAGTGACCGACTTCACCCTGCAATCCAGACATCATCGGGCAAATTAACAGTTCATTTCCGACCACTACCCGCCTCAAGGCTAGCCGCTCGCCCCCGGGCCTCCTGCATTTGTTTCATCTGCAGTCTTACCTCCCGCGCATTCACTGCGTTCAGTGGGGTCGTCTGCACAAGCGATGTGCGACCCCTGTCCGCAGAGGTCTGCAGACTTGGACGTCGGCACACCGTGCCGACCCACCCCAAGATCTGTAGACCTAAGTAGGCCATCCGTTCCTCGTCTCAACGCCTATCTGGGGGCCCTGGGGCATGCGGAAGGCATCATTAATTGACAGGGCGATCTCGTTGCGGACCCACAAATTAAAAGACACAGCATTTCTTTCCAAATCAGGAGAAAACTCCGAAATGCACAGCGCAAAAACAAGTTGCAACATTGAGAAATAATGTGCCTTAGTTCTAGAAGAGCTAATACACACATTGTATTATTTTCTGAGGCATCCTGGGTGAAGTTGAGTGTACGAAACACAGAGACAACGCGGAGACGTGCCCAAATCTGGACCAACATCACCACGTTCCAGGCCGTGTACGACACTGTTGTCAGGGAGCCTTCAGGGACGGTATGTGGTAAATGGAAAAGAAACGGGAGCGGCGTACGACGGGTCTGACGACCTGTGCGGACGGGGGTCGGCACGCCTCTGCAGACGTACGTCGGCAGGGCGTCGACCCATGTCTGGTAGATTCTGCCGATCAGGCGTCAGCAGGCCGTGTTTCCCAGGGTCTGCACAAGTCAGCCTATGTCTCGCAGGCTGTGTAGACGGGGTCCCTGAACGCAGTGATTGCAGTGGGGTGAGGGAAGATGGGGTACATCGTAAAGACCTCGAGTATTTAGGAAACTGGTGAGTCGAAAGGAGGCTGTACTGTGGTACCATGTGGTTACTGAGAATGGAAGCAGTAGTCTAAATGGAGTTGCGGACTTGGTAGCTGGTCAGAGGAGAAGGCGGAGATGGAAGTGGAGATGGAAATGGGGAATAGGAGTGAATAGGAATGAAGTAGGAGATACATAGAGGTGAAATAGGAGTGAATAGGAGTGAAATAGGAAATAATAGGAGAGGAGGAGACACGGAGAAGGACGGAGAAAGAGGAGGAGGAGGAGTCGAACCGTGGGAACTCCGCCATGAATGGGGAATTATACCCGAACTCTGTCTCCGCTATGTCAACTCCGCTGCGTCAACTTCTGCTGCGTCAACTCACAATGTGTGAACTCCATCTCCGCTATTCAGTGAGTACCTGAATTGTAAGTTTCCGTGTGTAGCGCGCATTGGTGCGCATCAGCGCCCAATGCCGACCGGCATGCATCCTCACGGAGAAGAGCAGGCGCGCGTCGTGATGCTTCTGCCACGCGACTTCTCTTCCTCCTCCTGCTCCTCCTCCATGCTTGTAATCTGCAGTGGACTTGTGATTACTGGGGTGCTTGAGGTCAAGGTGCCCGCGCAGCCCGCACAGAAGAAGCGGAAGACGTTGCGGCTGCTGGTGCTGCTGCTGGTGGTCGTGCTGATCCCGCTTCGTGATGCCGCATGCGCCAACGCTGAAGCTGAATCAAAAGTCTCGCCCTGGTCGTGGTCTTGAGGACGGATCCATCCGCACTGGGTTTGAAGGACGAGGAGCGCCCCCCTTGAACGCCTTACGCGTAAACAGGAATCCAAGAGACGCCTCGCAGCTCGTGGTTCGTCCTAGTCGGCACGTTAATCCCATGGCCAACCGAACCCAGAGACGTGAAAACAGCCGGCCGGCAGAAGAGGGTCAGAGCTATAGTGTTATATTAGTAGTAGTGCGGCGAGGTCCGAGCAAGTACTGCGAGCTGCGATGAGGAGAAGACTATCGGATCAGCTTCGGAGTCGTTCTCACTTGGCAAAAGTCTCGCCCTGGTCGTGGTCTTGAGGACGGATCCATCCGCACTGGGTGGGCCGATGATGAAGGACGAGGAGCGCCCCCTTGAACGCCTTACGCGTAAACAGAAATGCAGGAGACGCCTCGCAGCTCGTGGTTCGTCCAACTCGGCACGCTAATCCCATGGCCAACCGAACACAGAGACGTGAAAACAGCCGGCCGGCAGAAGAGGGTCATAGCTATAATGTTATTTATATTAGTAGTGGTGCGGCGGAGTCCGAGCAAGTACTGCGAGTTGCGATGAGGAGAAGACTATCAGGTCAGCGTCGGAGACGTTCTAACTTCCCAGTCGCAGATCGATATCGGATGGATAGCGAGCGGAAAACGAAATGGGATAGCGATGAAAGACAAGCAGAGGGATAAAGACAAAGTCGAGATGTGTAGAAGACGCCTGTCTCCAGAGAATAAGACATGAAGCGGGTCCAGAAGCGGACGCGATTCTAGAATCTCGAACGAATTCGAGAAGGACTGGAGATAATGAGTTGGATGCGCGATCAAGTTTTTCCAAACTCGAGACTTTGGCACTTTGCATAGGCGAAACCCGAATAACGCGACAGAGCCAGGACCGAGCGGCGAGGAAACCAACAGCTACAGCAGATGCGGATGCGGGTGGGGATGTGGATGCGAATACGCTTGCAGTTGCACGCGCGAAACGAGGAAGCATCCGAACGAGCGAGTCGGAGAGCTCTCCCGCCCCGCCACGCCCAGATAAATTCAAGCCAAATCCAATCGAAAGATTATTTGAATTTGAAGGAACAGGAGTCACGTTTGGCGAGTTCCGGGTCCAGCTGCGGGCTAGGAACCAGCTGATCAATGTTGCAGGCAAGTTATTCGAGAAGGGGCTGTGGGTGGAGCGGAGGCGGAGGCGTCCTGTACAGCATCGACCGTTAGAATGGATGTGATATGATCGAGGCGGGAGTAGCGAAACGAAACGAAACAAGGGAAGGGAAGCGGAGGCGAAGCGAGGCAAGGGCGAGTGAGCTGGGAAGGAGGGAAGCCAAACAAAGCAAAGGGGCCGAAGAGGAGAGGAAGCGAAAGAAAGCAAACAGGCGACGGAGCGAGTCAAACACGATTCCGGCAAGAAAGCAACGGAACGAGGGAAAAAGAACGAGTGCACAAAGAGCAAGGCGCCATCGTGCAGAACGGAGGTAGAAGGCAAAATGAAGGTAGAAATCGGCCACGAAAGCAGGACACAACTCAGCTTTCGCGACAATTCCCGGCAAGTGCGAGGAACGAGGAAAAGGCGCAAAGGTACAAGAGCCGCTTGAAGAGTACGAGCAATGCGCAAACGAAAAGAGCCCGGCGCACCACGCAAACGTCAATAGATAGGTTGAGCACGAGCCGCATGCGGGTTTTGTGCATTGTGCAAAGCCGCGCGGCAAATTTGAGATCTGCGAGGTGTCGATCAACTAACTCCCGAGAGTGAAATATGAGATTCAGGAGGCATTAAATAGTATTTCGATTGAAAAGAACCAAGACCAGCGAAGAAAAGGCCGCAGGTTTGCACAATGCCCAAAAAGCCGCATGAAGCCACATGCGGCTGTGCGGCTTTTGCGCAACCTATCTAATGGCACGCGGAAAAGAAACGAAACCAGAGCCTGCGAGTAAATGCAACAAAATAAGGTGGCAGGCCGGGCGGAGGAAGGGCGAGCCGGCGTTGCGATAGATGAGGACGGATACGCGAATCCAGGATGCTCCTCCACCGCTGCATGTCTCGGATGTCGTCGTCTTTGCTGGGTATGAACACGAAAGCACTGGCGCGCACCAAGGCCGTCGCACCAGCCGGTGGTGGAGGAAAGAAAGAAGAACGAATTGGAAGAACGAATTGACAGCATCAAATTGTGATCTGTGATCGGTCAAGATCGGGCCGGCAGCCACTGCGGCGGCTTTGTCTAATTGTCTTGCCACCATCATCACGCACTCGTGTCCTGCCGCCGCAGCCCTTGCCCATACCCCTCTAAGACTCTGGTCTGCCTCTCATTCGATACTCTCCGCCCCAGTTTCTGGAACTTCTGGCAGTCTTCTGCTCATACCAAGCTCATAGGCACCAAATACGCACCCTGCTGTCCCTGCCATCGGCAGATGAATAGGTTCCCAAACGTCCTGGGATAAGCACAGGCACTCATCGATACATCCCTGCCCCGTTGCGACATCTTGATCCATTCAACATTCAACATGAACCTGTCCATCTGGGCATGGTGGCACTTTCAGCACGTCCGCAGTAAAACCTCGGCACGCCACATCCAGCGGATGCTTGCTTCATCCTTGCCACTCTCCTGCTGATGGTCTATTAACAGAGGTTGGGCTGTCGAGATCATGTGCGGCGGCCAACGAAAGGCTGCGAACCAATGCATATGGTTGTTTCCTCACTCTACGTTACGCTCCCGTTGTATTTTGGCACGCTCAATCCCCACTTTGCTCCGAGCTTAGGCTGCAGTCGGCTAATTATCTTATGACGTTGCTGGGTCCCCGTGCGCCAAGTAACGATGGTCCAAGGTACAGGGCTTTTTGTTTGCCTTTCATCTGCATTGGACCTAACTTAGACGAATATGGACCGGATACGAGACCCGAGGTAAGTTATGAGAAAAAATATTCTGCGGATGGAAATACACTTCCACTTACAGCGTTCCACCGTGGGGTGAAAATGAACCGCAAATTTGGGCGACATGCCGCGTGTAGGGCGGCACGCGGCCATATCCGACTTGCGGCATACAGTATTACTTGGAATATCCGTGGATGCTGTTGTACGCCTGTGCTACCATAGGAGCAATTGGACTCCAACTGCCAGCAAGTCCTGAGCGACAAGGACTGGCGGCCACACTGGGAGCTCTGTATAATTCCGGTCGAGGAGGTGGGTGTCTTATGTTGCATTTAAATTCAACAGCGCCGAGCGGACGCTCACCATGATTTATCCCAGGACAATTTAAACATATCACGAAAGTCATGGGACAGTGCTTAAATACGAGCTCGTAAATAATCTTTTCCTTCCTTCGACTGCCTGCCTAGGTTGCTATGCAAGCCTCGTCTCACGTTGGTGTCCCAGTTCCAGTCGTGAATTTGTGCTTTTCTTTCTTTGGACTCCACATGCCAGTACTCGAGCTCACAAAGAGCACTCCAATATATTGCATCTTATCTCTATGAACCTCGGACTCTGGGAATTAGGGCTACAACGGCTGGAATTCTACTCAATTGCAGTCAGCGGCGATGCTCTTCGCTGCATCCTGCGCTTTGGCAAGCACGGTGAGCGCGGAAGAGCTAAGGATAAAGCATTAGTTAGAACCATCATGACTGGTGCACCAAGTATCGAGCTCACTTGTCGGCTTCAGTAAGTAACTTGTTCGCCTCGTCGAACACAGGGCCGATGTTGCTGGTGAATCCGGTCTGGCTGACAGGATTGCCCGTGGCGACGGCGTTGACGAGGCTGAGGTTGATGTCGTTGAGGATCCCGACAACTGCCAACGCTTCGGCGCCGGGAATGGTGTCGCGGGACGGCTGGAGTATGCCTTCGACGGTGTTCACCCAGAAGAGGTATTGAACGGTGTCCACGGCGCACTGCGGGACGGTGGTCTGGCGTTTCGCAGGCACTGAATGAAGGAATATTAATTGCAAGGAACATGCAATCTGTGAGAGCCGCCCACCAGAACCGGCGAGAGCGCAGGCAGCGGCGCAGAGAGTAACGAAGACGGCGGAGAGCTGAACCATTGTTATGACTGTGGGGTTGTTGGAGGAGTCGGATGATCCAATAGCCATACCACAAGCTACCACAAGCTTATATACCATTCCCCTCAGCGTGCTTAGTGTGAACGCCGGCCAAGACAGATTCAACTTTGAAACAACGTGCAGTTCCGGTGTCTTGACTGGGGCCAGTTTGCTTACGCGCTCTATGTGTGAGCGCCGGCGACGACAGACGGGCTGTGGGCCTGAGTGTGCCGGATGTGTATCAGACGGCCCCGAGTACGCTAACAACCACTCAAGGTGTGCAATATTCCAAATGAAGTCTGGTTCCGGTGCCTTGACACCTTTGGAAAGAATGAATAGATGTCGTGAGTTGAACATCTCATCTATACCGTTTTGTTCCAATCTTGTTGATTTAATTGAGTAGCGTCAGCAAGCCTCAACCCGCCAAGTGCAATCAATATTGCGTGATCATGTATTTTCGGATGGCGTTCGAGACTTGTATTTGCTGAACTATTATTATGACTCACCGACAGGTTCCGTTGTCACACATGAGGCAATTTTCCAAAAGAGGTTGCTGGTAAAAATTACTCAGCGGTTGAGAATCAAATTTGCCTGTGGACCACACAGTGGATGGATGACCCCAACTCGTGAGTGCTTGTCGTGATTTCGCAATGGCAGCCTTGGCACAGACCTTCCCTGCTCGAATTTATACACTTTTCAGTCGAAGACTTGGGGGCGCGTTGAAGAACAAACATCTGTGCATTCTCAATCAGAGGCACGTTCCGCCCTTCCTGAATGTCGGGTCCCGGGTCCCACCTCGGCCCAAGCACCCCCGACAACGGCGGACAATGGAACCTGTGGATTAGTCACATATAGTGTCGTTCGGGTCGGGTCGGAGACGGCTCAGGCTTGGCCTCAGGCCCAGGCCTGGGGTAATTCTTTTTTCCACTGGCACACGGTCAGTGCTTTGCTTGCAAAATTTCATCTCCCAGGCTCAAGCCCGGGGCGCAGGTTGCAGAAAATTCTGAGCCCGACCTTGGGCCCTACTGGGTCGGGCTTGGGCTCGAGCCCAGACCCGGGACAACACTGGTCACATAATAATAATTCAGCGAATTCAAGTCTCGACGCCCATCCGGAAATACACGATCACGCCATATTGACTGCATTTCTTGGCAGGTTGAGGCTTGCTGACGCTACTCAATTAAATCAACAAGATTGGAACAAAACGCTATAAATGAGATGTTCAACTCACGACATCTATTCATTCTTTCCAAAGGTGTCAAGTCACCGGAACTACTTCATTTGGAATATTGCACACATTCAATGGTTGTTGGCGTACTCGGGGCCGTCCGATAAACATCGATATACCTCACACTCAGGCTCGCTCACAGCCCGTCTCTGTCGTGGCCGGCGTTCACACTGAGACCGCATAAGCAAACTAGCCCTAGTCAAGACACCGTTGTTTAGAATGCTGAATCTGTCTTGGCCGGCGTTCGCACTAAGCGCGCTGTGGTGAATAGTATATAAGCTTGGGGTAGCTTGTAGCATGGCTATTGGATCATCCGACTCCTCCTAGTACCCCACAGCAATAATAATGGTTCAGCTCTCCGCCGTCTTCGTTACTCTCTGCGCCGCTGCCTGCGCTCTCGCCGGTTCTGGTGGGCGGCTCTCGCAGATTGCATGTTCCTTGCAATTAATATTCCTTCATTCAGTGCCTGCGAAACGCCAGACCACCGTCCCGCAGTGCGCCGTGGACACCGTTCAATACCTCTTCTGGGTGAACAACGTCGAAGGCGTACTCCAGCCGTCCCGCGACACCATTCCCGGCGCCAAAGCGTTGGCAGTTGTCGGGATCCTCAATGACATCAACCTCAGCCTCGTCAACGCCGTCGCCACGGGCAATCCTGTCAGCCAGACCGGATTCACCAGCAACATCGGCCCTGTGTTCGACGAGGCGAACAAGTTACTTACTGAAGTCGACAAGTGAGCTCGATACTTGGTGCACTAGTCATGATGTTCCAATTGATGCTCTATCCTTAGCCCTTCCGCGCTCACCGCGCTTGCCAATGCGCAGGATGCAGCGAAGAGCATCGCCGCCGACTGCAATTGAGTAGAATTCTAGCTTGGCATTTAGGACATAGTAGCCCTATTTCCCAGAGTCCGAGGTTCATAGAGATAAGATGCAATATAAGTGTTCTTGAGAATTGCCGATAGTGCTGGCCAAATACGAATACGATACGCCATTTGCCGTATCGCATTCATACCCATATCGTATCCACCTGCCGGAGGCCGTATCGTATTTTTAGCATATCGTATTCATATTTTTGTGACTGAATATGAATATACTTTGAATATATTCGGATATATTCTGGGTCGCCGCCCTAGTAACCCTACCAGCGCTGTTTTAAAAATCCGCATCTCAAAAGAAAAGTCAGAAATCTACGTTTGGCTCATAACAAAAGATGTGCATCGACGAATACACTGTGAAAACAAAGACTCTCCGGCCGTCATTACAAGTCGACAAACAAAATCTCCTCTTCTGGATGGCGAGGTGGCAGTTCAGTTGATTAATGATTTTACAGTAAACACGAATTTGAGTAAGTCAATCCACTCTATAATGAACCAATTGTGTGGCTATAACCTCGTGTACCGGAACCGCAATCAAAAAATACCCAATTACGGTTCAGGGATATTGATCGGCATAGTCGATCGAAATCTCGAACATAAGGCACCTGCTGCATTTTCATACCCGTGCGTTCAAAGTAGATGTGACCGGACGAGATTGTGAGTGATCAAGTGTTAGGTTTTATGGAATTTACAAGATGAGTCCAAGGTCCATCGAATGACAAGGAATAACACCGAATTTGATCCCCAATACTGAAGAAACTTAACGCGCCTCTCTGCGGTATGAATTCTGCTCAGACGTAGAGGTCGACCCCGTCAGCATCAGGGTAGCCAAGGAGCTGGTAAGCCCGTGTTCTCACCACTCTGGAGATTCTGCCGTACCCCCAACGAGAGTCCCGACGACAAAACTCGAGATCTAAACCTATGTCCACCAGGAGTTAGGTGTCAATGGTGGCTGCATTACCCCGGGGATCAGGCAGGGCAGCGCTACAGCGTATCCAAACGGCGACGAGTGTCCGAACGCATTCCTGGGGTAAAGAGCTATGTCGAGTGGACGCGATGCGGTATATACTGCTATTGCTTTATTGCGCATTTCGTGAACCATGGGCTGGGGGCGGAGATTGAGCAATAGCAAGTTGAGATCATACGTGGATAAATGACCCACAAGACTGCTTTCTGCGACGACAGAGTGCATTGCACCACGCTCAATCAACTTCACGGCGGCCAGGAGTTCCGAAAACGCTGCGGGCGCCATCTCAGATGTGGGGCTCTTTATGACGATGGAGCCGACGACAAGCTGTTTGTACAGATTCAGTCGGCAGTCTTGGTCACCAAGGCATGGAGGTCACGCACGCACGCACTAATGACTAAGATTGGGTTCTCCATTATTAGTGGCAAGACGGGAACAACAACAAATCATAGGACTCACGACTGTTCCAGATCGGCCACCACCGATGGAAACGTCTCGGAAATTGAGAGAAAATCTGCACATCAGACTTGATGATCATCGACGCACTACCATAGGCGGCTAAGAACGATGAAGTGTATGGACTCTCGAGCGGATTACGGGGACTATCTTGCAGTGCCTGGAAGAAAAAGTCGCGGTGGATTTGCACCATCACTCGAATGGATGTCAACAGCGCAACTGATTACGGATTGAGGCGGAGAGACTGACAGTCGGCAGCAATACGGGGAATGAGGTTTGTGCGCGCGGAGGCGAGAAAGGTGTTTGGCTCGCCAGCCTCATAGGAATATTGCGGGAAAGATCCGTACTCCATGAACTGCCGCAGCCTTCCACCCAGGCTCTGGACTTCTTCCCGTGTCAGCGAAGTCGCGCTGGCGTAGACCTGTGCCATCAGTGCGGTGACCTGGCGGGCTTTAGTCAAGCGGAGGGGCCATAGCTGCGGAGACCGCACCTCCGTCGTGAAAACCCATTTTGTACGATAAACTAGAACTAGTTTAATATGGGGAAGCATGCAGGGAACGAAGAAACTTGCACCCAGGCACGGAACTGCCCTTACTGTCCATCGTTTGGCTTGTGTCTGCGGGAAACTCGCAGGTGATATCGCCCGGCAGGATGGTTAACGGTCTCGCCAACACCAACGACTAGCAGTCCATGATCAAACACGGTATCTGGTGGGGGAAAACGGCGGAAATACCAGATACGTTTGTAGGGAATAGACCTCCCAGAACAGAGCCTGCATACAGTTGGGTGTATTGTGAACTCGGGAGGAAGGGAATGCGCACTCGTCGTCTTTCTGCGGTCTTCTCATCAAGCCGCGTGTGTTCACTCTCCTGATCTGTGAACGATATTCAACGCCAACCCGCGGCGCGAAAGAAAAACTCACTGATACAAAGCTGAAGGGGTCCCTGAATCAGATGACATAGGACTGTTGAAAAACGATAAATTCTAGCCACCCTTTGACACAGTCCCATCGCCATTGAGATTATTGTCCAAGAGCTGTCGAAGCTATATCGTGGCCCGCCCGTAGCATAATACAGACCGGCCAAAGCGAGCGCCTGGATCGTGCGCAGATCGGTGGATTCGACGACGGACTGCAGTGCGACTGCGGTCCGTCCAAGGTCAAAATACGCATCTGCTTGAGAACAGTACGCCGGGCGTGCGACGTCCATAAGTGCCGCGTGGACGAAGATGAAGAAAACAACTGCCAAGGCATGGGAGGAGAGGCTGTGAAGATCGGAATATGGGTCGTAGATGTAGAGGAGGAGTTCATGCAGCTCTTCAGGCATGATTGGTGTGCCGTACCAAGATGCGTCCGCAATGTAGATGTCGTACAGGGCCCAGGCACAGAGCTCGTCAGGTAACTGGCCCATCAGCGTCTCCGGACACGGGCTGGTATCCGAGGAGGGAGATCCTCGAATGCTATCCAGCGGTGGGGAATAACCAGGTCTGGCCCTGAGCTAGAATTAATGATAGTAAGCTCAGGTGAGAGGCATCAAACGTTCTGAAAAAATGTCCAAGTGTTAGTGATTGCACTCACCAATGGTCCTACTGTGGGGCTCAACTGCCGGATACCAGCCTCATTTGCGTCCAAGGAGAGCGTTTCTACCTTCTCCGGTTTGAAGTCGCGAGAAAGGTCGCCGGGGCGCGCGACGTCTTCACGCAGATGTGGATGCGACTCCTTGCCATGCGCCTCAGAGACTGCGGCCTCTGGTTGCCAGATACGACTTCCCGTGTTTTGAATCGCCGTGCTCCACCCTGCTGGGTCAGATCGCCTGATCCTGGGGTACGCCTGAGACAATTCGGCGAATATCAGCCTCGAAACAAATACCTCCTGCCCCGGCCGATGGGGCCCATGTCGCCTTGAGAATAAATCTTAAATCCGTAACAATTCGAGGGTGAGAAAACTGACCTGTGGGGCATATATCTGCTCGTCCTCGACGCACTATATGAAATGTCAAAGGTCGAATCCAATGTGCTGAGAACATTACTTACCGCAAGAATTACAAGGGAATTGTTTGTCACATTTGAGCTTGCGTCTGGGTGGTGATTAAGATAGATATCTGTGACCTCACATTACACACCTTTGACATTCTGCGCAGGCCATCTACAATAAATAAATGACAGGAATCCAGTCAGGAGAGTGAAAACGTGCAATTCCGCGAGTGCGCTTCATGTCAATGAGCTGTTGGTCTGAAAGGATCTTGAAGGAATACGAAGCCATGGTGGGGGCCCGAAGGTGAGATCCAAGAAGTGCCGATATATAACTAGTCCTGGGATCATCAGATCGTGGAGACATGACTGCGCATGCATCGGTGTGAAGGGCAAGATGGCTGTTCAAAGATTATGAGATCATTGAGCGATTTGATGAATGGGAGTTGTCATGGTAAGATAAATGTAAGATCTGCCACTATACTCTTTCAATGCGGGGTAAATTCTCCGTGTGACATTCCTGTTACCCCTGGTTTCTTCTTGGTTTCTTCCGGAAATTTTCAGCCATCGAGCTCACTTGTGAAGTCACCAAGTCAGTTCACTTTGATTCCCGGATGTTCGAATTTAACTTGGCACATCGATTGCGAGTGAGGGATTCGTTATAAATGTCTGAACAGGTATATCGCAAGAATACACGTCTGATCAAGAGATATTTGGTGATCCTCCGTTCTCATCGTGACTCCTCGCTTGACAATGTTGCTTGAAATTGCCAAGGGGATTATCCTCTTCCTCCACAACACTCGGAGAAAGTTTCACAACGTCTCCGCTCATCCAAATCTATGGACCGGTGACTGTAGACCGTCGGAAACGAAATAGGTGCAGGATTCCAAACAAAGTGCTTCGATGAAACGCCATTGCTTTACACTACGCAAAGCCACAGTTTTAGAATCCGAATGGAATCACCAAGTCTGTGTTTATTATCAGACTTAGTTACCTGAGGCGTCTCGGCAGACATTTTTTTGCTCTGATTCATCCGACATGGCAATGCCGACGGTCTTGCCCCATTATTCAAATCGAATTATCGAAGGGACGAGGTCTGCCGAGGTCCGTTCCAAGTTGTTTCCGAGAATTGTCTTACTCATTGATCAGGACCTTCAGGTCATGATTATGACTCATGTAGGCTAGGCATACTATTCTTGAACCGCAATTTCGACCCCACACAGTAAAAGAGACTCTCAGTTACTTACAAATATATTTTTCCCTATAGCTTCGGGACGTTCCGTTTATCTGCCTCATAAGCTGAGCGGTAGCATTGGATGTCACCCCAATATACGTTTGAATAGGGTGGATCTCCTTGCGGAGTGCACGGGTTTGATCTTCCCTCCCGCGGAGGCACTTATATGATGACCTACATGAGCTGGCTCGGTAATTATTCATACGGGACCGGGCATCCGAGTCAACCGGTGGAATCCATTCGAACGTGCCAGTTTTCACGACCCTGGGAATGGACTATTCCGAATCGTTTCCGATTTGACTGTGTTAGTCAGTAGACTTTCTCCTTAGAAGTTTCAGTCAGCTGAGCCCGGCGGAGAACAGTTTATATTTTTGCGCCGCTCGGTCGCTAACTAGTAGTAGTTCAGAATATTTCAAGACAGCTTCTGCAAGTCCGTCCTTCGAGGCAAGGAATTCTGGCTCTGAATCGATGCTGGGTGTTAAAAACAGAATCTAATCGCTCTACCTGTTGCTGAACCAATTTCCGCGCTGGCGGACCCATGGCCAACACTGCCACTCTGCACGGAGGCCGACTCAACCTAACCCCAAGTCGGCGAAACGACGATCAAACACGTCCTCACACAGCCATCGCTGCCTCTCATTACCACCGCGCCCCCCGAATCTTTCGATGCCAGTGGCTGTTCCTGCCACAGTTGTGGGGGTATGGCAACAGTGGGGGAAGGATGTCAACGCCAAAAATATGTTTGTCGTTTTATCACTGCATCCCGTGCCCAGATGCCCAACAATCAAATTCGTTGTCTTGCCCACGCACATAATCTCCACACTGAGGTAAGAAAAAAAAAAGTGACGAAAAAAGCGACAAAGGCGACACTTCATGGGACATCCGTACTCTGTAGGCAAATCAGCATTCCGAGGTTGACAAGTGACAGATGTCATACACGATATACGCCGTTAAGATCGGCGATAGAGTTCCAGGAAGTGTTCGAGCGGTATCAGATCTAATTGAGGGTCAATTTCAGGGAGTCACCTCAGAAAATGGAGGTACACACCGTCATTGAACACGGTCGCATCCATAGTCGACGAACTTTCGAAATGCGACAGTTGAACGATATTGGGATGACTGAAAAAGTAAATTTATGACTGAGGAGCACAGATTTTCCATACCGAAGCCGTGAGTAGCGATCCATGTCCTCCCGCCATTCCTGCAAAGGTCAATCGGAGAATAGAGCGAGAATAATAATAAAATGCACCTCTTGAGCACCCTCCCCTTGATAGACAGCGGCCGTCACGTCCGACTTGTGCTATTTTCGCAGTGTAAAGGTCTCACACGAGGTCGTTAACCTCGGTAACTGGCAATACCCGTGTTGTCAAAGCGTATTTCGCGCAGGAGGTCTATGTCTCCCACTGGAATCCTGCGGAAATCTATCGAGCATTAGTGAATTCTTCTTTGCAAAATGGGTGTGAGCAACGTACCGGAAGGCACCGTCAGAGCAAGAGTATTTTCGTTCGTGATGAGCAAAGCTCCGGTGGTCAGAGTGAAATGGTGCGAATTTGAGAACATTCCACTGCCATATCTCATTTGAGTGGCGGTGAGACACGATGTATATGAATGAATCGGACTAGTGCGAAGCACTCACAATGTAGATCCAGCGTTGTCTGTGGTTGGATGGCCCGTAAACTCATCTTCGGGGTGCGATTCACCATCCATGGTGGATAGTCGATGGTGGTGGAAGGAGGAAGAGAAGGATAGACGCCGAGATGGCAGCTTTCATCGCATTCAAGAAGGACCTAAAGTAGACATCAGCTGTTGAACGCGAGCTTCTAGACTTCGCAAGCACTACTGTGAGCTGTGAAAGTATAGCATCAATGGACAAAAGATATGATGAACGAGGCTGCCAGTAAGCAAACTTTGCTTTCACTTTCACGAATCAGCGAACGCCCCACCGCCAGGTGTCGCGACGGGTGTCAAATACTGCACACCCCCGAGTCGTTGTTTGATACAAATACGCTTTAGGGCGGAACGGGCAGGGAAAATCAACTAAGCCCACTAGATCGTCGCTGGAATACAGAGCGTTCATACTCTCGACGAAATATATTGTCTGTAAATCTTCCGAATTCTCGGCAGCGACATGAGGAAGAGATTAATATTCAAACTGAAGAGTTTAAAATCGCGCACTCGAGACTGAGATTCAAGATTCAAGATAAAGCTTTCGATTGTTAGGGTTGTATTATAATTAATTGGGTGAAGTGGCGACGTAGCGAACAATTGAAGACTGAAAACTAGGCAAAACCGAAGAAGTTTGGGAAAAGTAGGAAAAAACACAGTTGACACATAGAAGACGCTAGGCAGTCGGCGAGTAATCCTTCTGTGCATGCGTTGAATCTGTGCACGACAGGAGAGCAAAAAGATTCCGATTTTCCAGTTGACTTCCGGCACTGTGCGTGGGAAAGATCGCTGGGAGAACGATTCCAGGGAAAGGCGATGGAGGCGGGGTGAGAGCAGCACTAGTCAACTGGATGCCGAGGGGCAAGATCAAGTCGTCTGGCTGTGCACGGTAGTGAGAGCGGACGGTGCAGGAGCAAGACAGCAAGACGACAGGGTAGGGGGGCAGTGGCAGTGGGGCGGAGCGAGGAAGGAGGAGGAGGGTGAACGGAAGGGTGGGCTGTGCGCGCCGCAAATCCGGCTGGCAAATAGATGGGGAGTCATCCTCCCGGTACCCATAGTTGGGGTGAGGAAAGTCGTTGATATCATTAAATATGGGCAGCGCGACGATTAAGTCAAGGCAGTCGTGGGCTGTTGGCATCAGCGTAGAGAGGGAGGAGGAGGGAGTGAGAGAAAGACGGGAAGCGGACATCTGTGGGGACAGGAAGGCGAAGGAGCGCACACCCACCTACCAATTCCTCGAGATCACCTCTCTCCAAGGAATCTACGTACGCCACCGTTGGCGCGCGCGCGAGATCTTGGGGGTTGGATGAGCGCCACGATTGGAGCACGCGGAACGGCGGTGCCTACATCAGGGTGGTAGCGAAACGAGGCAGCGAAGAAAAGAGGAAAGAGGTGCAACTCTCTGCGGCACCGCGCGAAGAAGACACCATGCTCGATGCGAGCGCCGTCAAGCTTGGAGTGTCTGAAGGGCTGTCACCACACGCCTCGAGGGAGATACCCCGGGCAGTGGCGGTGCCAGCGTGAGGAGCGCGCTGGCGTCGGAGAAGGGTGAGTGTGATGGCTGATAGTGCCGGCGTTGTCCATGGATGGTGCCGCCCGTCCGGTGAGCATGAGAGAGGAGATGAAAGGAAGTGAGTTCAAGTTTGAATCGATGAGCCCAAACGGCGGGGGGAACACGGCACGCACGAACCACAGAGGATAAGGCCTGCGTAGATGATATATAGCAGATAGCTGTGCGGCGCGTTGCCGTCCAGTTGACGAAAGACTGAAAATGGCCGCGGCGGCGCAGGAATGTGAACGAGAACGAGACGGCGATAGTCTATTCCAGTCTCTGGGATGGAAAGTGTCTGTGTGCGTCGCGGACCAGAGTACGAGCCAGTGCTTAGCATTAGCCAATGATCATTGCCAATGGATGGGCGGTCCTGCAACAGAAAGCGGAAAATAAAGACGGCTTGCAACTTACCACGATGAATACATTAGTGCCCTTGCCACCGCCGCTCTACCAACCACTTGCATCCTGACCCCAAAACCATGGTATCCGAATCGTTTCTTTCCTCCATCTTCACGCGCACCAGCCTGGGGGACCCGCGATTACGGGCACACAACGCCGTGTACCATTAAAAATGGTCAGACATAGCCACCCTGGGCATGAGAGGTCGAATTGCATGGAAGATCGTGGAAGTCGGAAACAGCAAGCAAGCTGTTTGGCTACGCCTTCCGATGTCGCATCGCTGCCCCGGGCCGTTAAGCGCCTGGCGCTTGTTCTCGACCTCCATCTTTCCATTGGCGGTTTGGCTCAACTGATACTCTGTTAATCCTGGTTCCCCATATTTCTTGACTCCATAGTAGAAAGTTGGACGAGTGTTGATTTCACCCGGCGCTCGGAAAGCTTTCAAGAGCACTTGGAAAAATATCACAATATTTTATGCCGGGATCCCCAGATACGGAAAGAAAGCCCGAAAGAAGAATCCCGTTCCTTCAGTAAAACTACCGGTGGACTGGCTAAAGCATGAGCCACTTTGGCCCTTTGGGCTAGTAAAGGGTGTTCCCGTCAATGATGCCTCCGATGGGAACGTACGCCGCAACGCCTTGATCAACTAAACCACTGGCCAAGAACGCGGCTCTTTCAGAAGCAGATGCTGTGAAACACTCATTGGTCACTTTGAACAGAGGAAGAACAATATATCTCACTGGTGTAGAAGTGGTCCGTCCCGGCAATGTTGTACAGGCGGTAAAGGGGAACACTGCCGCAAATCTAGCTGGTGTAATAAGGTGTATACGTAGGCAGCGATCCCCTCATCCCCATATCCGGTGGAAATAAACTCGTCGCGTCCAGTGGCGTCCGTACTCTGGGCATTGTTAATGCTGGCGAAAAAGGCAGCCACATTGACCACGGGTTGCCAGAGGCAAAAGCCGATAATGCCGTCGGGCCGTCGGAGTTTGAGACACAATCACGTGTGCCCGCAACAGGTATGGGCGCTTTGGCCGAAAAAGATCGCGACATGGTAGAGTACAGTTCGCCATTCATGGCGAAGGATATTTAATCAGTTGCGTGTATGCCCAGTGTAATGTTTTGTTTGTTTAGCGCAATGACGTCGCTGAGATTGGCTGACTCCCATGCTGGCAACTTGTACCTGACTCTGTTCTAAGCAATGTTCCGACTTAGGCTCCTATTGAGGTTGAATTTCCTTGCTAAGGCTTTAGGATCCTGAAGGATGGGTTAATAAGGCGGGCCCGAATTAAGGCTTAAATAAAATTTGCCTAAAAAGGATACCACCACCGCGCAGTACGTAGAAATTCCGTCGCACTGCTGATTTGATTATCCAGGCACTTGCTAAGCAATACCACTCACTGGCATCCTCAGAACCCAGCAGAGTTGTTCGTCGGGCTCCTCATAAGTTCCCTCTGCAGACAGCAGCTCCATGAGGAGGACTTGTCGAGTAAACTAAACTCTGAGGCGCCGAGGCCTCTCGCAAACAATAAGACCGTCGACCGAGGGAAAGGGTTCCTTGGTCAAGTAGGAGCGGCCTATACAGCATGACATGTGATTTTGGTAAGGGTTATCAAGGGTTATGAAGATTTCTCGAAGCTGAAAAGGCATTATGTTAAGGACTTTTAAGCCTAACCCTTAATTAATTTAAAAAAAACCCAGCCCTTAAGCCGCAACACTGGTTCCAAGTCTCCCAACATTTTTGTCCTGTCATTCATTCAGCATTCTTCCTTTTCTCCGTGACTTTCACCTTTGTGCCAGTAGTGTGTGTGTCAGCATTGAACTTGTCGAACTGTTGTGCAGGTAACGTTACAGCCAACTTGGTTTCAGTCTTCTAATCTCGAAGCCGAAGTTCGACTGATGCATTACGTCGGAGTTTAAAACGTTTCGGACAGATGGACAGACACGTTAATGTGATAAGGAGGGTGACAAGAGCGTGCTGGGCCGCTTCAGGCCCCAACACTTTGGTTAAATGAATTGGCACCCATGTAGGCGTTGCGGCATGAGATGAGGAACTGAGGGAGATAAAAGTGGTGCGTGGGTTTAATGGAAGTGATCGGCGAAGTGAAAATGCTGGAAACCGAAGTTTAGCTGACGCATTACAGCTCTATTCAAAGCTATGCGGAAAACGTAAAAAAATTCCGGATGTTTGACCGTGTTTGGGCAGCCCCTATCTATCGTCTGATGCCTCATTCTGCAGCCCATGGACAGCGCTCCCGACATATATTCTCTTAGATATCACTCTTTAACTGCAGTATATGATCATGAGTTGGATATTAGGCCTGAAAATTGGCTACAAAGACAATGCAGCTCAGATATTGGCGAAATAGGTGAAAATTGGCATTTTCGAGATGCCGTAGATTGGTCCTTCACTTACCTTCACTTTTAATGGTTCCATACCACTCTAGTATCACCTGGAGGAGGCTCCCGAACGCACACAGGTTAATAGGTTGTCAGGTGCCAACGCTAGCGGTGTCATCTTGGCGGTCTGTAAGCACAGATTGGCATGTTATCATCCTACGCACCCACAGTCTCCCAAAAAATCATTGCAATCTTCTGCCATTGATATCACAGAGTCGTATGGATGACAAGTGGGTGCAGGATGGATAGCGATGGTCGAGTTTTGCAGTGAGACTGCAGATTTCTCGGGTACCGTCGGTACGATGAGTTCAAGTGAGATATGCCAGCATATATAGTCTTGTATCGAGCAGATAATGGCTTCAGCGTCTGTTGTGGACTCGATTCCGTGGAACGGCGATGAAAGAAAGCACGAACAAAGGTGAGGCGAAATTTAAGCGCCCGATGTAAATAAGGTCAAACAACCGGAAATTTCTTTACGTTTTCCGCATAGCTCTGAATAGAGCTGTAAGTTGGAGTTTGAAAGGTTTCGGACAGACACCTCAATTTTATGAAGCGAAGGGTGACGTCATGTTTCAGTGATTTGACTTTGCTCCATTTCCGGCTTCATGTAACTGCCGAACATGCGGTAAGCTGAAAGACTAGTTTCATTTATTTCTCCCTTCGCTTCCACACACTCGGCTGAATGCCGGACATGACTCGGCAGAATCTAGAAGATCGCTAACACAGGCACAAAAGTCAGGGCACGACCATGTTAACTGCCATAAGGGTGGCAGGCACCTGTCGCGCAACTGCCTGCCAACTGCTCTTTCGACAGTTAATGTTGCCTTTGTCCCCTTCCTTCATCAGAAATCAGTTGATGTCCGTTTCGCGGGCCTACCCCAGGTATGGTTGCCGACCCAAGGACGTTCAGTTAGTGTTCAGTTCTGGAGCTGTCAAACAGATTAAGTATTTTTGTTGCTCAGGAACCGGCGCTCAATCAAGGCCCGCTCTGCTGTCTCCCACAGCCACCGGTATATCATTTCTGCGGGTATATCCCAAGCCCTGTACAATGCAGGGTAAATTGCCGACGCAGCGTGATGCGCTTCCTAAGAGCCAAGACTCCACGGATTTATTTTTTCAATGAAGCCCTTTGCGGCCAGAGCAGAAGCGAATAGCATGAACAGAAGCGAATAACACGAATCAGATGAACTCGGGGTTTCAGTCGGGTATAAAACTCAGTCGCCCTGATTCTCCCGCTTCGACCACTCGGACTTTGGATCGCGAACATGCTTTCGCTATTTCTCGCATCGAGAATCGCCACAGTTATCAGCTACGCAGCATTGGTCTACTCCCTTGGAACGACATGCACCACTCCCCTCGTAAGGGGCACGTATGTTCTGGCGCTCTATCTCTTTTCTGTATTTAACATCCAATTAGTGCTGCTCCCGCCGCTCCGTTTTGGATGCAAAATATCAAGCACCAGGGCATTGCCGCGTTCAACCCAAACTCCACCACTTATCAGGTATTCCGAAACGTCAAGGATTTCGGCGCAAAGGTAGTCCTTCTATCTGTCGACGCTTTGAGCTTCCTACATACTGTACAGGGTGACGGAGTTACGGATGATACAGACGGTTTGTAGATTCAATTTTTTTTTTCACTTCTGGCCTCTGCTGATGGATTATTGATAGCTATCAAGTGTGTCGCGTCATTCTATGTTGAACCAGGATGGTAGGCTGAATACATCGATAGTGCCGCCATTTCAGCGGGTAACAGATGCGGGCTCGGATCATGCCCCTCGTCTACGTGTGTACCGTCCTTCGAGTCAGGTTGATTCTCATTCTGTCGCAGAACAACGCCGGCCGTTGTATTTTTCCCTCACGGGTAAGCTACTATCTTGCCACCTAGACTCGACAATTCCTCATTCAAATCTATCATCCAAGAAAATACGTAGTTTCTGCGCCAATTATCGCCTACTACTATACACAGTACGTGTTTTGCTCTCTCAAATCATATGTCAAACTCAGATGATAATAGACTGATCGGGGACGCGATCTATCTGCCCACGTTAGTAGCTGCACCCAGCTTTGGGGGTATCGGTGTGATAGGTGGATTAAAGTTTAAACTGATTGTATTGCGAGGCTAATCCCGACTCATTCAGACGCTGACCCATACATCGCTAATGGCCAGTTTTACGACAATACGAACAATTTGTGAGACACGAACGGTGCTGTCATACGAGTGATTCTCATTGCGGAGACAGTTTCCGTTCTGTGAGGAATTTCATAATAGACCTCACCCAGTCAGTGGATGTGTTCGAGTTTGGACAAACGTATTCTGATGCCGTTCAAAGTATTCCGGCCGCGTCGGCTGGAACTGGAATTCATTGGCAAGTGTCTCAGGCGACATCGTTAATGAACATTGTAATCAACATGTCCACCGCACCCGACACTGCTCATATAGGTAAATAGTTCATAGTTTGCTGATGCCATCCTGATCGCGTTGCAGGACTTGTAATGGAGAACGGCAGGTAAAGTGACACAGACTCTATCCGAAGCACCACTAAAGATTGCAGTGGTGGATTCATGGGAGATTTGGTGTTCAACGGAGGTACTTTGACGTTCTATCCTTGATTACACAAGTTAATGCATGTTGAATCGTAGGGAAAATTGGGATGTCGGTCGGAAACCAACAGTAAGCAGAAAGAATCTGCCCACATCAAATCAACTCACAGATTGTAGATTTACCGTCCGCAACGTAACCGCCAACAACGCGCAAACTGGTATTTTAGCAGTTTGGAATTGGGCAAGTGAAGGTCTTCGTTCCCTTGAGCTCCCAGCTTACCCATCATGCAAGGGCTGGACGTTTCAAGGAGTTACGTTCAATAACTGTCAGGTGCGCATCTTCAGTTGAAGATTTCCTCTATCGCCTTCATTGACTGCTTTTAGATCGGTTTCGACGTGTCTACCGGTGGAGGCCCACCACAGGTGACACATCGATCCTCTTTTTTTTTTTCGCATGTTCACTAAAGTCAAAACTAGCCTGTTTCTGCGGAGGCAATTATCGACGCGACGGCGACGAATACCCCTATCTTCCTCCGGACCTCCGCCAACAGTGGTCGACTCGATGGCTCACTTGTTCTGAACAATATAAAACTCACCAACGTTCCTACCGCCATTGGACTGTTTAGCGGCGACGTTCTGCTTGCTGGTGGAACGACGACAATTACCTCATGGGGCCAAGGAAACATTTACACTGGATCGAATGAGGCAGGCACATACACACAGGGCTATCTCGCAGCCCCCAATAAACCTGCCGCTTTACTTGACAATGTCGGAAATATCTTCGGCAGAACTCACCCGCAGTATGCCCACTATGCTGTCAACCAGTTTGTCAGCGTCCGAGACCAAGGTGCCAAGGGAGATGGAGTCACAGACGACACCGCCGCTCTCCAAGAAATTTTCGCCGCTGTACGTTCTACATATTCTAAATGGCTTCTTCTTTTACTCAATACCAAATACGCATTTCTCAATTTCTTCTACAGTTCGCCGGGTGTAAAATTATTTTCTTCGATGCAGGCACATACGTCGTCACATCTACTCTCACCATTCCTGCGGGGACCCAAATGGTTGGAGAGGCGTGGTCGGTAATTGCAGGGAAGGGGTCGACATTCCAGGATATGAATAGCCCACAGCCCGTCGTTCAAGTTGGCGCGCCAGGTTCCTCTGGTGTGGTAGAGATCACAGACATCATTTTTTCAACCATTGGTCCCGCTGGAGGAGCAATCGTTGTGGAGTGGAATGTAAAGCAGACTACACAAGGTGGAGCAGGGATGTGGGATTCGCATATTCGTCTCGGCGGAGGTATATTTTAGTTTCAAATCAAGGTTTCATGTTCTGACTGCAATTCGAAGCTGCCGGAACCAATCTCCAGGCCTCGAACTGCCCATCGAACGGAAATGGTGGTACGACCGCCTGTCTAGCTGCCTTCGCTGGCCTCCATTTGACCTCGGAATCAACCGCCTATTTGGAGGTTTTTTGTTTCCCACCATAATTTACTAGTTCTTAGAGCGGATTCGCAGGGTACTTGGGTGTGGCTCGCAGATCACGACTTGGATGAGCCTGGAGGTGGACAAGATCTGATATCGATCTACTCTGGGCGTGGCATCTTATCTGAATCGGCTGGTCCGGGTCAGTTATCTTTCACACTGGTGTGGAGAATGGATCTAATCTTTTTTTTCTGCCAGTCTGGTTGATAGGTACTGGTAAGGCGACTTTTGGCTGTCTTCGCGACCTGATCACTAAATAAACTATTTTGCAGCATCCGAGCACCATGTTCTGTACCAATATAATCTGGCCAACGCAAAATCTCACTACATGGGGCTGATACAGACCGAAACAGTGAGCTTCTTAGCATAACAACCGGAGGAGTAGATCTAAAACTCCGTAGCCTTACTTCCAACCCAATCCAGTAGCTCCTGCTCCTTTCACGGTCAATATGGCGTTCAAAGATCCTGCCTCCTGGTCAGATATTTCGCAGGCCTGGGGTCTCTGGGTGACATCATCGGAAGACATTCTCGTTTTTGGTGCTTCTCTTTACAGCTTCTACTCCGTGAGTACTCGAGTAATTTGCGAGGGACACGGCAGACTCATGAATTCTCCTCCTAGAATTATGATCAAGGATGTCTGACGACCGAGAGCTGCCAATCGCAGATGGTCAATGTCGATAACGAGTCTTCGGTCAACATCTACAGTCTTTCTACCATTGGAACCACCGGGCAACTCAGCATAAATGAGGTACCTATAATAAATCAGGACCAAAATCAGAATGGCTTTGCCTCGACGGTGACATCCTGGAGCTCGTCGTGAACTATACAGACATTTGTTCGGGGTATTCAAAAAATTAATGGTCAGTTTTATGAGCGGAACAGCCAGTAGATTCTTCATGAACCATATAGCGAGGAATCAGGAGCAATAGACAGTAAAAAAGGTTTATAAAGCGTTGGTCAAATACTGCTTCCCGATCGATTTTAAATTACGGTTACGAAGAATGTTAATGAATGCACACCAGACTACGAATGCTATTTGAGATTTCATCCGTGGCATGCGATCTTTGGCAAGGCGCTTTCCGGATGTCACAGAGAGGCAGTTGGACCCGAGTTTCTGGGATGGAGTCCACCAGTACAATGATCAAGTGGCTGGACAGGGAGATGAACCCTGAGGAATCTCGCAGACGCTGTGCTACCGATCCCGATCCTCAGCCGGACGTCGAAGATCCACGCAGAATATTGCACAGTACGGGAACGCAGAGAGCGCTGGCCGTTGATCCCACCAACGGGAAGAGGCCCACGAGGTCGAACTCCACGGGCGAGAACTCGTTCGAGGTCGGGGGTATTCACTGCGTTCAGAGGGCCCGTAGGCAGAGCCTCTGCCTACACTCGGAGGCAGACCTGGGGGTAGGCAGACTATGCCTGCCTCTGCCAATTTCTGGGTAGGTCAGTTCTTCGTCTCTGGCGGTTGCATGCTGCTCAGGAAACTCACAAAAGCGTGTACATAAGTTGTGCACAAGTGGTGAGAGTTTCTTCCGGCAATTTGACGACATGCCGTCATAATGCCAGCGAGAGCCGAACGCCCTGGGCCAAACATCGCTTTCAATGTTCGACTCTACCTTCTGAAAATGCGGCCCATAACCGTACTGTGCGATATGAACAAAAGTAATTTCACCACACCCACCAACGTTGTGAATCCGCTAGTCCAGGGTCGCCGTGAAGCTTCGGTGATCAAGAATTTTGATGTGCTGTGTGCCTAAAATAATGGAGTGCGCATACAGGCAGACTCCTAAATGTAGAAGAATTGACAGTGGCAGGAGCTGGCCATGTCCGTGATTTTTTGTCATGGTAGGTAGGCACAGGGAGGAAGGGTCTGCCTACGCAACGGAGGACCAGGTCAGCTAAGGGAGGCAGACCTGTGCCGATGTGATGACGGCAGGGTCGGTCTCGGCACGTAGGCACAGGGCCACCCAGGGAGACAGGCTCGGTCTACAGGCCGCCTGAACGCAGTGATTGGAGACACTTTCGCGCATGACCAGCATAAGAACGACCAGCGGGACGGGAGCGGGAATATAACGATACAAAGAACAAAAGGGAAGGGACAGTGGGAGGAGGCGATTCGTCGGTCGGAACACAAGTTCAAATAACACCAGGACGCGGGGCCAGGAATCAAGCGGGACGTCTGGAGGACGCCTAACGAGATCCAGAATAAAAGAATGCGAAGCGGGTGAAGGGACGTACACCTACAGTGACCCCTTCGTCTGCTTCTCAGCGCCCCTCTTCCCAATTTCCTCGCATTCTCGCGCTCTCAACGAGGTCGATCTGGAAACCTCAAGCTATCCCTGGCTTCTGCAAGCCATCCCATTGACGTTCACGGTGCGGAGTCCGGCAACAGCAACGATGTCGGGCGGATGGTGGGAGTACGATACCATCCGGAGCCCAATGCAAAGCGTGCGCAGACGAGGGGATGCTGGGACGCCGCGGCGTGGATACGCACAGCGTCGGTTCAGGTCAGGCGCGCCGAGGCCTCACTCCACACAAATTCGCCGGTACAACCCTCACTCTCCTGTCACATACAAGTTGGCTCCCAGCCGGATCTATCACTGTTGGGATGAGGGTGGGAGGGGCGCCTCTAAAAAAAACCGAAAGTGTGCAAGCTACGAAGCAGTGAGAGCCGTTGGCAATGAATGGCTTCGATCCCCGCATCGGATGCAGCGCGAGGAGACCGATGGGGAAGGCCGCGAGGCATCGGGATCGATGCGCTCGATGGAGTCGGTGCAATACTTTTTTTTGCCTTGCAGATCCATGCAACGGCCTGGCGAAGTTATTTTGAGACCGTCAACTCAAAATTTAGCCGTGCAGGGACGAGTTGTCGAGCGATTTTTGGACAGTTTCACGGGAAGGACTCATGGAACATTTCCATCATCCAATATTTTAAGCGATCGCATCCTTGCTCAATCGCTTCCTCCCTTGCGTAGTGTAGCCACATGCACTTGTTGCAATGTAGACAGAGTCTCCCGGACCTAGCCTTACCAGTGCTGACGTAGCCGCAGCTAGACAGACCTCCACATACTATGCTCTAGGCACCTACAACCAATCATCGGTGTAGCTATTTTTAGGTTCCTACATTCAGGCTGAGTCTAGGAAGGGTCGGAACGCAGTGTATTGCGACGGTCGGGCGGTGATTGCTCCTGCCTCCGCGATTGAGGGGGCGAAAAAAGCGAAAGTGTGAATCCCAGTCGTTGAGCGTGCAACAAGGAGAATCTGGCGAGGAAAGCAATATTGCGATTCGTAAGTATTCCTGCACCGCGAGAGTTTCTACGTCAATAAAACGACTGTCATCCGGACCACTCACCCTAATCTAATCTGACAGCCCGAACGGCCCGCCTGTCCGCGACGAGAACACGACCTCCACCGCACCCAGCTGTACCGCTTTCAATCGAGAACATACTCGGGATTCGAGGTGCGGCACCTCGATCGGGCTCTGCGCCTTCTCGACGCGCCATCTGATGATCGCTTTCTGCAGTGCGGGCGGGCCGGAGAGGATTTGGACGAGTTTGGTGGAGACATGCTAGAGTAAAGTGATCAACTCATTTCAGTCTCGTGGTCGAGAACGAGCAACACGTACGGATGCATTGTGGGACGGCACGATCACCTCAGATTTGCTTGCCCAGATGTGGAGCGCGAGCTTGGTAAGACATGGGAAGTATGCAAGCACATCGCGCAGCGAGGTGCGCTCGCATACGTCCGTGTTGAGCAGCACGCGCAGCGCGAGCGCTGTGATTGACCCGGCGTCGAACGCGGTGGAGCGGAGCGCGTGTAGGACGTCGGGGATGTTGTCCTGCGGTATCGAGAGCTCGGTGAGGTGCGCCGCGCCGTCGAGAGCGAGCACGAGGGGGAGGATTGCAGCGGGCCCGCTGAAGCGGCGGAGGCGCGACGCGAGCGGCATCGGAGGGTCAAACGGCATTGTCATCCATCGGGTACAGTCCTGCGTCAGCTCGACGATCAGCTCCTCGAGTGCGGGGAACGGCGCGATCGCAGCGTGGATCTCCGCGCGGTCCGTCCACGCAAAGGAGATGGAAAGCCTGTGCAAATTGACGAAGGTCGCCATGGTTTTCTTGTCTGGATTGAAGTGCTCGAGGCCGATGCGATGCCGCCGCACGATGTTGCAGGTTTCGCACCTGCAGCCGCGCAAAGTGACCTCGTGGTCATCTCCGGTGGCAAGCGTGAGGGAGCGCAGGGTGCGCGGATCGAGCATGGAGAGGTAGGATGTGGCCGCGCCCAAGGGCCCGGGACCCATAAGAAGGAGAGACATATCCGTGTAGCTGAAGCATTCCACGCTGAGCTTGATACTCGCCGCGGGCACCGTCGGACAGCGGAGCAGCCCGCCGTGGATGTGTACTTCGCGCAGGTGTTGCAGGTTCGCGAGGACAAGCACAGGGACGTCTACGCGATGCCCGCAAAAATTGCAGGAGAAGCTGGTGAGGTGGATGAAACGGAAGACGGTACTGAATATCGCGGCTACAAGTTCTGGGCTGCCTCGCATCAGGTACCCGAAAGCCGACACATGTGCTGTGCGGACATGCCGCGAGACTTTGTCCGAGGACCAGAATGCGAGGCGGTCGAGCTCGTTTTGAACTACGCTGGGTGGACGGTAGCCTGTGTGGTGCTCGACCGCTACATGAGTCTTGGGGTGGTAGTTGAAGTGCCTGTACAAGAATGGCAAAGACCAGTCGTAGAACGAGAAGGACACGGTGCGGGCAGCCAGCAGAGATCGTCGGGGGACGTATTGGAGTATTACGATCCAAATCTCTGAAGGTAGTTCGAGAGACATAGTTGGGAGAGTGACCTGAAGGTTGTGATCGTTCGTCTAAGGCTTGTTATGCGAATCGCTTCAGTGACAGAGTCTGACTCGACCACGTCAAATGTCTCCCAAATGAGTGTATTATCTATCTCTGAGTCCTTGACATCGGTGACGGGTCCAATAGGTTGTTGGGGCAAGAGGAACGTGCCAGAGCAAGTTTGGAGATGGAGGAAGAATCCAAAAGCAGATGCAGTGCACACTGTTTGGCTTTGCTTCACAGGCACAGCCACGTGTGGCTCTCATCTGCCGACCACCATCATCTCTCAGCGCTGCACAAGCATTGCCCATCGACTCAACAACATAATGTTCCGCGTCCTTCCGTCGAACTCCGTTCATAGATTACATATATATATATATGGATAGGATAATTTTATTTGGCACCCCAAGGTGCCAGGATAAGCGGGGTGCCGGAGGGGCCGGCGGGGTGCTGCTATTTGGCACCCGTCTACTTTCATCGGCTAAAGCCCGCTTAAGTCGGCTCTCGTTGTCGCTCGCGTTGGCGGACATCAGCACATCAAATATGTTTGAGGCCCGCGCACTCGGCAGCCTGCCGTGGGCTTAGACCAGAGATGCTGCACTTCCGTGGCGAGAAAAAAAATCACACATCGAGCCCAACAATCGCTGTATAATTAAAAAGCTCGGGATAAGCTCAAAACATTAATATAAGCACAGAAAAGACATATTTTAGAGCTCCACGCAACGGGCCAGCAGCGAGAGTCATCCTGGCTATTGGGGTTAGACTGGGAAACTCCCCTGTGTCACATAGGTTCTATACTGAATTTCCTGAGGAGAATGCTGAAATTCTTGGTGAGATTAACTAAAAACAGGCATAAACTTCAGATTAAATGACGCAGAAGTGCCACCAAACCAAAGAATGACTCTGGAGCAACCTCAACAACATTTAAAGTGGGTGAACAACTGCTTGAAACCTCAGTAGATAGAAAACATTGAGCTCTGGCGGACACACGCCGATAATGATGTACTGATGGTATGTAGAGCTCCGGGCTCTCGCGACAAGATCAGATCGTGATGGCACCGCCGAAAGTCGGGGTGCCAAATAGAAAAATGTTATATGTCACCCGCCTTCGGTGGCACCTGTGGCCGGGGTGCCAAATAGAATTATCCGTATATATATTGCCGGTTTATTACGATCGAATCCTCGTCATGGATGCTGGGTAACCATAGGCGCGTCTCCAGGAAGAGCTTGCCAGTGATCAGCACTGGATGGAAGACGACCTCGTGGCAACAAGCGAGCAGGTGCAGAACCTCTCGTACCTCGACGCTTGTATCAAAGAGGGGTTGCGCATCCACTCTACCATTGCGCTTGGCCTCCCGCGTGCAATTCCTAAAGGTACGTCCTCTGCTCGTGAAGATTTGCGTGTTATGATATTCCTCGGCACAGGCGGCCTTATCTTTTGTGGCCGTTTCTTCCCCGCAGGATCCGTGGTCGGCGTGCCGATCTACACCCTCCACCGTGACCCAGATGCGTACCGCCTGCAACGATGGTTCGATGCGGGAAAGGCAAAGGCAATGCACAAAGCCTATAACCCGTTCTCTTTAGGCCCACGATACGTTTTTTGGGCTACATCTGAGAGCCATTACTAAGGTTGGCGGCATCAACATATCAGCTCGGCTATCGGCTCAACGCGGCGCACTGCCCCACCGCGGGGCCCACACTTGAATTCACGCCCCAGAAGGTTACTAGCGGTACCGGATATGATACCCATGTACTTTGAAACTGTTCTTAAGATCCCACTGAGAGTTTCTCTAAAAATACCTCAAGAAACTGGTGAAATTCGCATTTTCAACCCCGTCTTTTTGCATAAGCCCTGTGAACGTATAGTACTCTAATTCTTTTATGCCAGAAGACTCATGACATTGAGTTACAGGCAAGGAGTCGTGGTTTAGGAGTGCAGTGGCGCTCAGAGGCAGAGAATTGAGTTGACTTCCGTTATGGATTTAATCATTTCGGCATGACGATAGCATCCTTGTTCTGACCAATCCCATCAGAAACCTAAACCACTAAGTCCCGCAGACGCGAACCTTTCAAGCTGTAATTTGGCAAACCAAGAGATTGCAAGCCAATTGGCAAAGATGGTTCCACGATCCAAGATGTAATCTTGCTGGTGGTTATGTGGAAACTGCTCCGAAAATGGATAGACTTGATTCTCATCCTGCCTTCCTCCTAAACCTCCTCCTCTGCCCCCCGTCCTCGGGTCCAGCGCTCGCGTTCCCGCTCCCCGCTGGGCAATGCCTCCCGGGACGTGATTACGTCGTCCTCCCGCGCGCGCTTGCGGATGCTGATGTGGGCGTGAGATGGTATCGAGGGCGGACGGAGTCTTGCCTGCCTGCGTAGGTCTGCCGGACGTTGTATTCGTGGCTGACTGGGAACAAGGGAGTCCGCACTTGAGCCAAATAAGGGAGATGGGCGCAGGGTAAACGCACTCGGTCGGTCGGTGAAGATAGGCTCGCATCAGCGCAGCGTCAGAGCGGTTAGATGTCTGATACAATGACGGTCAGTCGTGAACGAACAAGGCAGATGATGGACGAACCCCGTCTGTTTTAGATCCATAGACCGTGGGTCGTAAGATAAACAGAAGCAGATGAAGGCGAGCAACTCGAGCTGGATCATGTTGCGAGGTGCAGCGGCGTCGCGGGGAGATTGACATAAGTGGACGAGCCTCGCCGCAGGGGCGCAGGATGAATCGCCCAAAGTCTTTAGTGGAGAGTGAGCCGATATCGACGGGAGCAAAAGTAACCATGATAATCCTAATATACGCCAAGTTCAAGACGAGCGATTCAGAATTTCCCGCCCAGCGATGGTAGAGCCTGAGGGTAAAGGTTGGACGGTGCCGGTGAACGACGAATTGTAAGAGGGTTTAGAGTCAAGGGAGAAGAGATATGAAAGGGGAGCTAGGAGACCCAGTTGAGACGCATTCCAGGTCGCGCAAAGGAGTAGTACACACCTTCGTCACTTTGCTTAGGAACGAGAAAGTTCGTGAGTTTGATGGAAAAGCGTGAAAGCTCGTCATTTCGACGAATTTCCGGGAAACCTCGTCGCCTCAACTAAATTCTGGTGGATGCTCGTCACTTCTGTGCACGCGTCTGGTAAGTGTCATGTAAGTGTATTGTTTGATATTGGAATTACGGAACGCCGGGAACAGAATCCCGTTCTTTGTTGCCACTGCCATCCACACTCCGCTGAGGCTGGCGATTCGTAGTCGCGTGCCCGCCCGTTATGGACTACAACGAAGTCAAGAGCGAGCCCAGGAATCAAACAAGGAACGAGAATCAGAGTATTTCCACATTCCTCTTCCACAAAACGTCTCGGTACTGATCCACTCACAGCGATTGAGGCCTACATTGCAGAACAGAAGTTCCACTAAATCTAACTGAAGTCACAAACTTTCGCAGAATACATTCAAACTCACGAACTTCCGCAGCGTTAAGCGAAGTAACAAAGTGACGAAGATGGCGCGGACTCCTACAGCACCAAAACCTCTGAAAGCGAGGTCAACGCAGGTTTTCCCCTGCACGATGGGCTGCCCACTGGAATTCTCGCGAAGGCACGATCGGATGTGACATGAGGTCACTCAGCATGGGCGCCTGTACGAATGGGGGTGCAATACATGTCTCATATTTTCCTCCTCAGAGGCAACACTGAAGAAGCACAAGCGTAAAATATCTGGAGGGACGAGACGGATAGACGACAAGCGGGGACAGGTCAGTAGTGCAGTATAACTTGATCGTATAAGTACAGTATTCACACGGGATAACATCATTCGGCCAGTAGAGGCGAGCCTTGCACGACGGAAGTTGGTTCGATGCGACATCGGTTCAATCATAAAACACAAGTGCCCTCAACTCAATCGACTCTCTCGGGGACTTCCCTCCGGCATCGACGGGTCCAGGAAAGCAGTGTGGGGTGTGAATACTGAGGCACCCTCTGCAGAGTCGAAGCTGCAATGCGGTCATCATCGCAGTACATAGCAATTGGAGACACACACCACTTGATCAACACGAATTCCTCCGGCGTCATCCCCTTCAGATATTTCCACCTGTGCTCCGAGTTCCACTTTACCCTGTACGTCTCGCCCTTGCGCTCCGGAGCCAGCCGCGCCACCGCAACCAAGTCTCGCTCCGCGTCGACGGTGCGGAAATCGCACAGCGTGAGAGGCATGTCGAATGCAGGGTGCCCGATGGGTCTCCAGAGGTTGATGATCTGGAATCTGTGTTTGAGGAGCGAAGGTACGAGCTCTGGAGGAAGGTGTAGATGGACACGGGCGGTTGCGGAGGCCAGCGTTTGGTCGACGTGAACTTCCGTGACTGGTTGGCGTTTTGATACCATGTCGGCCTGGCCGGGAGTTCGACGGCGGATTGCTGGTGCAACTTTCACTCAGTACAAGTAGGGATTCAATAGAAGGTGCTGGGACGCACTATGATCAAACAAAACAACCCTACTCGCCCCAGTTATCCTTTTAATCAGCTCCTCGCTCTCTGGGTAATACTCTGACTTTATCTCCGAATCATCTAAGAACGATTTGTGGTTCGCAGGAGAGTGAAAGAACTGGAATCCTGCTTCGTCAAGGTGATAAGCGGCTTCCTTCCCGCGGATGTTCTCGATCTGGACATCGTGTTTTTCTGGGGACCAGTTCGAAAGAGGGAGTTGGGATGTGGGGTCGGAGGAAGGCCAGTTAGGGGAGTTTACACGATTATAGGGCGCAGAGCCGTCCGTGGGAGGGGTGAAGTAGAAGAGGGGGGCTGTTACGAGTTCGAGGGTCGTTGAAGGCATAGTGGGATGACCGAGCTAGATGTGGTGTTCTTTTTGATAAGTGGTGATTGCACCATCGTCTCACGGAGTTCCGCAACGAGCCAGATGACCTAAAGTTGGCCGAACCGGCGCCGAGGAAGTTATCCGTTTATGGATAGCTGAGGGAATAGTGTAATCCACTTCACTGCGTTCCGCATCTACCTAAACTTAGGCTGAGTCTAGCCGACCTACACCCGGCTAAACAGAGGCCTGAGCCTAGGTGGCCTACACTAATTCTGCGCAGATCAGTGCAGGTCGGCGTACTGTAGCTCAGCCTAGCCGGGTGTAGATAAGTATAGCTTAGTGTAACTATATTAAGCTGAGTCTAGCCACTGAGCCAGACAGAGGTCCGGCTACCCGAATACTCGGTCGAGATCAGAATCAAGGGGGTTCGGGCCGGTCAAGCCGAGACCTGGCCGTCAGACCAAAAAAAAAAATACGGACGTGTCGGCAAGTTGGTCGGAATGGCTCCGGATAGCTTCCAGATGCTGCCAGAAGGTCTCAGAAGCTAACTTCATCCCCCACAAGCCTAGTAATATCGAGCCCGCGTGGCGGGAGCCCGTTGCAAAAATTTGTGTGAAACCTGATGTTATCCAATCAAGGTAGCCTCTCTGATTCACATTTTGAATTGAGCGTACCCACCCGGATTGCAATTTCATTAAGCGTGGTCGGAGACTATGTTGAGGCAACCAGCATTTCTGAACATGTGGCGTGCTGAGGAAAAACCGCTGGTCCACCAAGGAAAGTCAAATTTGGACTCCAGAGGTTCAACAGGTTCATTGGAAAGGTCTATCGTACGTAGTATCATCTCACCCTCAGCAAAAACAAGCCAAAGCCCCAAGTTTTGAGAGTGCGCGGGATTCCAGAATCAGAGGTCGAAGCGCCCTTAAAGTTCGATTTTTGGGTGAGGTGAGGTATCTTAAAACAGGACACCCAAGGGGCGAAGAGCCTGCGTGAAGACGGCATGGAGGGTGCAGGTCATTTCGGAAACACGGGATGATAAATTCGGCTGCGAGGATGAGATGCGGGGCTTTGGATGGGTAAAAACGCACTCACATTTTTTGAGGACTCTGCGACACTGGACTGTATAAATAGAACAGATCTATAGCCCAAAGCGTGTATGGGGCAATATTAAATGTTGCTATTGAGTTGTTCAAAGCCGTGTGATTGCAGGGAGTATTAGCTTTCGCTCGTGTCCCGCGGGATAATATTTTGTAACGCTAATGAGTTCGGAAAATGCTTAGCTGCCACACCATCTGAGTGGTAATAACATACGGTCGACTTCGCCCGAGATTCTCCGGGCGATGAAAACCTCTGCACGCCTCCAATAGTCATCACCTGTGTGTACGCCGATCTGCCAGTCGTCCGCATAAGATAGACGGACCATCCGCACGAAGCGTGGGTATGCTAGTATGTTTGTATCGTCAACGCGCTCGTGGTCCCCTTTGCGCAAAATGAGGGAGACGAGCACACGTAGCGCTAAGCATGTCTGCAGGAGCGTAAGCGGTGCCGAAGGGTGACTGCGGTAATCGTCGTCCTGGAAGGATAAATGGCTCAGATGTGGGATGAGTGCGAGCCCGGACAACGTGTTTGGTAGGATAGTCCCGAGGTAAAATAGATCGAGATGTGTGAGGTGGGCGAATAGTCCATGGGTGAAATCTATTTTCTCTTGACTGCCGAATAGACCGTCCAGATTGCAGTAAAGTCGTTTTAAAGCCAGCCCAGTGAGTGCTGGAAGGGCTGTGCGCTGGCGGATCCCGGCGATCGAGAGATTCTCGACACCGGAGCAGGTGGAAAGGATCAAGTCTGCGGCGGGGAGCGAGTCGTAGTTGGATATGAGGATATTGCGAACGGCTTGGTGGAAGAACGACGGTGGTTTGGTGCGAGATTGGATCAAAGAGGCAAAGATGTCTGCCCTAGGAGCGAGATGGCCCTCAAGACGGTAAGATGATCCAAAGAAAAGGGTCCGATATAGCAGTGGCTCGACCCTGGTGTCCGCATCGGCCGTAAGTTCGTGGATCAGGAGAGATTGAAGACCACACACCATTCCTTCACGCGCCATGCGACCAGCATGAGCGTAGGCATGCAAATCGGGTGGTCGTGTGCCGCTAATTCAATGATCTTCCGCTCCAATTCTGGCGGAAAAACCAGTACCACGCGCGAGGTATTGCCTCCCATTTGTGATACAAGACTGCTGCGTAATTGTTATGAAATTTCGGGATATTCAGGTGTTCACTGGGGGAAAAGGCCTTGCCGTCGGGGTCATGGTGAGATGAACGATGTGTTGCGCTCACGCCAAATTAAGCCGCCTAGTGATTGGCGCGCGATCTTCTCATGTTTCTCCTTATAGGATGATTTTCACAGGCGACCAACTTGGCGAGCAAGGACAAATCTGAATACGCCGGTGTCCTAGGCCCCCGGTCACCACCTTTTGTATCGGTCCGCGATAGAGTAAATCAACGCCCTCTTTCTTGGTGAATATAGAGTAAAACAGTCTCAGCAGATGGCAACACTGGTCCGTCATAGAGCAAAAGAGCATCTAGTCTCTCTTGACAGCCGCTCTATATTAGTACTTCCTCGTACCTCGGTTGATATAGAAAGAGCATCCCCGGCGGGAATTTTTTGAGATATGAATGAGGCAAAATTGCGGAAG
Source organism: Mycena leptocephala (assembly GCA_029378395.1). NCBI lineage: Eukaryota > Fungi > Basidiomycota > Agaricomycetes > Agaricales > Mycenaceae > Mycena > Mycena leptocephala. The sequence continues at coordinate 76,251 of JARJLF010000083.1, forward strand.
AAAGCTTGAAAACGGTACCTGTACGCCCAAATTTGAACCCAGAGGCGCAGTTGCCACGGAAAGAGGCTACTCGCAGCACAAAAACGGGGTGGAGATGAAATTTAGAAGTCTTTGTTGAATTTTTGACCCCAAATTTCTGTCCGAAATAGAGTAAATCAGCCGCCTGAGGGCCAGTTTCATAGATTAAATCACAAATTTCAGACAAAAGCGGGTAACACAACCTGCCGACGTCAGATCAGCATAGCTGTGCCGACATCGGTGGACGCCCTGCAGAGGCCTGCCTCCCACTGTCCACAAACCTCGGTTTAAGTGGGCCACACCCTCTCAATTCGTTTCCAGCTCTCCCAGATATCATTTCAATGCATTAATACATACGTTGAGCATGTAAATGACAGCGCCATTTAATCAACCCTGCAAGCTCAACTCCGCGCCGTGCGGCATACTTTTGGTTTCCCCCATTCCTTCTTTTGGGTCCTGCATTGTTCTTACAAGCGAATGGAACACCACAGATAATTCAAGCGATTGCAGCTACTTCAAGATGATCGGTGACGGCTATTTAGAGCCACTTAGATTGGCAATCCGGACTACATAATGTTTCTCTGATGCACGGTGTGTTCGCTGTTGTGGAAAACACTTTTAATGAGCTCTGGATTAGCATGGAGCCTTAGGGCGGATTGACGCCAGCGTCGGCATACTGTGCCGGGCCTCATGCGGACCTCTGCCGACGGGGGGTTGCATAGCCTGTGCCGACGCGGCCCTGAACGCAGTGAGTGACCGGGGGCCTGGTGTACTCCCTTATGCGCTACATCTCTAACACATTTCGGGTTTTCCGGAGATACCCGGCGATACAATCCGCAGCTCTACCACACTCTAGCCGCACACTAGCCACACGCCATATGCTACATGCCTCATCCTACACACGCTCTGTACGTCCTTGATAGATCACTTTCGGCTCTCGGTGCCGACCACCGGCCCATCGGCCCCGTCCTCCGCCAACCCTTCCCGAAGCACAACAATTCTCAGACATAGCACCCTGCCGCCGCCACGTCCACGCGACGCGTTTGTTTGCGCGCGTGTGGCGCCACCCTCTCGCTTGCCGACGCCACGTCACACGACGATCATTGAAATTCCACGCCTTCACGGCCTTCACGGCGTTACGCGTGTATGTAATCTACTTGCGCTGATTTCGTGTACTTCTCCCCGTTCCAGCCCTTCTCGCGCTCCCCGCGGACTACTGCGTCTACATACTCCCATCGATCTTCCATCCTCTTCTTTGGCATCTTCTACAACGGAACACACGAGAGCGTAATCCCGCGCGTTCTCAATTCATGGCGTCGTACCAGCGACACGTCTCCGCCTCGGCACACGCTCCCACAATAGGCACGCATTTAATCCTCTTTCATCTCAGCTTCATTCGTTGACCTGTCCAACAGGCGCTCCTCTTTCTACACGTCCTTGTCAGCCATCGTGCGCGCGCACACACTGATACCATCTGGACCAGCAAGAAGGCTCCAGCACGCACCCCGACGACCTTCCGCAGCGCCGCCGCCCGTTCCCCTGCCGCGCATCCCTTGCGCCGCTCATCGCCCCTTCTTTACACCACCCCCGCCGACCGCGCTGCAGCGTATTCGACGACATGCGCTCAGACTAGCGGCGCCGCTTGCTGCCCCCACTCTGCGGCATGACAGCAGCGCGCGCGATCCGCACCGCGACTTGGAACTGGCACTATAGCTTGCGCGGGACGCCCACATGCCCCTCCCCGCACCATCAGTTGCATGCGCAGTATGCGGCGCTGCTTTTGAATTGTCCTCGTGGCGTTCATGTCATATGCAATTTCGCCCACCCGGGTCAGCGCTTCCCGAAACGCGGCGCCCCGTAGCACCATCGACTCGCGCACACACAATAATACTTGATGCTTACTCGTTGAGCGCCATTCTCCTTGTCTTCACCCCTCGTACGTCTCGGCGCGCTGCAAGCATCTACGTCTTTAGACTGCGTGCGAATGACATCCTTAACTGCCGTGGCATCGCTCGCTTATAGCTATGCCGGCATGACGGTGGCGTCTCCAAGCAACGGAAAACCCCGCTGTACTTGAAGACGGAGCACAGCGTTGCCATCGTCGATGTGCACGTTTCTTATGCGTGTGTGGGATGGTCCTAAAATTTATGTCGTAGAGAATGTTCCATACTACGCACTATGCAGGAATGCGAGCCTTTGCACCCGATGCCTTCCATCATTAGAATATCAATCTCCCTTACGTTTGATTGCCATGACGCCGTAAGGAAAGTGCGCGAGGAATATATTGAAGAACAGACATTTGGGCCGTATGTATAAAGGCTCGTTCCTGACCCCACCTGGTCATCGCATCGCCCAATTTCCTGTCGATTGACTGCCTCCACCATGGTTCTCCCCGCAACCCCGCAGGTGGTTCCGACTCGGAGTCGCCTCACCCACGTCTTACCATTTTTTTTAGTTTGCGATGCGTGTCGCAGCGGCATCCATCTATTTTTTCGACTATATAATGACGCTTCCTAGGTTCCACAGTTTCCTTGAGCTTTGCACGACGCCGTACTGACCCATTGTGTACAGCGAATATCGCGTATATAAGCGTCAGAAGAAGTGGTGGAATCCCTCTTCGGCATGTATCCTGTTCGTACTGTGCAGATACGTCACCCTGGTCTCCATTGTCATGGCCACTGCGTTCTTCTTTGATACAACGTGGACCGAAAAGACCTGTGTGCCTGCCGTGTTTGTCTCCCATCCGTTCACTTTATCGCCATTCATATGTTTTGCAGCGGCGGAGCACTTCGTGCGCTGAGCGCATCGATTGTCTCAATCATATTCATGTGGCGGACATGGGCGATTTGGTGTAAGACTCGGGTGTGTCATATTCCTTCTCTCGTGAGGCTCTGGCTAATTTGACTCTCAAGCCGGTGCTTTATTTCCTGATGATCGCCTTTATCCCTACCACGGTGTTCACCTGGGGCTTCGTCTTCAATCAAGTTCCAGAGGTTGGTAGCAGTGGGAGTTGCGGAGGACTTGCGGGGAAGGGAGTGTTTGGCGCGAAGTGGCCCTTTGCATTGGTATAACTCATGATGCTCCGTTCTGTCCGCTTTTGATTCTGATTTTTCTTTTCGATAGGCTAACATGGCAGGTTCCCGTGTAGTTTGGGGAATCGTTATTCGGCTCAAACTCGTCAGGTCTTCGACGCACTATGCGTTGGCTTGAGTACATATGAGCTGGCTATCAATATCAGGAACAGCTCGAGGTGCGAGCGTCTCTTACCCAATGATTATTTTAGTCAAATATCTTCAATTCTTCTCGTGGAGTAGGTGATTTCCGCTTCTCCGGTACTTCCATCTTTAACACTTGCGCAGCGGCCTGGGATACTTCTTCACATCTATTGCGCTTCAGGTGTTGAACCTTATCTTCTTGTTGTCATCCGTATGTCCCCGTTCGGTTGATATGCACATTTATCTCAAATTCCGGTTTTGACACAGGACCCAGCTAAGCAGAACACTATGATCACATTTACGAACGCAATGACAGGCCTTCTGGCTCAACGCATCAGTGAGGATTTCGCCATCCTTCCTTTGATCGAAAGATATTGACTGGCTCAGTTACCTCCCTCTCTCAGCGTGTCGTCACCGACCCGTCGACCAGTGAGAAGTCGGTCTCGCGATCGCGCTGGGCCAGGGCGCTTCAAGGACCCGGGCTGACCGGGACAACAGGGAGCGGGATCGAGCTGGGCGGCCTGGGTCATGCTGTGTCCCTGTCGGTGTCAGTGACCCAGGCCCAAATCACGGACGCGGAGAACCCGTTTCCATACGGAAAGGACGGGGACTCGGGCAACTACGTGAACAGCGTAAAAGGCGGCGTGCCGGTTTAGTATCTCCTTGTATAAAACACATTCATCACTTGGAGAGTATTCGGACACGTGTACACCCAGATGCATATTGAGATGTAATGACTATAATTAATATTTAAATCCATTTTGACTGCTCAACGTTTCTTCTACGTTTAACCAACGGTTAATTGTCTCTACTATAAACCGCCCTCTGAGAATGCCTAGGCCCGGACATTATATAACTCAGCATATTCGCCCCCGAGCGCCATTAGTTCTTTCTGGGTGCCTGTCTCCGCCGCTTGGCCGTCTTTCATGTATCTACCCGAGGTAAGCTGATGCAGAAAAGTCAGTGTTGTGATATCACATCATGAGATCCGCATGTTTGGTCAAATAGCCAGACCTATGTGTGACAAACACCATTGTCTTGCCGGAGCCGGATTCCCTAAGGCACTGGAATTGCTGATGCTCTGCTTTAGGATCCAATGTAGAACTTGGTTCACCGGCAATGGCAAGCCGGATGTTGCCCGAAAGGAAACCGGGACCAACGAAACGCGGCTCACGCGCCCGATTTGGAAGAGCGGCACTCCAAATCCAAAGGCGGCGCATGCGCCGCATTAGCGGCACTTAGTATACCATCAACGGCTCAAGTGCCGCCTTGAAACGAAGGGCAGCACTTCGAATCCGGCGCGTGAATGCATCAATGACAAAAGCGCCATGGGGGCTTTGGCATCACCACAGTTCGGTTGGGCGCTTCTCGGGCGTTTTTTTTTGGAGCGTTTGGTCTAACCTAACGAACCTCTGGCGTTATTGGTTAACAAGAAAGAAATGTCGCGTTGCAGAATATATTAATATCTCTCTATATAATATAATTCCAGAGTCAAAGAACCTTCCAATGGAACGTCACATGCGATGACCTCACAGCTAACGACGTCGGGTGCGGAAACTGCCGGGGTGTTGCGCTACCAGCTGGTCTAACAAGCACGACGTAACTGCGTACTGGGACTACCAGCCGGGACACGAGCTGGGAACAACGAGCCCCGTGAATTTATTCACGGGTAGCAACTTCTCTATATATAATAGAATGGCCGACATAACGAGCATTCCATTGGAACACACAGCCACGCGGAACAGCGGCATCAATGCCGGGACTGCCGAGACCGCCAAGGAACAAATCAAACGTACTACGGGTAACAGCCAACGGGCAATGAGGGCACAAACCAACAAGAGACTGGGAACAACCAGCAAGAAACTGGGAACTGCTAAGGGGATACTGGGAACAGCCAACGGGCAACCGGGAACAGCCAACGGGAAACTGGGAACAACCAACGGGAAACTAGGTTCAACAGCCAGCGGCAAACTGAGAACAGCTAACGGGAAACTGGGAAGTGCCAACTGGGTACGGGCTACAACCAACACCTGCCTGGGTACAACTGATAGGAACTGAAGAAACAACTTAAATGCCCGTGAATTTATTCACGGGTACCAACTAGTTTGGAAGAAGACAATAATTCCGGCATGTATGACATTTCATGTGATGCTGTCACCGCCTGTCAGTCGGAAAGAACGGCCCGCCGCTAGGGGTGGGAAAATCCTCCCCTTTATGTTAGGGGGGGAGGGAGGGAGCGTCGGCTCGAGGTCGAAAAAACGTTTCGACCCTATATCCGATTTTCGAAAGCCGATCCCCCCCTTGAACCTGAGCAAATTTTCTGTCCCCGATGTCCCGCTCATCTCTGTCATCTGCGCGGAAGGTTTTTATCGATCTACCGGAAACCTCACCACCCCCCCCCCGTCCCAAAAAATGGAGATCGGGAGAGTATGTGGGCACAGAATACATGGACCAAGCTCACCGAGGCCCCGCAAAGGTGCATGCATCACAGGACGGTCTCCGGAAACAACTCTTGGCTTGTGAAAACAACGAGGAATTCTGGGATTTCGTGCGAAAACGGACAGATCCGCGCCCCCCAAAAAAATTGAAAGTTACGGTGACCCAACTCTCGGACAACTTCGAGGAGCGTCTGAACTATCCAGAGATTTCCCCTTCGTCGTTTAATTCCGACTTCCTGGAATTCAACGCACGCGTGGCTCGAGAGCTTACCAGTGATCCGATTGACATCTCGCCACGCCAGTCATGCACCCGCGACATAACACTGGACATTGAATGGATGAAACGACATATAAAAGAGCACGGACTTGATACCTCTGTCGGTGTGGACGACTTCTCCTACGAGGATTGTCTGGCCATTCCCAACGAGAAGCTCCTGGAATTTTTCATGTCCTGTGTGAAGAACTAGAATATGCCTCAGTTCTGGTTAATTACGCTTCTCGTCGGAATCTTGAGGAAGGATAAAGCTGTTGCAGACCCACCAAGCTATCGTCTGGCACGATCGACGAATTCGCGAGGCTGCAGAAGATCTTGGTGCAATCCCAGTGACTCAGAACGGGTTTCAGGCGCACTTGAGAACAAATGATAATGTCTTCGTTCTAATCTGCCTTATCGACAAGGGATATGACTTGAACAAGCCTCTCTACGTCGTGTATCTGGATCTTAAAAATGCCTTTCCGGGAACAGACCGATCCACACTTTGGGTGAAATTGGCGATGATTGAATGGTTGAAGATATTGTATGATTGCATACACTGCGTTCCGGCCCCCTGTAGGCACACCCTTGCCTACGCTCGTGTTCGCTCGTCTACGTGGGTTAGAGTATGTCGATGGCTGTAGGCAAAGGGACATTGGCACATCGTTGCCTTCGCTCGTGTTCGCTCGGCTACGTTAGCCGACGTCACGTAGACCAACTTCGCCTAAGTGTGCCTAAGTTTGAGGACAGCTGTAGGCACACCTCGGTTTCCCCGAACTTCGAAGACTTGGACACTTGCCAAGCACTCGCAACAACTCCAAATTTCATATACCACATCCCACTATGTTCGTCTACATTGGTCTACGGCAGTAGACCAATGTGGGCATACTATATCAATGTAGACTCACGTCAAACTGACGTATACCAACAGTGCCTACATGTTGCAGGCATACATAGGCGAACAGGTTGGTCTACATATTGTCTACGGCGGTAGACACAGTGTGTGCCTACAGGGGGCCGGAACGCAGTGATATGCTACCTCGTTCGCCTTGACGGCCGCTTTGCGCCCGCATTCAAGTCACTCCCCGAAATTTTGACGGGGGATCCGGGCTCACCACATCTCTGGAATCTGTTCATGTCAGATTTTATTCTGGCACGGTTCGATCAAATCTGCCGAACCCCGGACCGGACATCGGTCCAGTTCGAAAAGGGTCCGGTTTGGGTTCTGGACAGGTTCAGACACGTATGAACCTCAATTTTTTTTCAACCAATTTGCAGGGCAGATACAGAAGTAAGTACGCGAAATTAGAGGTCAGTCTTATCCAAAGCCGCAATGACACGCTTCCTGGCCTCTGCAGCACCAACATGATTGTTGCGGTACGCACTTTTCAACAGCTGAAGTGCTTCAAACATGTCGGGGTTCAGCCAATTGCGGTGCGGAGTTGAAGTGAACGACCCGATAGGCTCAGACGCAGTCGCAGAGCCCTGGATAGCAAGATAGTCTCTAGATACGGGAATGTGTTGGGTGTTGCGAGGAGTGGTGCTGAGTATAATACACGTTTAACTGTAGTCCCTCACGGAAGGAATGTTACGTACCCCCTACCACGCCGACAGCCTTCAGGTACATCTCTCATTTGCTCCTTACTCGAAATTGGGATGTCTTTTGTACCTTCACAAGTCTTACAGCGAATTTTCCCGCCGATGGTAACTGGTGCGACGGAAGACTCTTGAGTTACTTCAGTTGTTCACACATGGGCAGGAACGGTAATCCTCATGATCGGCGCTTCCCTCATCGGCTTTCCGGCATTCCCAACTGGGGCGGTGGTTCAAACGACTGCCAATTCTTCCCCATGAGTGGGATCTTTGAGCTCTGCCCCACTATATTTGCCCCTCGGCCGCTTCCGTCCGTCCCCTTCTCGCTCCTCTACCACGCATCTCCGTCTGACGGGTAAACATAGGTAGGGTTCCCCGGAATTCATCGGGTTTGGCTTCCTTTCTTTCGTCAGCATCATCCTGACGGCGCTCTTCGATCAGCATTATCGTGGGCCTCGTTCTGGGCTGCATCGTCGCCGGCGCCGCAGGATATATTGACAACAGTAGCATCAAGTCCGCGCCAGCGATCACATTCTTGTGGTATGCACCTCCTCCCCGATAATATTATTACCTGATATCCGCCCGCGATCCTACCCATGCTAGCAGTCTATGGTGCGTTTTTGTTGCTGTCCTACAAGCGAATATCGGCCAAACGTTTGCACAGTATCATTGGCCATGGAAGCGATCGGTATGTGTCTATTTTTCTTGAACTCATGAGCTTCAGTAACGCAATGATGTAGGCGATATTACTGCGTCAGCGGAGGCATCCCGCCAGGAGGTTGACAGTCCTGAGTTTGATTCCAGAATTCAAGGAGGGGTGCTAGTACGTGGGAATGAAGACTAGTGATTCTGATGGTATATTAACGGCACTCTACAGAGCGACGGCATTGGGGGCTACATTTCCGCTCTCTTCAGTCACCCCGCTTTCTATCTTGCCCAAGTGCGTTTAACGCTCAACCGCAGAGCGCAACATTGATCTCTTCATCCCAACCACCAGAACAACGGCGCCATCGCCATTACCCGCTGGGCCAACCGCGCCGCCGGCCGCTGGTGCTGTGTCTTCCTCATCCTCTTCGGCATCCTCTGCAAAATCTCCGGCACCTTTGTCGCGACCCCCAACCCCGTCCTCGGCAACATCACGGCCTTCCTCTTCACCTCCGTCGCCTTCTCCGGCCTGCGCGCCTTCTCGTACGTGCGCTTCACGCGGCGCGACCGCTTCGTCCTCGCCGCCGCGCTCTCGTTCGGTGTGGGCGACCTCCTCGTACCGGGGATTTTCACGCGCTTGTTTGACGGGGTGAACCACCCGAATAAGGCGCTGCAGGGGTTCTTTGACTCGATTACGATTCACGCCGTGTGGGTAGTTCCCTCCCCGGATGTTTGGAATGGCTCGCTGATTTGAGTTGATTTGGTAGCAGTTTTGCCGGCGGGTATTGTCGTGGCGACGCTCAATCTTCTTCTCCCGCAGGAGGCGGCTGAGGATGCACAGGGTGCGGAAGAAGTAGATGCGGAGTCGCAGCTCCAGGCCCAGAAGGAAAAATGGGTTATTGCCTGATGGCAAACATAGACTATGCGGGGTGTTTAGAGACGGTAACCACAGCAAATTGGGTATTCAGTTTGATTCTACGGTCAGACTGTATTGTTGGGATTGCGGTGATATCGCGCTTTCTTGTAGTAGGTTTCAATCCGAGTCCGGTGGCAAGCAAGATCGATGATATATGTCTGCCTCATGTTGCGTCCACAACAGTGTGGAACCCTGAAAGGCGGGATGGGATCATCAATTCCCTGGCCAATTAATCACTTCCGTGGTGGTGTCGGAAAACCCGTCACCAGACTCATATCAAGCAGTGAACACACGTCGATGTCACATAGGCAGTTTCTGATGGTCCAGTGGAGTATAAACCCGTCTTTACAGCATTAAGCATTGATTCGCCGTACTTCCAAAAATGTGTTCAGCGCGAAAAAACAAATTAAAGCCTAGGAACAGCCGGACCATGATGCACTTTATTCGAGGCCCGTTTTGGTACTTTCCAGTACGTTCAGTTGATGTAATTGATGGATCATATCAGGTCCAACTGCTCCCGGGTATTGCTCGGGGAACAGAACAGACGTCCATGATTGACCTGTGGCAGTGCGGCCTTAATCTAACGCGAATGGGTCAAGAAGAAGTGGGACAGCAGTTCATTGAGATTCGATGATTTCGTGGACACAAACAACCATACCAGGTAAAAGTGCCGAGAAGGCCGCAACCACGAGGCAAACGCTGACAAAAATCATCAAACGGCCGAAAAAGATTGAACATCTTGACACCGAAGAAAGGTACTACTGAGCGCGCTGGACCGCTTCGGGGACCAGCTCTTCCATCGAATTCGTTGTACAGCCTTATTTTGGCGAGACAAGGAAACACAGTATTACAATGCCGAGGCGGAGACGGGTGCCTGACGGCCCTATAATTTTATACAAGCAAGATTCAGACGAAAGAGGGCTGTATTTTGGAACTCCGAATCCAAACGCCCTGTCTCGGATGGTCAAGCAATTTTACTACAAAGGGGCAGAATGAAGTGGATTCGTACACAGGTTTTGGGTTCCCAACCATCATTTTTTGTCTTATTAAGAGTTATTGTGGACACTAGACAAGAAAAGACCTTGCGAAGAGACACAACGCCATGCCCAGCTGGATCATAGCAATTCATTCCTGGGGCGGATCTTCGGAAGCCATATTTGGGCAGGACTGCCATAATTAATCCATGTCTGAAGTACCGATATCAAGGAGTGCGGGAGACAAGGCTATTCAGGCTTTGGACGCGTCGCCAGCTTCGGTGCTCTGAATTAGAAAATTACGATACCGCCGGCATTACTGGCTATGTTACCGGCGCGGGAGGTATATAATATCTGGGACTCCACCGACACGCCCAAGTTCTAGTCATGATCACTATTCGATACTCCGAGTCCCCACTCAAGTCTGCGAGCCCCCGCAGACCTTCTTCCTACCTGCACAAAGCGTGCATGAATTGCAGGTATGGATACCAGAAGCAACTTCATTTGAATTGCATTTTGACCACGATGGGTAGAAGACGTAAAATCGTAGGCTTAGACTCTCATCAATGGCTCCCACAATTCAATGCCATGCCAGAGATGCGATGGATCAAGACCTGTTTGCACCCCATGCCGCCTGCGTCCGCCGCGCACCCTAGCACCCTGCCAGTACTCTCACACTCCCGCCAAGACACAGGCTCGGTGCGATGGCATTGCCACTCAGGAGGCGTGTGCGGTATTTCTCTGCGATCCATATGTGTCTTGTGATGATGGATCCCCTATTCCCCGGCATCGTGTGTTCACTGCAAATGCCCCTACTCATTGTCTGATCTTCCTCTTTTCAACAGGGTCACCACTGGCCGAAGGCTGGGTAGCGCAACACCCCGGTCAGGTGAAACCGGCTTTCTATGTATTGCGTTCCTGACCAAAGGATTGATAGGACTTTCCGTCCACCGGGGTGGAATCAATGTGAGCCTTCTGGTTATCCCTTCTCCGGAAGTTGATACACAATACAGGTTGGAGGTGTTCTTGAGTAGGTTCTCTGGGTGCGGGCGTTTTTTTCTGGAACCTGTTCAATTTCGAAAATCTCTACTGCTCCCTGGACCGCTCGGCCATCCGGCTCGCCCAGCCCCAGGACTCATCGGTGCTGTGTATCTTTGGATGCACCATCTATCTTTCAATAGATCTCAAGTCATCTCTGCAGAGGCAGAGTTGCTTTCTCTCACAACTCAAAATTTGGCCCATGATCTGTCGGCAGTACATCACCCAAACCTGATCCTCCACACAATCCAGGCCGAGGTCCTTTTATCATACTACTACATGGATTCGGCGCGTCTATTGGAGGGGATTTACCATTGCGCCGCTGCTGTATCACTCGCGTGGTGTGCAGGCATCAATAAAATTGGAGCGCCTCTCAGAAAGTCTAATCTCAGATTTGTATTCTCGGATGTCCTCAGTGATCCACCTGATGAGTTGGAGGCTGCAGAAAGGATCAACGCGTTTTGGGCCGTCTTGATGTTAAATAATTGTTGGGTTGCGGCGTCCGGACTCTCTTCAAATATTCCTGACGATATCGGCGAGGTCTGTACACCCTGGCCAACGGTGAGCCTCTATGACATCTAATTGATCGAATTCAACCGTCTTCCACAGGAAGGTATGTTACCCCAGGCTCCTAGCGGATATCCGACAGTCGCGCAGTTTTTGTCCGGAGAGGATCATCCCGATGGACTCTCTGGCTCAGCTCTGGCAGTCAAAGCTTCCATCCTACTGGAGCGTGTAATTGCATTCTGCATCACAAATACAGGTACACGAATCTTTTATAATTGCACCGCCCACAACTCATTTTGATTCAGGCCCGTTCGATCTTGACCAATTTGACATATTGACATACAGATTGGAAACATTTCAAAAATCGCTCCCAAAGCTTGTGCACTCAGTGTCGGCTGGGCCAGAATTTCAAACAACGCTAGTGACCCGTTGTTTGACAAATGTTGCCACAATACGGCTGCATGAACAACGCAACCCCAAGTGCGGAAAGTCAATTGACAAGGCGTGCATGGCCGCAAGTCGCCTCGTCTCTGATGTGAACGAGGCCCGTATCTTAGAATGGCAGTACGCGGACCCGATGTTGGGGGTGAGCATCACCCAGGTCTCCATCGTTGTTTTTCTAATTCAAACATACAGCCCTTGATATCAACCGTGTGCGACTTCTACATTTCTCATCTTTCCAGCTCCCCCGATGATATTGCCAAGATTCAACTACTCTTATCATTCATGTCGCATCTGGCCCAACTATCACAGATCATTCGTAGGCGATCCAATCCCCTACGGAGAATCGTATAATTGATTGAGTTGAGCAGAGCACTGTTTTGCTGCAACCTATGCCTCGCTGGCGTCCCTCGATCAACTCAGCCGTGATTGAACTTTATTGAGCCGTCACGTTTATTTTTGCTTCAGTGCAGGACAACGCCGTCGATATTGATTTTGTCCCTTGCATACAATACAATCTAGGGCTGGTACCTTGGGCCCAATGATAACTTAAAGTACTCTGTGATAATCCGAGAAACCTGCCACTCCCGGAGCAGCTAAGATTAAATCCGCATCAATGCCCGACCGCCCAAAACAGGTTCAACAAAATCGCGCAACTCATTTCAACCCATTTCGTCCTTTTTCAACATTTTCATATGACTGTCGGGAGTTCCCCGAAGAGACACTCCTCAAATGCTTTCGTGATCTCCTGCCACGGAGAGAGATCACACCTCTGCATGCAAAACTGGCCTACGATGTGCAAAGGATTTTCGATGCTACGGAGATGCTGCGTGTTTATGAACCAGGGGCCACCATATAACCTCTCTCACCCCACTTATATTTTAATTTTTCAACAGTGTTTTTTTTACATGAATCGTGCAAAGGGACGACATGCGAAAGCATTTGTGTACTGGTGGACACCGGGGATTTTTTACCTGGGAGGAGAGAACTCCCATACACTTGCATGCCATGGGTATGTAGGGCAAGTCAAGGTCTTCTGGTGAACGCAATGTCATTCGTCGGCAGATGTTGTTGTGCAATCCATGTCTGGCGGCAACCTGGCACTTGCACGTGAAGCCACGCACGCTATCTACAGAGCCAGCCTTCTCGAAGGGTGTGTCTTGCTGGCTATCGACTCTTCTGTGTCGACGGATCTACTGGGAGGGAGGATATACACTGCGTTTCGGGCCCCCGTAGACAGACCCCTGTCGTCGTTCGGCTACCTGCGGCTACCTCGCGCGGACACGGTCCGGCTACCTATGTCTATGTCCGTCTATACCAGTAGACACATCCTACTCACGCTAATCCACAGAGACCCGACATTGTGAATTAACAGAAAGCAATTGTCTACGTGAGTTCCACCTCAGTCTACCTCTGGCTACATCGGTCTACCCTCTGGTGGATTTAGGTAGACGGACATGGCAAATGTAGACGTACTATGTCTACGAGGTGTAGACATATGTAGCCAGACTGTCTTGTCTACTCCTCTGTCTACGCCGGTAGCCAGACCCTCCGTCTATCAGGGACTGGAACGCAGTGATAGCTGTTAGCGGGCGGCGGAGCTCCGATTCAAGTGGGAGCTAGGCCGGAGGCAAAAAAGCACGAAGAAGGTGGCCAGATAAAAAAGAAGTTGATGTGATGGGTGTGTCGGGCCGATATCGAATGTATATCTACCATTGGTGGTTTTCATGACCGAGACGGAGGTACCGGTGTAGACTTTCCAGGAGCGCGAAACTACCTGCTAAAGATTGCATCGTCATCGAAAGGCGAAAGGAAGAAAAGAGGGGATGCACCAGAATAATAGTAGGCCCACCGGAACCACCAGAATTCAAGAACAAAGACGAAGATAGTTTATGAAGGACTACGAAATATTTAATGCATTCCCCGGAACATATACAACCGAGGCATTCGGCAGAAAATGAAGACGGCGGAAGGATCAGCAAAACAGTAGGGTTTCGGGAAGGGCGTAACACATAGGGTTTGGTGAGGGATCTGGAGGGACCGTTGAACGTTTTGAGAGGCTTGAGGAATTGCGACATTGAAGTACAGTAACACTGAGCCGAATGCTTCGATTGTGGATTGAATTAGGCCTGTAGTCGAGTACTGGCTTCGAGCCTAAAATCTGCGGTCCACGACTATCTTGATGCTCGCGGCGTCTTGCTGGGCTTGAGTGGCCGTGAAATACTTTGCGAGATGAGAGCAAGATGAGAGGGTAGGAAAGTTGTACGAAGGCCTTGATATTGATTACGAGCGGGGTGGAGGTACACCGTCCGTAGGGTTACAGTATCATAGAAAGGGTATATGGTGACGGAGAGAGGGGGAGTTCCCGGGGCAATGACACCCTAGAACAGCCGGACAACAGCTGGGATTCGAACTGCTCTTCTGGACAACATGGAGGGCGAGGAGTAAGAGCACGGTGAAAGAACGAAGTGTGTAACACACAGAACAGTTCCTTCTGGTTGTCGCAGTCAAGGGTTACGTCTGAGCTTGAGTTGTGTACTTGTTTGTCTTAAATATCGGTCTTGCTGCTCGCTGCGTCTTGCGGAGAGCTTGATCGAATAGTCGTATTGAAGGGCAGATGACGTTCGAGGGCAGCACGGCAATCTTCAGCGGAGTTGCGATTGAGTTGAGTTCATCTCGGTCTCGATGTTTCGACTTGCTGCGTTGATCAGACAGCTGTTAATCGTTGTATTGAGATGGGAGGAGAGCTGCTTGATGGCGGGATGCATACGGAAGAAGTTCAACATCATGGCTTCAACTTGAAGCTTGAGGCATAAGAGAATGGTGGAGTTCCGGAGGAAGAATGAAGGGATGGACGCAGCAACAGACGGAATGCGACCGCGTAACAAAGAAGGACACATGGGAGACCCTACCTATTCCGAGTGGACGTTGAACGGCTGATCGGGGAGGTCGAAGATAACAATCTTTGATCTGTCGGGTGGACCCAGAGAGCAGACTGCTAACGTGCGCATGTCTTGGAGCGGGCGAGAAAAACAAAAGCCTCAAGGCGACCGAGACAGGGGAACGGACGGGTGGCCGAGAGAAAAAAGGTGCGAGATCGGAAGAAGACATGTACACACGATATCACCACATCTGCTTGTTCTGACCACTGGATACATACGTAATGTCACTACCACGCCCCTCCACATTCGAGTCCGCACCAAATTTCTGCGCTACCGCTGGCGTCGATCGGTATTTAGGTATGTACTGCGGCTGCTGACGATGTTATATTGTTCATTTATTACTTTCCCCCCATTGGAGACACGAGTCCATCCACATGTTCCGGTACTTGGAGCACAGGGCCGTATATGTGCGCATTATTCAGGAAAGCAAGACGGTGTTTCTCGCAAGGGAGGTCATGGAGCGGATGAACGGACTGATGAGAAAGTTCGCGCGGAAACGGACATTCACGACAGCCGCGAATGACTTGGAGGCGAGTATGATGATGATGGGGGATGGGAAGGCAAATGCGGCCGCACGTGTATTTGTCCATCGCCCTGTACTGTATTTTTGCTTCAGCCGGAAGTGAGCCGGGCTGGATCCAACGACGCTTCATCTTGAGTGGGTGACCTCAGAAGGCCATCCCTTTTCTTCGATGTGCTTGTCTACTGGCATTGTCGCTCACTCGCTGCCCACGGGTTGCGGCCATTATGTCTGCCGCCTCGCCCACCGCGGTGAGGGAAATGCGCGCGTATGTGTTCGGGGTGGTATTTTTGCTGCGCAGCCAGGGGGTCTGCGGTATTCGAAAACGCGAACAAAACAGAGAAGGGGTCAGCGCAGGCACTTTCGAGCGAAATAATACTGAGTCTCACCCCGACGCACCCAGCGGAAACCCACGCAGTAGTTGTGCCCGCCGTTGTTGTCCCACCATTCCCCCGCGCCACCTGCGCCTGTACCGGTCCATCCTTGTCCAGCCGCTAGGGAGATCGTGTCAGTGAAGGAGCAAGGCAAGGCTGAAGACATTACTGACCGCACCAAAAGTACGGCGCCGCGCCGTCCGCACGCACATACGGCGTGGTAAAGTGCACTGCGAGGATGAGCTTACGAGCTGACAACCCGCCCGTATCCACGTCCTTGCTGTAGTCTGCCAGCGGGATGCGGAATGTGAAGCGGTCCCACCCTGGGCCGAGCTTTTTCGCACTCGGCGAGCCTGGAGGGTGCACAGCGGCATCGACGTAGCGCGCATACACGTCGCTCGTGGTGCACCAGTCATCAAGGGTGAAGTGAATGGAAACATGTTTCTCGAACGCAACGTTGCGCACGAGAAGGGTGCCGACGAGGGCGAGCGACCCGTCTGCATCGGTTTGGGTGCATGCGAGCCTCGCATCCGGCGGAGTCCATGGGCAGAAGCCCGATGGTGCGTGCTGAAATCAACGACAAAAGATCGGCTCAGGTTTAAGAGAAAAACGCGATATGGCACCAGGAAAATAGAAAGGTAGAATTAAATAGACGTACCGCACCGACGCCAGCCAACCACATCGTCTCGAGCAGCATCATGCTGCCCGGGTCGGACGTACGCGGCACGTCAGGCGTGTACAGCACGTAACCCCACTCGATTCCAAGGGCGTGCGGCGCGAGCGGACTTGAACTGCGTGGAGACACGGTGGCGACGGCTCCACCCCAGCGCAGGAGCGCGTCCCTGTCAGTCTCTGTCTCTGTCTCCGTCTCTGTTTGATCGTCCCCGGGGATGGAGACACTCGTGGGGCGTGCACGGCGTCTAAACACCGTCACTTTTTCGAGCCCAGCATCGGGGGCGGGGAAGTGGACCACCTTGGGGGAGCTACTTGAAAGAGATGAAGAGCTAGAGCCCGGAGAGAATGCAGGCCGGGGGCGCAGGCGGTGACTGGGCATGTGCGGTGCGCTGGAATAGGACTTGAGGGAGGACTTGAGCGGCTTGTTATTGCAAAGCACGGGGACGGGGTGGCTTGCGGCGCGAGCGCGCGGAGAGGAGGAGATAGGTGCATTGTGATGGAAGGGATTCAAGGCGCCGTCCTCGCTGTCGCTGCTGTTCTCGTCGCGGTAAAAGTGGAAGTGGGGCCCAGCGCCGGGAGTAGAGTACGGCATCGTCAGATACCCAGCCCAACACCAACCGAAAAAGCCGTGCGCGCAAAGCTGCGCGGCGCTTCACTCGCGCACAAATTCCCTGACAACGTTATTTTATCATAACCCCGTCTGGCCAGGCTATGCGCCTCAGGCCCTCAGCCAATCCGATAAGGCGACTCTAGGCTCGCTCAGAGCTTCCATCGTTCTCACGTTTGTAGACTATCTCCGGATCTTATTTCAATGCTTCAATGTTTCGATCTTGGCTGAAGACCCCTGAGAGCAAGAGTCAACCACAGCAGGAGAGGGTAGTTTATCGCCAGTACATAGGATGAAAGAGGGATATCGGAAAGAGCGTACGCCGTAAAGATCAGAAAGATACCATCACGTTCCTGAGACTGAAGTGTCAAGTGACCGCATTCACCCAAGCCTAGACAAATGTCTATGTATACATAGAAGGCAACTCAGTGGGACAATCTGATTGGTTGTCCAATAGAAGGCTTGCACAAGAATCGGTGACGGTTCCACGATGCAAGACACGTTCGTCGGAAGTGGGAAAACTGTGATAGTGATATTATACACGGCATGTTGGGAGTCAGTTAGACCCTGTGTTCTCCCAAAGTTGTCCTATCCGTGATCAGAGCGTCACTCTCTTTATACGGTCAGCTGACAGAAGCAAGTGGGAGCACTTGTCTATCATGTAAAAGGTCCGCTCGTGCTACTGCAGGTGTTCCGCACTCAGAGACGACTCGATTTCCTCCAAGGTTGGCCATGAGCTTGGGATACGTCCTCGTCTTGCTCAATTTCTCGCGTAAGACCGGCTTGTGCGGAGAGGCGATGGAAAAGAATTGTAATCTTGTACTAGAATTTTGTACGCTTTGAGTTCTCGCGGCGTCGATGTTGCTTCCTGAAGACCAGATTAATGATGAGCCCGAGGTCAGACCATTCACCAACGGTCCTCATAATTCTTGACGTTCAGACGAATAATAAGTCGACTCTATTTCAAAAAATGGAGTCACGAAAAGTGGCGCTCACAAGGACAGACTCGACCTGAATGCAAGAGGTGCGTGTAGCATGAAGCGGACTTGACCCCATGCTGCGCGTCCATCCAATCCTTTGTGCGCATTCCGACAGTGTCGCATTATCCCCGGCCCGCTCGCTCTGTACGAGCCAGCTCGTTGATAGCAGCTCCACGAGGAGCTCAATCTCGCTCCCTCCGCATCCCACCCCCAGGCGCATCTCGCCCCACAGACTCGTGGGGGACACAATATCCAGATCCACGTAGCGGGTATCCTCCACCGCCGCTCAACACCCACCGCGTCTAGTCTCCCCATCCTTCAGAGAGACTCGATCCCCGCCATTCTTCTGGTCGTTATCTTACCGCCACGGGACCCGAACGAGGACGCAAAACCGAGAGGCTTATTCCGGTCCTCACTCCTCACTCCTGCGGTGCATGCGAATGAACACCGCAGACGCGGGAACAGAGAAAGCCGCTCCTCCTCTCCTTGAGAGTTCGAGGCGCCAGCCCAAGGAGGCCTCCGCTCCGCCAAGGAATGTCAGGAGCAAAAATAACAAGGAGAATCGAAAAAGAAACCCGACAACTCAACCCAAACAGACCCACACTGGGCTCCCCTTATTACTCTCGTTGTCGGCGGGGTCGTATGAGAGCTGCTGTGTGACCCCGTCTTTCCGGAACGCACGGTCGATGTCGGCGTAGCGGATTATGGTGACTGAGACGTTAAAGTACTGGCGGGAAGCGTTACTAGTATTGGAATATGAATCAGTTTGAGGAGAGCCAGGAGGCGGGGAGCCACGGGGGAATGAGCAAAGGAAGCCGCAAACGCAAACGCAACGGAAACGCCGGTGCAAGCACATGCACATGAGCAAAAAAAAGGCGAACCCAGACGGAGACGGAAGCGCAAAATGCAAACACCAATGGATGCGCAGATATAAGCGCAGGCACAATCGGAAACGAAAACGTGAAACACTACCATCTGGCGCTGAAACCGGTCCCCGAGAAACGCGCACGGCAACAGGAGGAGCAATCCGGGGGTGGACGCGCAGATATGACACGACATCCAGAAGCACAGCCCGGAATTCAGGGTAACATCCAGCAACCAGCAATAACCAGAACGTGCGCCGTGCGTGTCCGCCAGTAAGGAACCCAGTCCACTTGACAAACGGGCCAAGGCTATGAATTGTGAGGATAGGAAGGTGCAAGGTATGGATAATGGGAAATACAAGATGTCGCGGAAGGCCACAAAGTCGGAGTAGCGCTGGTGGACGAGGGAGTATCAAGTTTGAAGGCGGGGATGTTGGTCTGAGGCGAGAAAAGAGGAAGCGGTGGCGATGGGATTGCTTATCGCGCGATCGAGCGGAAGGACGGACCTTGCGGACCATCTCATAGTCGGTGTACATCTTGCGCCTGAATCCTGTGCACGACATAGTCCAGTCGCCACCTGGTAGCCACGAGCTGCGGTGAGAGCGCCACGCGTGGAGTCTGCGTGTAGCTCGCAGGCGCAGAGGGGAGACGAGGATCTGGGTGGCGAAGGAAACGGTCGAGGTCGAGCGAGAGACCGGGATACAAGGCGACCACGGTGGCGACAACGAGCATGGCGGAGCGCGGCCGGCAGAGGACGGCCAGTGGCGTTGGCATCGGGATCGATGCGGACGCTAATGTTTGTAGAAGTCCATGCAATTCTAAGATGCTGGGAGGAGAGGAGCGTGTAGGGACCTGGGAAAGAGCCGAAACGAAGTGATCAGAGAAAAAGCGCAAGAGCATCTATATCTGCAAAGGGTCGATGTTAGCACAGGAGCCGAAAAGGTAAATAGGACGGAGGGCAGTGAGGGAGGCGGATCGAGACAGCAGGAATGCCCCATGCGAGGACTCGGGGTACGCGGAACATTATCTGTATCCTAGTCGCCATTCAAGCTGGTCGAGTTCCTTGGTGGCGATGGTGAAAGCGAAGCTGCGATTTGATCCGCGGGCACAGCCACCTCGCCTCGCCCTTTCCTTCTTTCCAATCATCACATCACACTACCCTCTGCTTCCCCCCTCACGCACGCGCGCCCCACCACGCCCGTGTCTGCAAGAAATCGGCCTCAGATCCTCACAGGCAACATCCACTCCACTATTGGACGCTTTTTATCTTGATCAAACCAGCTCTTTGCGAAACGGGTCGACTTGCCAGTGGAACCTGGCATGCCTGATGTCAATATTCGCCGTGGATCCCTTGAAAACCAACTCATTGGGCTCAAATAAAATGGGCTTATACTGTATTTTTATGGCTGAAGTGAACTGAGCCTTCTGTGACCCGTTGTTTGTGCAAATCATGGCGTGTAACGGTATTCGGTGACGCGACGGTTGGAGAAAAACAACAGCAGCTCATTAGGCGCAAGATTAAGCGAGCCAACTGCGCCTCCTTTGATGTGCCTGTGCGTGTATTATGTATTACTGTGTCGTGTGTGTTCTGTTTCTTTTTTACTGGCGCATATGCGTTTCGTCAGCGAATTCTCGCCCATCCGCACAGGTTTTTTGCCCACCATGCAGGCTATCGGTGAATTGCAGGCCCACGACAATGTTAATTACAGGTACTTACCTCTCCTTGGACAGAAAATTCACGCGTCATTGGGCACAAACATCGCATCATCCCCATGTCTCGGTCCACGCCAGAGTCGACCCACCTTTGCGGAGCGTTCAATCTAATGCTCCCCGCGCGAATCTGGAGCCTAAAACACGCCTGTCGCACAGCTACAATTTCCCCGCGCGTGCGCCAAATCTCTGCCTATATATCTTATGGCTAAATGTCGTCTATGGGCCGTGGGAAACACGAATATGGCTCCGGCCAACAACCGGCCAACACGTATACGCCGTAGATGATGCCATCAAATGCTCGGCATTGCTCCTGCCGTCTCGGGAGCCATTGTCCGGAGCGCGTGTACCGTGAAAAGTATCATCAGATCTCGGCACATCTCCGTACGGCTCCGTATACGGCACGGGTCCTTGTCGTACCGTAAGGGCTGTGGGAGGGTGATCGTATCGCCCCGTACGTATCCCGTATCGGCCCGCGGCGCCGCGGCCAGCGATGGTGGTATTCAGGTGTATAAGAGGAGTTCGGACAATGCCGAGAGCAAACAAATTGATACACACGACTCTGCGCTCTGGACAATGGCTACCAACGTGGTCTTGGACATCATAAGGGCCGACGCCGCCTGCGATAATTTCCATCGTAGATAAAAATACCTTGAAACAATTAGACGGGATATTTCCTTTCAGCACCGTGGACACAAAGTCTCGCGACACAAAAAGTCAGGTGTACTGTGTACCGAAGTTGAGCCTGGCTAATCCCGAACAGGGTCCACCGAATTTCGGAACATTTGCTCTCAAAAATGGTGCAGGCTCATCATGGCGCGCAATACGCGAGATCTTCGCAGTTTATACGGGACGAACGGTGGTGCTGTGTTGAAAGGTACCTCTACGAAGGTATAACTTAACGAAACAGCTTGCGGAGCTCGCGATGGGTCGCAATTACCCCACGAACCCATCCCGTCATTCGCAATGCTCGCTTTCTACGATGTTGGATAAACTTCGGAACTCAACTCCTTTCGCCGGTATGGAAGACTTCACCGACGATCTCCCACCATTCTTTCCGGGTGATGCTCGGCGCCTCACCTGACGCCGCGGATCGAATCGTATAAAGCATGCCACGCCCGTTTGCCTGACAATCGATTCCATAACGATGGCGGTATTGTCAAAAGTTCTCCTCGCCCTCATCGCAGCCTCCGTCGTCGTAGGACAATCTCAACCTTGGGGGCAATGCGGTGGAGTGGTAGGTGAATTTGGCATGAAAACACCTTCAGCGACCTAAATTACGCTCAGGGATGGACCGGACCCACGACGTGCACTGCTGGATGGACCTGCGTATTGTAAGTGGTGGCCGAGTTCTAGTGCGCCCCGAGGTTCTGATTCTGCTCTCACTAGTTCAAGTGCTTAGTACGTAGCTGTCTTTTCCCGACCGTAGCGTGAACTTGAACCTACTTGTTAGCTATTCTCAATGCTTGCAAGGCACCGCGACCACCACCGCGACCACGACTCCGCCGGTCACGACGAGTACGCCACCCGCCACGACAAGTACGCCGCCCGCCACGACGACTACCACGGCGACGCCCCCGACAGGCTCGAGTCCATCAAAAGGATCCATTGGAACCGACTTTGAAGGCACCGTCGACAGCAGTGTGTGGAGTGTCATCGTCACCGCCCAAAGCGGCGGCTCGGCCACAATCGACACCACCAAGGCCCATTCGGGCACGCACTCGCTGAAGATCGTGTCGACTGGTGGATTCTCAAACCACATATTCTACGGCGTGAGCAATTTGAATGCCCTCGGTGGCAGTGATATCTACGGACGGTACTATGCGTGAGTTCCGAGTCTGCGAGAAGGAACACAAGAACGCTTGCTTATTCTTCGTCTTTCAACAGCAATTTCCTGAACGCGTTCAATCAAAACCACATCACGCATATGATGATGACCGACCCCGTCGCGCAGACCTTGCGCATGGGTGGACAATTCGGCGTTTTGGACTGGAATCGTGCGAGTGGTAAGTACATACTCACACCCGCTCCAAATTGAACTTCATTGTTTCTATTAGACGACTCCATCATGCCCGATGGCAGCCCCACATCTGATTCTGGCTCCATCGCGATCGCAGCCAACACCTGGTACTGCATTGAATTCCATCTCTCCCGGACCACCGGCCAGATCCAGACCTGGGTCAACGGAAATGTCATCGCTTCTCTCACTACCCCGCAAACACGTTGGGGATCCTCATACATACCTAACCCTTCGAACTGGGGTCTGGGATGGGAGTCCTATGGGAGTGATCCAAACACTGGTGCGTTTCAAACATGTGCGAAGAAAGTCACGCGTTAACTTTTGCTTCCACAACAGTTTGGTACGATGACATCGCTCTCGGCACAAGCCGTCTTGGTTGCTAGTAGTTCACTCTTCTAGGGCCCGAATGTTTTGTCCTAGTAATTCTTTTTGTTGAAAATTCGTCGAGATACTGCGCGAGAATCTTGGCTTTGCAGCTGAAATGCAGTCGAGAGGCCGGATCCAATCAATCGCCGGTGGCCAACTGATCTCAACGGAACGTCAATGGTGCCTTCTGAATTACGAAATCAAGTATACCGCCTGCAAACTGATATTGCGCGCTATTACGAACTTGCATTAGGCTCGTTGATTTTACATAGCTGAAGGACTTCACACTGAACAAATACTTTCACTGGACAGGATGAATATTGGACTTGTGCCGTTCCAGTAATTACCCGACTGCGTTAGTCGGAATCATCGTACGGGCAAAACCATGTGTCCTACGCGGAAGGATGGTGAAAATCGTCCTGCTAGTAGTGGAACACTTACATCGTGTTGTCCAAAGAACCCAACAAAGGAATATGGCTCAGAGCCCAGACATTCTGCAACGGTGACCAGCGAATACTTAGCGGTTTGCGGAGCGTCCACCGCTTAGCCAACAAGTTCCTCCCTACAATTAATTCTCAGCGACGTCAACATAAACCTAGGAGATGAACTTGCAATGTGGTTTCTGGCGAAGTGCCAGCATCAGTTCACACCCAGAGTTCTATTCAAAGTTTTTACCTTCGATCTCATGGTTTAAAGCAAGCAGCGTGCTGACGATGGCGTTGATGGCGGCGTCATATATGCCTTTGCTTTCCTCGACCGGTGCATTGAGTGAGTCTCGAGAGCTGACTCATCCCGTTGAACAGAGAGGATCATTGAAATATAATTTCTTGCGGCGTACTCGAGATCCCAAAGGACAAGGGTTGTATTTTGCTGGAATGCAACCTGACGGAATGATTGTAGCTCCCGAAGGCTAATGGCTATTCAAAGTTAGTGCGCTGTGGTGTAAAGGTTTTAGACAACTCACGAGGTCTTAGAAAGGGTGAAGCAATTCCCAAGATTTTCATCAAGGCAGCTACAGTAAAAACGTAGTTTACTATGGCTTACTGTCCAGAAGGGGAAGCTCGCCCGCAACGGTATGTTGTTATGCTCGGAGTTGGCTGGATCTGAGTGGATCTGAAGAGTTGTCGGTCGGCGCCGCCTGGCGAAAGCAAAATGCTCCCATGAGATCTCGCCTAAATGGGACAGTTTGGGCCGTCTGTGGTGGCAGGAATACCCCATCGTTCTGCGACACAGTTCACGCAGGATATCTGCCGATGCAAAAATAAAATCGTGAATTCTGAAAGCGAGAGGAGCGGAAGGCTAATGCTGCATGGGGCTATTGCACCGGCGACATTTGGTTCAAGAACGGTTAATATGGTGCCACATGGTCGAGAACATTGGCGCACCGCCACTGATGGCGGGAAACATCAGTGATGTGACCAAGATGTGACCGCATTATGTTACAAGCTTCGAGTTGCACGACCATGAGCACGCCCTCCCAGTCCAACTACAGTCTCGCAAATCATCTAGCAGCTAACACTTCTAGTCCTAATCCAAGCACCCTGATCGCCACCATCCGCCACATTCTTCTTGGCACCCAAGCCGCCGACGAGGTCACCCTTGACGACTACGAGAAGTGCTTCACTGCGCTACGCTCCCTGGAATCAGTCTTCGGCGACTCACACCACACCGAGCAGGTCCCCAGTCATCCTGACACGTCTACTGCTCGGCAGCCCGAGTTGTGCGTCACTTTCGTTGAAACGATTGGCTGTACAAATTCTTATGTGCTTGTAAGGATTGAGGGCAGTGATGCTGACTTACTTCAAAAGCATCACGCTAAAATGGCAGCCCGCGTTGAAGCGATTGATTTGGCTTTGGAACGCATCCATACGAAACGTATTTCCCTCATGATCAACGACGACCCAAATGTGGCGATTGCTCAACTGCGCACGGAGGAGCAGGCCCTGGATAGCAGGCTCCGAAAAATTCAGGATAGGCTGTACCTTCTAGAGAAAGCCAAGGATGCCATGGACGCCAAAGAGATTGATCGAGAACTCAAGGAATTGGATATACACCAGGCTGCCCTCGAGAAGGAGCGCGCGGATTGCGGCCACATCATCACGGCCGAGGCGTTTCATTCTTCTCCGATTCGCCGGATGCCTGATGATATTCTGACGGAGATATTTATTACCGCGAAGGGTCCCCAGCTGGATGCGGTTGGGACCGGAACTGTGACCATTGTAACCCAGGTTTGTGCTCGCTGGAGAAAAGTAGCGTGTGCGTATTCCCTTCTCTGGTCGTCCTTCTCATTCCCGCTCTTTGGGCACGAGAACACCGTGAATCTTCTCCAGATCACTCTCGCGCGCTCCCAGACTGCATCCATCACAGTCATGGTGGACGCCTCCCCGAGCACAGACAGGGGGATGAGCGGGCATCGCAAAATGGCGTTGCTCGCCGAGCATGCGGAAAATATCGTCAACCTCCGGTTCCGCGGCGCCGAGCGCGTCCTGGATCCCTGGCGAGACTTCCCGGCGTTCGATTCTTTCCGTGGCCGCCTCCCGCGTCTGGAGGCCCTTGGGTTTTCTCACATGTGGCGCGTAGTGACGAATGCATTCGAGCATGCACCACTTCTACGTACGGTCGAACTAGGTCGTAGCGCCGACCTGCTGGAGCTGAAAGGGCGACTGCCCCTCGCGCAGATCCGCTCCCTCCGCCTTTCCGCGTCCACGAGCGGCTACCACCTCGCGGCGCTGCCGAATCTCACTTCCCTCGTGAGCATTCAAATGGAACAATCGCCCCCGATCCGCGTCCCGCAAACGCCACCGGCTTTACAGTGCCTGAGAACCTGGCATGTCGAGTTTCCCAAACCACCCGCCTCCACCGACACCACTTCTAATTTCTTTGCTCGATTTTGCATCCCGGGGCTACGCACTCTACACATACGTCGCCTGACATCCGTACAGGGGGTGATCCGATTGCTGCGTGGTTCCCAGTGCGCGCTCACGACTTTGGTGCTCGAGGAGCCTCTCATCAGTAGCACCGAATTGCTACACATCCTCGCCGATACTCCCAATCTGCGGGCACTAGAAATCCTCCTCGGCGACCCCACCGTACTCGACAATAACTTTTTCGATGCGCTCACCATCCGAAATGCTGCCCTCACCGATATCCTCCTATCTTTAACGGAATTTCGGGTGGATGGATCGTACACGTTTGACACTGACTTCTTGTTCGCGATGCTCGAGTGTCGCACGACCGCTAGGGCTGGGTCGGCTGCACGTCTCAGCAAAATCGACATCAAATTGGAGGACCGAGCTGTCGCACCGGATAGGGTGTGCCTCATTGGGCTCGGCGGCACTGGGGTTACTGTTGCAGATCAATCTGGGATAGTGAAAATGTAGCTTCATATGTTCATCTACGAAAATTGAAACTGCAACCATCGGCACCATCGCTGTAGTTTGGAACACACAAACCACCACCATCTGCGAAAAGAGACGACTGACGCCTACGAGCACAGCTCGATGATGTCGCAGTGAACTCAGCAGTGTGGTTCAACACGCAGTATCACTACCATTGACCCTCGATATTGGCCACGATGCCGCTCATGCCGACTTCATGAGATTTCGACGTGAGATTTCGTTTGATATGCGAATAACGGCGGGATGTCGCAAGCCCAGACCCTGCTACAATGCTAGCCTGGCCATCAAGGTGCCTCCCAGTCTTCTCCCGACTCAGAATGATGAAGGATGAGAATCGAGCTTGTCGTGCTCGCTGTCTCGAACAGCGAGCACGACTGTCTTGGCTGCCCCTAATAAAAGGAGCCCGCTTCCGAGTCTGTCAAGCCCTGTACCAAAATAGACAGGAGTAGCCTATCCAAATGGAGAGTCCTAGGGCATGAAACCGTCCGTAATACGCCCACGGGCGCATTATTTACGCCGTATTTTTGTTACGCGACGCTCACAACATAGGTGCGAGGATTTGGTTTACCGACCGGCCCGCCATCCGCTTCACTAATCACGTCGGCAGCGCAGACTGCTGCCGGTGCTTGGCGAGGTTGTTTACGGAGGCAAAGCATCGCGGCACCCTCCCGGCATGGTCAGCAGGGTGATTTCGCTGCTGATTGCGCGTACAGTTGCGTACCCGTAAATTACGCGTAAACTGCCGGTTACGGCGACCCGTTTACGGCTCAACCCGTACCGTTGAAGATTAACCCAACTTCTCCAACGGTACGGGGGCGTAACCGTTTTTACGGGGCGTATTTCCGTAAAAATACGGGACGGTTTCATGCCCTGATGGAGACACGTCAAGCAAGCTCTTGCATTCTCGCCTGCTCTCTCCCTCTGCTCACCTGTTGGACCGGCACCTGCACGAGTAGTCTGGGGCCAATATGCGTCATTTTATGTGGTCCCTATCGAATCACTGACATGCATTTCCTGTCCGCAAAGATCGTGTCAACTCCCCGACGGTAATTAGTAATTGCTTCAAGACTGCAGGGAACGGCAATTAGGCTTGGGCCGTCGATATGGAGTCCTAGTCTGGACCAAAAGCTGTCGTTTGTTTGGATTCTCTTGGCGGACTTCAAACAGTCCCCCGTTTCCTCGGCCACTTGAAACGTGACTCGTTAGCGGCATAAATGCATGGAGATGATTTGGCCACTGCTTATACGATCCCCGTGCTACGCCCAAGCGATTTGACCCCCTGATCTCAACTTCTAATGAAGCCTTAAAGTGTCCCGAGCCAGCGGGATCAGCAACATGGTTATGACCTGACATAAAATCGACCTACTAGTATATGATGAATCGCCAGTCCATATGGCTGTAGTCAAGCCGAGGATGCTGATACTTACCTGACATCGGGTGTGGGCTCTCTCGACACCGACAAGTCACTGCTCACTTTTCGAGGCAGTGCTAACCTCACGTCGGTTCCTCGAATTGATTCCTCATTCCATCCTCGTTATTTTCTCATTACGGAAACTGGCCGGATGCCCGCGCGCATCCGGCGGCCATTGCTCGTGCTTAGTTGATTGTGATAGACATGGCAATTCAATGGTGGACCACTCGGACATAGTCCTCGTAGACAGACGCTCCAACACAATGAAAGGATAGCCACAGCGAACTCCAGCTAGCCACAGCTAACCCCAGCTAGCCACAGCTCCCAACAGCTGGCTAGTGCCTCGGCGCTATCAGGCCGCTGAGCGCAGTGATTGTTCCTGGACTTCTCCACATCCCCGTAGCCAAGCTCACAGATGCAATCCGACGACTCGCTGCGGTAGGACTAAAAGAATACGCAGAAGTCAGCACGGCAAATGGAAACCTCGGTCAAGCATTTCTCAAACGATATATAGGTACAGCGTAGAGCATTTCAAAGACTTCATGAGCATACTTTGCGACTAGCGTGATATTCGGTCGGGACACAATCACAGTTTGTAGAAATTCAACATCTGCGTGATCGGCCAAGTAGCTTTGCAGACTTGATAGAATAGATCTCTACCCTCGGCGCCCGCCCAGGACCAATCTTAATCCCCGGAAAGGCCCGATGTCCCAAGCGGCAAAATGTCAGGAATTGACCCGGTGATTTCCGTGATTTTGTCAGGATTTTCAACAGTCCTAGACCCGAAATTCGGCCAAAAATGTCAGAACGTTGCAACAGGACCCATTTTTTGGCCTCAAAAAGGTAACTTTCCGAAAAGGTTTCGGCCGCTGGTGCAGTACGTCAGGATATCGCACAGGCTTTCGCGGCCTGGAGACCCATTTTTTCAGGATTTTAACCAGGCCTGGAGGTCAAAATCTCAAATTTTGTCAGAACTTCGTATCAGGCCTTCCCCACCTATTAGCATTGGTCCTACTTGCCCGTAATCCTGTGGTCGAGATGCCGACCTTCGGTCTCTGGTGCGGGAAATCTACACCGCTACTGAATTGACCAGCTTCACGCACTCATCACAAACATGGCTCTTGCCGTAAAGACCCGTTCCGTCCTGCGGAAAGGACAGGGCCATATCTCCCAAAGGAAAGGCGACTTATGTTGCCATTACAAACTCACACCTATTCCGTTTCACCGCAGTATAAAAATGCAGACTCCACGGGCGAAGCATCATCTGAAATATGCTACTGCACGCACTTTCAGTACTGCTCCAGCTCTCCAGCCTCTACGTCCGAGCCGGCGCCTCGAATGCATTTTGTAGCTGTTCATCCGTCAGTATTCAGGTCCACGTCGATGTCCTCGTCCCGAACGACCCAAACGATGTATTCGGGGGACTTAAAAGCAACTCTACCAGTCAACGCCGTGTCGATGACACGTACGACATCTACGGTGTTTTCTGTCAGCCAAACACCTTGCCGGCGGAAAATTCAGGCCAGTTCCAATCTCGCTCTCATGCTCCCCGATGGTTCTAATTTGAGTCTCAGATGTATTGCAGCTCCTTGTGCACGGATTCTCGTATACCGGTCAATATTGGTCGTCTCCCATTGAAGAGTTCCGAAACTACTCCTACACGGCGTTCTCCTGCGACCGCGGTCTTTCTTCCCTTGCCATCGATTCTTTAGCCGCCGGGTTGAGCTCACGTCCCGCAAATGCGTCCGACGTGCAGTTCCCCACCAGCGCGGCTGCACTGTCGGAACTCGGACACCACCTTAAAACAGCGTCCATCCTCCCTGGCGTAAAGCCATTCAGCAAGATCATCGGCATAGGGCACAGCATCGGCTCATACCTTCTCAACTTTGGTGCCATCGTCGACGGCGCGCAATCCCCCTTCGACAGCCTCATTCTGACGGGCCAGGTCATCTTCAACCCAGACGACCCTCTTCCCAGCAGCTCACCAATCCCTGTTCCCGCGCGCGACGCCGACCCGATCCGCTGGGGCGCGCTTGACCCCGCGTACCTGACCGTGAACGACCGCACGGTCTTCTACCCGGCAGACCCCGCCATGTTTTCGCCACGGATGCTGATGTTCGACGCGTTTACAAAGGACGTCGGTTCGGCGAGTATGATCTCGCAGGTGTTTACGTCGTCGGTCCCCGCGGCGAACTATACCGGCGCAGTCGCAAAGGTCGTTGGCTCGGAGGATCAGCTTATGTGCGCCGCTAGTCGGTGTGTGGACGTCGGGGCGCTGACCGCGGCGGAACGCGTAGTGTGGCCTGCTGCAGAGAGCTTCGAACTTATGGTGTCACAGGGAAGCGGCCATGATCTGAATCTTGACTTTCTAGCAAGGCAGGCATTCGGTATCATCTTTTCCCTGGTTGACAAATTTTCTGGTTAGATATCGAGTATGCAACCCCATTGGCCACAAGACCCCTTATAATTACAACTCCCCACTCCACCCGTTACTATTTTATGTACAGTACCGCCGTATGGCTCTTCTAGCTACATAAGATTGGGCCATAATATTGATATTAACTCAACTCAACTCCCCTCAATTTCCATAAGTTGTGGTTCAAAAATTTGAATGATTGCCCTCGATGTGAACGGTTCCGTCACCGAAGTGACCGATGCAGATCTTCAGTTTGTCATCGACCACTTGCAGAAAACCAACTTACTCCGAAACCGCCGCAAATCTGTCGATGACAATCTGTTGTGACCCGCCGGCGCTGCCATTGCCCGACGACGGTACTCATACCCGCTCACCGCAAGGCTCTCGCACGCTTGCTTCTCGGAGATCACACGCTAAGCGTGGAGCGCCTTAAATACCCGGTTCAATATTGGCTATTCCTCGGGAGGAACAGCCATGCAGGTTCTGCGGGAACAATGTGTACGTGCTGCTTGACGGTGAACGTAGAAATTCCGGATTTATTTCTGGCCGATGTGTTCGACTGTGATTCAATGTTGTAGGCAACGTTTGCGACACCCCCTACCTACGATTTCCTTCGTCGTTTAGGATTAGTGGCTGAGATCGGTTTGTGCGAGGATGGACGGTGCCGAATTTGGCCAGGTTATACGGTCGCGGCATGCAGCAGAATCCCAACAACAGAGTGGTGATCTTTGCGTAGCGTCGAATTCCGCGAAAATAGTTCACAGGGGTTGAACTTTTGGAGCTGCATCGTCGGTACCATAAATTAATCAAGTTGCATCGAAGAGTGGCCTGTACTTGGGCATTAACACTGTATTTAGGACTTGTAATTACGCCGGGGAGGCACGTTCTGTGGGGGACCGGCTGCCCTGGTGAACGGCGCCGGCAGAGATATATTGTACTCATAACTCATCAAGATTTTGCGCGAACTCAGGCTGTTGACTATCGATCGAGGCTTATGACCCTGATGAAAAGAGACTCTGAGAAGCGTGCGAGTGACAATTTCAGAGCGAGGGGTGTGTGGTTGATACTCTAGTGATTCCGCCTGCAGTGGAAGCATATGCTACAACAGGTATTGTCAATACAGGGATACATAGATACATAGCGAGGGTGTAAAATACCTGTCCATGGCAATTATGGATCTGATTAGCGTCGCAGTCGGCGAGCTCTCGGGGAAGGGATCATATGATACCGTGAAGGTGGAATACATTCGAGGAGAGGTATTAATGCGATGTATATATATGGGGTACCTCGGAGCAGTTGAGAGCACAGGAGGTGAGCGCGACTAGTATTGCGGGATTGTGAGCTCGCACAGTAGGGTGTTGCAGCGGCCCGGGAGGAGGTTAAGCAGCGCCCTAGGAAGGAAGAATGCAGGAGGGAACTACGCATGAGGAGGTCGCGCCGATGGAGAGCACGGCTCTGCAAGAAGGGGATGCGGAGAGCCGCCGATGCGATACGTAGCATTGGGTAAACCGAACTCGGGTCGCACGTCAATTCAAGGAATCAATTTGAGCTGTTAATATGGATGGAACGGAAGTCGGATGACGACGGTGCGGTTGTATGGAAAGACGGAAAGACGAGAGATGGCGTGCAGACAAAGAAGGTGGGAGACGCACCGCACGATGGACAGAAAAGATGCCACAGCCTGAGGTGGGGCAAACGACAGCAGGCGAGCGGTACGGAGTTCAAGGGTGAGGGAGGAAACACACCTCAGGTTCCGATATCGATCCAGGCACGACGTCCGAGACTCGAGTGCGAAAGCCAGCGGCAACTGAGCGGGGATACTGTATCAAGCAAGGAAGGGGTACCTTCGGCCCCAATCGAAGGCGGGGCGCGGTAAGCCTATAATTGCGCCGAGCAAGACGGGCAGGAGAAGTGCTGCAGTTGAGGGTGTGATACCGGTTCCGTTCGTTGGTGGGAAAAGGGTCTGGGACGATGGATGGCAAGCACTCCAATGGGACGTATGAGTCCCGTATCGTATCCACTACGGGGGAAGTTTGTGCGGTGGCGTGGTCTGGGTTCTGTTGTTTCGCGGACATCGACGGGAGTGTGCAGGAGCAGGGGCAACGGGGTGCGATGGAAGACTGGTGTGTTGCACTGTGGTACAGGCACACAGATCGCAGGAGATTGCACGGAGCAGACGCAGAGAAATATGGGAGGCGGAGAGGGACGAGCGGAGGGGTGGAGAGAGCTCGGATGTGGCATTGCAGATGGTAATGTTTGTGGGGGAGCGCTGGATCTGAGGCAGTGAGGATGGTGCGTAGACAGTGGCGGATGAGGTGGGTTATTCTGGACGCAGAAGGGCACGAGCAGTATTGGAGTACGACAACCAAAGTTGGGGCCGTACCACCCGACTACTCTCTCCATCCGGGCCCATTCTTCTCCTCGTATCCCGTCCATGCGGCTTCTAGGGACAGAAATCCCGAGTCCTGAGGGGCGTCATCCAAGTCGTTAGCACAGCGCATGCGCAGGAAGGCTACTCCGCCGACGTGAGGCTCCCGGGAGAGAAATGTCCGCCAGCCTAACGACCGCACGCATACGAAAACCAGAGCAAGGTGAAAACGGAAGAGAGAAAATGATTGTTTGCCCTAGTTTGGCTGGGCGTCAACCTTAAGCGCCTAGCGCTTGTTCTAGGCTGGGCAGCCTGCTACCCAAACTAGGTAAGCCTCTAACGCGATGTGTTGCGCTCCTACTAATTAGAGCGTTTTATACGTCGGGTTTTTCCTCTAATTAGAACCCACGATACATCACTCCCCCACTGGTCGACCCGGGTCCAGTTTGGTGGCGGTCTAAATTAGGCCGCCAATTCGCCCTCGTTGTATTAGTACCGATCAAAGTTGGCCCTACTCGCGCTCCTACTCATCTTCCTACTTCAGCTCCTACTTGTTATTTCTCGGTCAAAAATGTAACTTTTTCTTTCGGGTAAAATCTAGTCCATCTGAAATGTTATTCTGCACCCCCCAGTTAATTTTGAGCCATATATTTCAAGCCATTATTGCATGGCCAGGAGTAGGGGGTTTAAATGTGATGATTAGTAGGGGCTCAAAATGGTCAACTTTGAAACCATTGCCTGGCCAATTTGCGAGTAGGAGATTAGTAGGAGAACAAAAATATTGCAAATTTTTTCTAAGGTTTAAAAGGCCAAGGAGGTGGTTCTATAAGTCGGTGTATGTAGAGAAATGCTACAACTCTGTGAAAAAATATCGGGGTAAAGAGCAATAGTCATTGAGAAGGAAATTCAAGTAGGAGAAATTTTGCAAAAAGGTGCTCTGACGCTCCTACTGACAAAAAGGATCCTACTCCCATCTCCTGCTCATCCTCCTTCTGAGTTCAGGAAGACGAGTAGGAAAGCGAGTAGGAGCGTGAGTAGGAGAGGAGTAGGAGCAACTTTGAACACCACTATTGGCAGTTACTGTTTCGACCTCCTGCAACTCTCCTGGCACGTAATCTTAGCGTATCTTTCATTGATGTCTGCGATAATTCTTCGGCAATCAAGCATTTCTAATCTGTCAAACCCGTGGCTGTGGTCTTCCCTTTTGCAATTCATACGGCCCTCCGGGCACCCTGGTACCGCTGAACTGTCCCTGCAACTTTTGGCTGGTTACCTCCTATAAGATAATGCCCAGGACTCAGGATACCGGTAATATTTCGATTTCTGGGACACCATATGTAGGTTTTAGAGTTGCCTTTAAATTCTACAGTTCTCTTTTGAAAAGACTTTTCATGCCTTTGTATAGGAAATTAAACTCATTCCGCCTGAGCCACAGTAAATTATATGCATAAAACTTGGTTTTTATGAGAGCGATGGATCTATCCTTCGCTGTATTCAATTTGCTAATTGAGCAAGATATCGAGCCAAAATCTTGTTGGTGGGTTAAGAGATACAATACAGTTCTTTCCAACTATGTATGGGGATATGCAATTGCAACGCAGACTTCCGACCTCAATGATTGAGAAACTTGTACTGTGAGTAATAAATTCAGGCAGCCTTGGTCAGTGGTGGGACTGAGAATGGCGGGCCGGGCTCACCCTCGCCCGAGCTTTGCTCGGCTCGAGTTCGCCCGTAGGCCCGGTTAACATTGCAAGGTTTTCAGTGAAAGGGTGATGCCGAAAAGCCGTTTGTGGCAATCACCGAAAGATTGGTAATCCATGATCTGGTAGTGATCTTGAGGACCACATTTAAAGGCTTTTCAGCCACCGACCTAGATCACGGCAATCACCGCAGGATTGGTAATCCATGGTCTGGTAGTGCTGGTAGTGATGTTGAGGACCGCATTTACGGAAGGGAGACCTAGAACCTAAAACAGTACCAGTATGTCCATACTGCGTCCATCCATCCCTGACTCGACAAGAGTATGAATATGAATTGGTGGCGGCCTTCAGCTCTTCAAACTACTCATTTTTATCGCTTTCTTTTCGCATATCTCAACACATGAATCGCAGTATTACTAATTGAGATGTATATCATTCGGAATGTAGACAGTCTTAGAGTAATTCTGAACATGCGTAAAGTTTCTTTGGTTGGACAGTGGCTGGAGTAGACACCGTGTTTGTGTCTCTCCTAGATCCCGAGGGGCCAGCTTCGCTACCCTGTTCCATTTGTCATCATCTGTTGGAGTTAACCCGACATCATGGCTGAGGTATGACCGAGGTAACAAGTCGCATCGAGTCACGAATACAGTCAGTTAGAGTCAGTAGGAAAGTATAGGAACATTGGAGAATATTATGGAGCATTATAGATTGGACAATTAGTATGTGAGTAGCCTATGTATTGCTCAAGCGTTTGCAGAACTCAGCCAACCGCTAAATTATCATTGGATTCTCTCACTAAATCTCGTCTGATTCCATAAGAAACTACAACATTATCCACCCGAAAATGAGCCAGAAATATTCATCAAGGGATAGGCCTGAGTCTGGAGGTTGATAGTGCGCACAAGTTTTTTGTTTCTTTCGCTTTCGTGGTGCCTCTGGCTCGGGAGAGTCCGATTCAGCTTTGGGTGTATCCTTTCTTTTACGGCCAGAGCCTTTCCGCACTCCCCCTGCTCTGTGTCCCGGGTTGTTTTTTGAGTCTTTTGGACACCCTCCTGGATTATAGGGCTTGAACCCGTACGTCGAACGGCACAGCCGTCGAAAAAGACGGCCGTTTCTGGGTACGGACGGGTCAACCCGTCCCGTCGCCTGGATTCTGAAATCGAGAAACGTACGGGTCCCACCCCTCCCGTCCGTACCCGGCCGTTTCGACGGGTTATGATGGACCCTCAAATCGTACTGTTGACCTTGCGTAAACCAGCGTACATCAAGTATCTAACGACCACTAATAAATCTCGCCTTCAGCCTTCTTCAATCAGAAATGCGAGCGATGACGGCGCCGGCCCAAAATTAACGGAATAAAAAGGTGGTGGCGAAAGAATCGTGGAAACAGGATTGCGGCTTATGAAACCTATGAGTGAAAGTAGCGTGGAAAACAGGATTCTGCTGACCGTTAAATACCAAGGCTGAGCCCGATCACACCGAAAAATACGCGAGAGAATAGAGAGTTTGCGGTGGAGCCACCTGATCAACTGGTGGCTCGTGTTTTAGGTTAGTGTCATGATCATCCGTTGCATGCTAGCCACTATTTCATCCTCTCTATGGGGGCTATAAATGGTGGCTACATTAGCCTCCAAGGACGGGGAGTTCCTGAGAAAAATTAGCCACCAGTTGATCTGGTGGCTTCACCGCAAACTCTCTAATAAGCCAATGCTTGAGGAGCACTATGCCCATAGATGCCGAGCCGAGAACCCCAAAGGAGAATAACTGTAATTTCCGCGAACGGCGGCAGTAGGAAGAGTAACGAATTCGCTAAGACCCATCTAAAGCAGTGAGCTGCCAAGGCCTCATTCCGAGATGCAAATAGAGTTCCGCGCGCTTGCGAGGTGACTTGTAAGAAAGAAAATTGTGCATAGCAGGAATGATAATCTTACCCGGTGGAAGAAACTTGCTGGGGGGAGCGATCATCATATTAGATGGGACTTAATGGCATCGAAAGTGATTGGGTGCACCACGGAAATGGAGTTGGCCTTATATGTGCAGGCGGAATCACAAGGAAATAAAATCAAAAGATATTGCCGGTTCCAATATGTAAAGGGCTTAGATTGCATAGCGCGTACAACGTACAGCGTACTAAAAGTCCCCAGTGAGAGTTCAAAATCATTAGATTTCCTGGAGAAGCCAGGGTACATGGCGTGGGCGCGGGAAGGTGCGGAGAGGCGCGGGACAAGGGCAGATACCAGTACAGCCATTGCACATATCTGGGCGCCGAGAGCATCGATCAAGCCGCAAAGTTCCAGCATCAATGGCAACATGTGGATGTGCTCACCGGAACACATTCCGAAGGGTCTATTTTGAGCCGCACGACATCATTTCTGTGCCTGAGTGAGACCCGTCGAAGCCGTCGAAACGGCCGGGTACGGGTTCCCCGTCGACAGGTCGACCCGTCCGTACCCGTCCCGGCACAGATAGGCTCCGAGACCCGAAACGTACGGGTCCAAACACGTCCGTCCCGGCCGTCGACCCGTCGAAAACGGGTACGGGTTCAAGCCCTACTGGATTAGCCATTAGGGTCGTTCAATAGTTCCCTTTTCCTGCCCCTTTCCTCCACTTTTTTTCGGGATTTTTGTGGTTCCCGCCGTTTTTACCAGGTTTTTTTTTTTCCCTTTTCAATTCTGATATGCAAAGAGTGTTAAAAAGCGAAAAAAGAACTTCCCAGCTGTAAAACTGAAAGAAATTCATCGAAAAAGGGAGCGAAAAAGGGCAGCAAAAAGTGAACTGTGAAACCCCCCACCGCGGCTCCCTTTGTCCACCCATTTTCGTGCCCTTTTCAACTCTTTCTTTATTTCATGCAGTTTAGGTGGTACTATGGTCCCTCAAAGATTGCATACCACCTCAGATGTTCAAAAAAGACTGGGTGATTTTTCTGGATTTTATGGCTCACTCAGTTACATTATTGAAAAAGGGAGTAAAGGATGCGAAAAAGGGAGACTGTGAATGACCCTATTGGCAAACTTGCAGGCGTGGAGATTGCGAATGGTCAAACAACATTCGGGAGCCTCGCAGGGTCGAATTACACCCCTTCAAGGATATAGCTCAGTCTTGCCCCAGCGGAGAATTCTGGAAACGAGTCGTTTTCTAGTGGGATTAAGGGGAGCAGCGGTTGCGTGAGACTCAAAATCCAGGACCATTTGTATGGTTTGCACGAGAAGGGGATTGTCCAGGCGTAGAACGTGGTAAAGCATGGGCTGGAGCCTGTGGAGATGATCACAGTCAGCCAAGCTTGGTACTTTAGAAGAATAATTGAAACTGGAGACACCACTGTCCATGAATGAACGCGACGACACACTAGCAGAAAGGCGGGGATCTTTGAAGGATAACGGCGAGCGGCGTCTTCAAATATCTCGCGCTCTAGATCCGGTGGGAGACGAGATTCGCCTTCCATTTAGACGTCGAAATTTCCGTGGAGGAGGACCACAGCAAGAGTAAGACAGTTGACTCGCCGTCATGGCAACTCAACAAGCGACATTGATGGTCATATTGATATCTATCTGGCAGCGCCAACGGCACATCATGGAATCACGTCTGTCCTCGGGGAATCGGTAGGAATCATGGCAGCGCATTCCCGAATCATAGCTAACTCGAACATATACTACCGGCATCTCCCGCCCGTGCGCTGCGATCTGTGTGTGGTCTATTATAATAACACAGGCACTCAAAAACTCTCCTCACGCATTCCACATGCCATCAGAACTCAGGTGAGCTCCATCCGGACCGCTGGACGGGATTGCCGAGTCCGAATTTCGTATGTCCAAAGCTGTCAGATCGATGCGGCGCCGGCTATCTCCTTCCTCAGCTCGTATTAGTCGGAAGTCCAGTCAATAGTACATCCCATGCGTGACGACTCGGAGCCCAGCGCGCGATAATTCTTCAGCCTCTACGCCAGTTTCCGTTTTCGCGAGAACCAGTCCCAACCACTGCCTCGATAGATCAGGTCGAGCTCAAAGCAAGAAACAAATGCAGGCAGCGCCTTCCTCTCAAAGCGCACTCGTCAAAATGCATCGGCGAGCATTACACTGGGTTTTGCGATCTCCCTGGCGTGTAGTCCCTGCGCATTAATTAGGTGGCCCGCCTGGGTACCGTAAACCGAAAAAACTTACCTTCAGGCCAGCCTCTAGCAAGATCTCCAGCACATTTAGCTCTGAGGCGACGCGGAAACAAGATGAGATGTGAAACTGCGCTGTTTTAGTGGAAGGAAGACATGGTTTCTGGAGTAGACTTAGTGTCTGGGACGCATTCAGCGCGGCCACCGCCGGATTGGATACCGTTGCAGTAATTTGGGAAGCGGTCACAATATTCAACATCGCCGCGGAGACCGCTGGATCTGAGCGATGCGTCTCTGCGGGGTCCGCTGGGTTGAAGGGCGCATCCTGGGGAGGGAGCGACTTTCCGGCGCGCAGGTACGCGCTTACCATCGTCGTCACGGCATTAGCGATAATGTCAGGAACAAGTCAAAGTGTGGGGCGTCCTGGGACACCATGGCCATGGTAGTTCTGGAAAAAGCGAAAATAGGCAAGCTCCTGTATATCTAAAGTGGGTTCCGCTCACCCATAATCTTGTAGTGAACCATATGGGAGTTTGTATTCAGAAGTTGCCGTGGATCAACGGTGAATCCGTGGATTCCGCTTTGATCTCCTCTTTCCCACGAACGGCATTTCTGATGCCGCCAGTGATACTTACGCCGTTTCCAAATTGAGCATCCAACGACGGCCATCCCTGATCATGTACACATCAGAATTGAATGGTGTTCGGAGCTGCTTATCCCGGATACCATCACTGCACGTAAATGCCCAAACGATGATGTGAAAGGTTTGTGGGCACGAGAACATCGGACGAGAAAGATCAGAGCCTACTGATAACTGTTATTATAAGCACCCAGGAGCAGCGACGTGGCTCCGGTGCAATCGGACAGTGTCGAATTTGCAGCAGTGAAATGACGTCGGTTGGCAGTCAAGCCAATGCGAGAATCCTAACATGGATGGCCCGGAAGTTGGAAACCAATGGGGAACTAAGCCATGGAATTGATTCTGGGCATGCCGCCTCTGCGTCTGCTTCCCCATCGAGAAACGACTTTGCTGCCGAACGCCATTCTTCCGCCGCTGCCATCTGCAAGACAGAACCCGCGCAATACAGTTCCATGCCCTGTCCTATTTCTATGGAGCAAGGTATAAAGCCATTCAATCACTCCGTCTCTGTGAGACTTCTTGTAGCAGCCATGACCAGCCCCCTCGCGTCCACCTTCGGTGTTTGGTTGGTGGCCCTCTTCCTGGAGTCCATGTACGTCTTGAGGGGGCGTATTGAACTCTCAACTAACGTTTCCCTCCCAGATTGTATGGAATGGGACTCCTTCAAGTGTATCTGTAAGCCTCTCCTATCGAGTTCGGACAAAATTTAAACTGCAACAGATACTTCCTGTGGTACCACAAAGACGGTTGGGGGATTAAGGGAACGGTATGCCGTGGACCCTTGTCAAACGATCACCACCCTGACGTTTCCCAATTGCAGGTCATCCTTATCACGTTTGTATCTGCATTCGTTATTCGGATTTTTCTCAGACTATTGTGCAGCATTCTGGAGACCTTTCAAACGGTCACCTTCTTTGTCCTGGTTTACAACTTCCTCATCGACGATTTTGGGGCCTTCGATAAGCTGCTTTTTATTCCATGGTGAGGAATATTTCCAATATATCGGACCTCCCCCATATTCACGACATTGCAGGCAATCGCTAGCTCAGCTAACTGCCCTGGTGAGAATGCTAGCATCGGATGTCACCTCTACTTACCTCGGACCAGTATTTTTCGATATTTGTATCCCAGACGTGAGTTGAATTTATCCGGGGAACATAATGTCTGAACCATCGCAGGTACTTCGCGCATTGTATCTACGTTCGTATGTTGCTTCTGCCCGCTCATTGACAGTCTTATTCATGAGTTCTGCAGTGCACAAACGAAGCAAGATTCTCCCTGCGATCATAGTGTTGCTGTCCACGGTTGCTTTGGGTGTGCTGCCTTTGAGTATTGAGTAAAACGAGGTCTAACTCGTTCTCTGCTAGGTGGGGCGATAGGTACGAGTTGTTGAGCTTTTAACTCACGTTGGCGTTAATCAAGACCCATCCAGCACAGGCCATTATTTCGTCAGTTATTTCCGTATGCTCAATGGATACGGAGTACTAAAAAACCTCAAGTTCCCACCTCAAACGTTGGACCGAGCTCGAAAAGACATCGGTCTGTTCTCAACATCCTTGCGGTTCATCGACTAAAGAGCCGATCAGGCATCCACAAATATTCAAGCCGCATTCGCCCTGGCTGCTGATATCTTGATTACCGGTGGATTGTCCTGGACCCTGAACGGTGCCAAGTCCGGTATCCAATCGTTAGTGTC
The DNA here is from genome assembly GCA_029378395.1 of Mycena leptocephala. NCBI lineage: Eukaryota > Fungi > Basidiomycota > Agaricomycetes > Agaricales > Mycenaceae > Mycena > Mycena leptocephala. The sequence continues at coordinate 117,077 of JARJLF010000083.1, forward strand.
TTTCTTCCAGCACAGATCACCACAAGTGACATCTGTGTCTAGAACGAACAAGCTGATCAATTTCCTGATCATGAATGCCGTCAACCGCGGCGTCCTAACCATGGTCACCGCACTCCTAAATATGGTCTTGGTGCATCATTATTTCCTTCTCCCGGCCATTCAGAAGGACTGACATTAGCTCCTAGTTCTTGACTGAACCAGGAACATTCTACTTCATGCTTATCGTCCTGATCAGCGGGAAATGTACGCGCTATCTGGTTGGTTTGTTTGAAAGCAAAAGCATCCTGATGGGTTGAATATATAGTGTACATGAACAGCATGCTCGCAATGTGCGCTCCCATCCCTTATCCCTGACTGCTCCGCCCGCAACTGACTGATCGTTCCAGGCTCAACACCCGGGAACACGCCAAATCAATTGGCACAACGGGCGCGGCAATTGAAATTTCCAGCATTTCGATGCCCTCATTTTCGACCAATCCCGAGCATCATCTCGGGTCGGGAATCGCAGTATCGGTCACGAAGAAAACTGATCTCGGCCATGGACATTCTCGGTAAGCTGAACGCTGGGACGTAAGAAAGGGTCGTTAAAAGGGTCGTTTGTTTGCAGGGATGGGAAAACGGCTTTTTGATTCCTTCTTCTCTAACCGGCGCGGGATCCGTGTTCTTTACACTCGTTCATCGGCACTCGTTCTCCTCGCTTTGCATAATTTTTAACCTCATTGGCGATACGCGTCGTCCCGACCAATTGCTCGCTCACCCCCTATACACCCGGTGATCTCCAATACACCGCGTTGGGCTTGGATGCCAAAGAAGAAAAGCAAAAACCCTCGAGCCTACGAAAGAACGCGGACGCGGGGAGTCAAACCCCGTTGAACTATCTAACTCTTCTACGTCTCAAAATTTCGAATGCAATGGTGCGCCGTGCACTACGTCCGCTGCCTATGCCTACGATGAGCGTGGATATATTCGGGTTTTGGAAGAAATTTCGCAGCCGACTTCCTGAGTTCGAGAGCGGCAAAGGCAGATAATGCGTAGACGAATCGGACGAGAATGAACGCCGCATCTCGGCTACCTGGCGTCAAAACCGTCGAGAGAATGCGTCGGCCGTGTCGAAGCTAGCGAGACGGCCCCGCCTGCCAGTTTGTCAGTCGAGAGTTAACGCTGCTGAAGATACGCTTTCCATATCCAGTAGCTAATCTATGCAGTCAATCAACCAGGTCCTTCTAATTCTGAACGGTTTAAGCACCGATGCGGAACGCACTGGGCGTGATGGGTTGGAATTTAAAATATGGCGGCGTGTTCCTGAATCAGTTGGAGGACATGATGGCTGGGAGCATCGATTCGGAAGTCATGGAGCCCACTCGACGACGGAAAGCGGTAATCGGATGCGGGTGATACATTATCTTAGCTGGTAGTAGCAGTTGGGAGCTCTAGATAATTTATAAATTGGTTAGATACGTGGAAGCCCTTCCTGCGCCCATTTTCTCTTCAGACCGTGGTGGCACTCCCCATGTTTGACAAAATCACGAGAAAAGACGTCGAAGTAATGAGTACCTAAGAAATCAGTCAAGTTCTTCGCCCACCCACTCAGCCCGTGCGAGGACACCGCTCCGATCTATGATGCCCACTCGTTACTGACATCCTTGACTCGCCCGACCAAAGCTTGGACTGATGTTATATCCATGACATCCAGCGCTCCCTGGCACGAGTAGAAATGGATGTCCAGACCTGCAAGATATCTGTCTTCAGCCTTAAAAACACTGCAGACAGCGACCAGGATATATGTAGTGGCATCCTCGATTTCGAGGTCACGGCACCGGTGAGGGAAATGAATACGATAAATATATGTCAGTTGCCCGTAGAATGTTTGCAGTTTCAACTCAACAGGCAGGTTTGGATACGCGGCATCTAGGTCGACTAACATCTCATACTATGAAGGGATGTGAGCCTCTTGCCAATTTTGAGATGTGGAAATATACCCGAACGGATGTTACATCTCGTGCGTCTTCGGCGATGGCACCGAGCGAACATGACCGCATCGTGTCTCCGGCCTCGGAATCAGTGCGCCGTACCTTGCCCCATTCCTCTATGATCGCATTTTTTAAGGCCATGCTGACCTGTCCCATGATAGCACCAGTTCTCGTTGAAAGTGCAGCAGCAATGGAATGGATCTGTTTGGAATCTGGGCGGTTGGGAAATTTCGGCGGCAGGAGGACACAGGTGGGATCTGCAGAATTATAAAAGTCGTCTTCTTCCCTTTCCCCCCTTTTTTGAGTGCGTATTCACAAGAGATATCGGAAAATGAGCCCTGGACACCCACGTGAGGTACTACCAGCGATAGCTACTGCGCTATGTTGTAAATTGTCTTTATCTGCGTCAGTTGTGCTGTTTCAATGAGATATCGATCAATGGACACCCATGGAAATCTGAGGCTCCTGATTCCCGGCTGTGGGCTACCGCAGTACCGATCCATCGGAAATGCCCAGTAGCACCATACGGGTCCGCAAAATTTGATACCAGGAGCAATGTGTAGGAGGGCATGTATCGTCAAAGGGCAGATGCCCATCCGATCAACATCATTCTGGAAATAGATACTGTACAGACTAACAGCACAAGGTTCTTGATGAGATTTTCCCAGATAAGGTGCATAAAGTCGTAAGGGAATGAGCGTGGAAATGACAGCGAGTGGAGATATGATAAAATTGGCACACCATACTTTTTCGCAGGTGTTCTGCTTCAGCTTTAGTTCTTGCAGCCTCGACTTCTTTGCCCGGCGCAACGATCCCTGCATGAGTGCGCATCGGTAAGTCCTGCGCATCATGGACCTTGATGGCTGTGGGGTCAGCCTAAACGTCAGGGTGGCAGGAACGATCCAGCGACACGCAGTGCGCAGTACCGCGAGCCCCCGGTACGCGCACGGGGAGACACTGTTATGCTCTTTCATGCGCATGAACATGGAAACTGCTGGGATGTCACCAAAGACAAGAATGAGATACGCGCGGAGCGCAAACAATTTCCCCGACAGGATATCAAATGCACGTACATACACCATAGGCGAGCCGGAGCAACTCGTCAACGGCAAGCCACAGGAACGAATCCGAATCCTTAGGCTTGTTCGGGCCGGGGATTACGGCAAGCGCAAGAATAAACTGGAGCACGAAGCGCAAATCGGGTGGCAGATTATGAAGGAAACGAATGAGGGGCCAGATGGTCTTCTTGCGGCGTTTGAATGGAGCAAATCCATCCCACGATGCGCCCAGAGCAATATCGTGTGGGTCCGAAAAATTCTTGTGCTTCTGTTTTTTGCCGTTGATTTCGACGGCTTTGGTGCGCAGTGATCGACAATGTAAGCCATCGAAAACATCTGTGGTAGTGCCGGGTCCGTGCTCATGCTCAGAGCGGTGCTTCATCTTCTCCGCCATCTCCGCGTTAGCCGCAAAAGCGACAAGTCGAGGGGTAATTGGGATGTATGTGAATTTCTTTCACGGCTTTCCATTGGCGCGCAACACGACTCTCTTTGCAATAAGGACACGCCGTCAGATCCTTGTTTGGGCCAACGTAGCATAGACATGAATTGGGGCAACAATCATATATCTGTGGCTTGAAACCGGCTGTTCAAAGTCGTGTCGGTGCTTTCTGCCTCGCCCGGGCTTAACGACTTCTTTTGCTCTCTTCCTCCATCGTCCAAATTTGTATGGTTTGGGACTGGCTCTGTCTTGGCAGCCTCCTCTGTCAGATTCAGTGCCCGGGACACGCTGCACACTATTTTATTTTATTTTATTGCCGATTACATTCCTGTCCATCCGCATCCCGCACTGGATACCGAAGAGCTTTTGAATTTCCAGCCATCCTTCTCCCACTCACACGACGCTCAATGCATACCTTCTGCCGTGGTCATTTCTCGGTCCGGCCTCCCGGCGCCCCGCTGATGTCCTCTTTTTGTCCCGACCTACGGGAGATCTCCGCTTTCGGCCTCGAACTGGGCTCCGACCAGGAGCTGCTGACGATGATTCAAACGCGGAGTGGACTCGCTGTGAATTCCACTGCGCGGCTGCATATTGCATTCGTACGCTCGCGACAGATCGACTTTGGCACGCAGCTCGCTTACGGCGAGCTGCGGGTGTTTCTGGAGCCCGATTCCGAACACTTGGGTGGCGGAGTATGCGAAGTGGATCAGCAAGTCATTCAGCAAAATTAATTAGTCCGCCGCAAACCGACCCTAACTGCACGGGTGGGCTCACGGCTTTTCTGAGTAAATAAATCATAACAGCTAAGCCACCAAACCATATATCTTCCACAGCCAACCATATTTTCCGCGCTCTCTCCTATCGATATCCTCGTTATTCGTCGCATCCTCCGGTCCTTCCACGTGTCTCCCGGTATCGACGTCGATATCGAGGAGAGATGGCGTCGACGTGTGCTTGACGAGTCGCCAAATGACGTACAGCAGAGCAAAGAGGGGTAGTTCGACTGGGAGTCATTAGTGGGTGAGCAACATCAGGGGAGAGGAAACTCACTGTAATTCGAGACGAACGAAATTTTGTCGAATCCCCCTTTCCAGGCAGACCAACCTTGGACTGCGAACGAAATGAATGGTATCAGCTTGTGGCGCCCGATCTGAGGTGGAAAGGTATCTCACTAAGGATGATAGCGGACGTGGAGAAGACAACGGCAGGAGCGGCAAAGCCTCCGAGGGGATTAGGAAACTTGAGCTCGTGAATTTTGCGGCCTTGAGCAACCCAGGCGCGGCGGAATCGCCAAGAGGAGACGCCGATGCACCACCAAGCGATCTGAGGGGCGAGGCGAGCGGTTAACGACGTTTTGGGAGAAGAGAAATACCTGAGCTAACTTGGTTGGAAACCTGTGAGGGAAAAGGGGGTCAGCACGAAAGTTGCTGCAACCCGGGGTTCGACTCACACCGACGAGGTTTTGAGCCCAAGACCAGATCTGTCCCGCTCCGCCAGGAAGGAACGAGGCGCCAAAAAAGATGAGCGAGACAGACGCAACAGCCAGTACAGCGACCCAAGGTACTCCGTTCCTGTTCGTATGGAGGAATATTCTCGGTGCTTGACCAATTGCTGAAAGACCGTAGACCACGCGAGCGCCGGCGAAGAGCGCATGGTTCCCAGCGGATATGACTGATGTGAGGATGACCGCGTTCATGAATGATCCTCCTGATTTTGAGCCTGCTTGAGCGAAGACGAGAGTAAACGGAGACGTCGCAGTCGTCTTGGTGGAGAGGTTGGGAAAGTTATAGCTGGGAGTATAGGTCAGTTGGCGCGACGCGAAACCTCGCTACGCTAGTCATATGTATTTCGGAAAGAACGTACGGGATGTCGAAGCCGATGAGGATGACGGTGAGGACGTAGAAGATGAGAATACGGAAGAAAACTCGGTTGATTACGCGGGGTACGTTTCGAGTGGGATTGCGTTGCTCTCCCGCACTGTTCCAGAGACTGCGTCAGCCGATGATTGGAGACCGAGAAAATTAACTCGCGTGATACCGATAGACTCGGTTCCTCCATAGGCGAACGAGGCGGTGACGAAGAGAGATGCGAACCCGCCAAATCCTCCAACGAACGGGGCTTCGTCGAGCGTCCAGTACTGGCGAAGACAGTGTTCTTTAGCATCTGAAAGGAACAGAGCATTGAACTACCGACCTTCGCGCCGATGTATTCGTGTGAGGTATTACCCCCGGCGTTGACAGCGATACCGAGAAAAAAGAAGATGACAATAGAGATGACTTTGAGCTGTATGCGGCAATTAGCGAAATGAAAAAGGGGAAGGGAAGCATACCGAGGAGAGCCAGTATTCTAATTCACCGTAGGCTTTGACGTGTATAAGGTTGATGACCACGATGAAAGTGAGGAAGAATAGGGAAGGAAGCCAAACGAGGTGTCCCGACGGCTGGAGTGAAACAAAAGAGCGGGATTGAGACGAGGGCACCGAGGACATAGATACAAACACATACGATCCAATATTCCATCAATAACTGCGCGGCCGTAAGATCGCCGGCAGTTGAAATCGCATCGTTGAATGCATAGTTCCAACCGATACTGAACCCAAAAGGTTCATCCACAAAACGGGCCGAGTAAGTGGAGAAGGATCCTGCAAGGGGAAACTCGGTGGCCATCTCCCCTAAACAGAGCATCACAAGAAATACTACAGCGCCGACGAGCGAGTAATTGAGGAGGAGTGAACCGGGACCTCCAGTGGCGAGTGCTCGGCCGGTGCCAAGGAAGAGGCCGGTACCGATGGACCCTCCGATGGCGATCATCGATACCTACGAAAGGTCAAGCTATGTGGTTAATAGGATGAGGAGCGCCGAGACGACGCACCTGACGCGAGGAGAGCGCGCGAGTCAGATTCTCGCCAGACTCTGGGGTCAGCAGGCTTGATTCCTTCTCGATGTCATGGGCTTTTTCGACTGGGGAGTCGGACGCCATTGGGAATAAAGCCCTGATGAAAAAAGCCGAGATGAGGGAAAGAAGAAAAGACTGGTGCGGCGGAAGCGCCAAAAGGCGTCATTTGGTAAAAATCGCAGTGCTTCGTGATGCCATCGCGAAATCGTGCCGGAGATATCGGATCACCGGAAGTCGAGGCAGATTTTAAACACTCGATCAACTTGGCGCAATTTTTGTTTTGTCATACAGGCCTGCGAAGACGGGGGAAGATGTCGCATATCGCGATTAGAATCAAAGTTCTCTTGATCTCGATGAACCAGGCGGAAGAAATGTTGAGAAGCACTCTGCCGGAGAGAAACCAAAGATCTTAAGCCCCCAATAATAAAGCAACACGATAAATAACACACCAGAAGCCGAAGGAGAGAGCGCGAGCCAGCCGTTGCAGCAGGTTTAGAGCTACACTCGATGTTTTGGCTCGCTATATACCGTGTCAGGAACTCTGTTCCACCCAATCCTGCCATCCGGCCTCGGAGGAGGCTGCAGCTGGGAAGTTCGGACTTCAGAGAATCGATTTTTAACGAAAAATGGCGCGTAATTCAACCAGTTCTTTTGAATGCATGCGACCAGCGGACGTTCAGGGGTCTCCATTTACATTCTATGCACAGAGCCTAGTACTCCTAGCCCGCATAGCTCATCCGCGGGCGGTTCCGGCTGAAGTGCTTGACGAAAGAGAACCATGTCAACAGAGAGATTGGACGGAAGGTAATAGTAGGTGACAAATAATCGAAAACCAATGAAGTTGAAACGCACGCAATTCCCTACTGTACATGCACTGCCTCAATGTCTGCCGATTCCTGTCTCATGTCTGTGATCTCCTAGCGATTTGTTGCATGGTGTGTGGATCCCGCACATGATATTTGCACCACGTGTCCTCCAGTGAAGTAGAATCCTCTGAACGAGTATTAATATTAATGGTGCGTTCTATATACGCGAGAAATTTAACGCACCGCACTCGATGGGATCGGGAGGCTCGAGAAGCGGGAGACCCAGGGATTCAGCAGCAGCATTGGTCATAGGGTCGAATCCATGCTCTTCCTGTACCTTTTTAGCCACCTCATAATGATGGGGCTCCCATCGCGCTATTAGAATCTGGGGTGACCATGCCATCCGAACTTTAAGCGCTGCGGCAGGGATATTTTTTTCTTGGATTGTAGCGTTTGTGGACCAGTAGATCTGGGGCTCTTCGATGCGTCCGTCTACAATTGTGGGAATTTGAACAAAGACGTGTATCTTCTCTGGTAATTCTGCTGGGGTTGAGAGACACTCTGGCGTATTTTCACCGGCCAGAACCATCTCAAATTGCAATTGAAGTCTGGTGTGCGTTCCTGTCAAGTGCTCAGACGAGAATGCCGAACACAAAGTCTGCGAACTTACGGATGACAAACTCGGACGCGCTACACAAGTGGAAAGTCGATTTGGAAATAATGGAACTCGCTTGTGTCAACCAAGAGCAACTAACGTCGGGAACCGATGCGCCGAAGTCGATGAAAGCATTGAGAAAATAACCACAATGAGCTTGATAGTCGAGGCATGAGATCCACCTTTGGGATTTGCCCAGAAGTGGCACGACGAAACTGATGAAGGAGTTGTCAGCGTGAATGCATGTTGAGAGACGGAAAGGTGTAACTGGGTGAAACCCCTCCTCAGCACATCATCATCTTTGCGAGGGAAGCATTCCAAGTATGCTGGTCCAGTGTCAATCTGTCCCCGCCTGACCCTTCACTCTGCTCTGGCGCAGTGAAGTACAGGACATCCCACCCACGATTAGGAGCCATGTTGCAGCCTCGAAGTCTGGCTACGGGTGGTCCTCCGGATCGGTGGTAAACAGATCCCCGGGAGGTCAGAGCCTCGAAGACATCCCGTAAGAAGATTTGATTGGGATATTGAAATTCAGGGTCGTCATCCCGTTGAAGGTGAACCAACGAGCGCAGTACACTACGCATGTACCCATCTGAGTCGGTTGTTAGTCTTCGGCCGTTTAACACGGACCATCCTGTCCAGACAAGCCACTCCAGAAATGGAGAATACTGTCAAGTAAGTGATTATCAAGGTCGGAATCTAGATGAAGTTCACGAATACGGACACGTTCCCTGAAGCCCGACGAGGTGGGCTCCTGGATGTGCGAAATGACAAGGTTCCCGTTCTGCGCATTCACGAGGGCGAAATCAAGGGACGAGAGGAACCGATGATCAGGGGACCCTTGAAGCTCTGAGATGGTAGAGATCTTTGCGGGTATCAACAATGCTGCAAGTTCAAAATAGAAGTTGAAGTACCAGCCTCAGTTCCCAGTCGACGATGGCCTGAGCCGATGGAAGACTGCTTCCATATTCATCCAGGGACCGAAATTCTATAATGATTATGTCATTTTCTGGAGAGTACAGGGCGGGCGAGATCAACCTCCGTGGAATACGAGGGATCGTAGTCGCGGAGAGCTACAAAAGCCAAAAAGTTGTGGCAAATGAGGCGAACTTGAAGAAGATTGATAAGTCTACGATGAAATTAGTATCAATGCGCTTACGGCGAATGATCTGCGAGGAAAGACAGGAAGTTTTTCCAAGACTATTTCCAATGAGTACACAGAGGCATCGCCGTTGACATCTCTCTGACCTGGGTCGGATCTGATCCTTGATAAACGCGAACTGTGTGCAGCGAGCCCCTGACGGTTGCCTTGTAGTCTGTCCAACCGGTTCGTCGTTTCTCGCGACGGTGCCCATCCCTCTCAAGAAAGATCGCGGTCCGGGCTGTTTGAAATGCGAGATGTATATCGCCGAGCTTCAACGCATGAAACTGCGATCAGGAGCACCGGAAGTCAGAGCCGAAAATCCATAGCGATACTGACTCACGTCTTCCTCAAAGCGGACGAGCTCATTTTGCGGGGTCTGCGTTGTAGTGATGCTATGTGGGGATCGCTGGTCAATGAGTTTTTGTAGCTGGGATATTTTTGTCTCTACGGCGGCGACTCCGTTTGCCACGCCCGCCAAATCCATTCGAGTCCCGGTCACCGCAGACAACTGAAACCAAACCAATCAAAGCCCGGATGTGCCCTATTATCGCGGACTGACCGTCGCGTTAGCGCGTAGATCATCTAATTGGCGCGAGAACCGGACAATTTCGTCTCGCACTCTGTTTGAGTTGAGATATTTCCTGAACTTCGATGAAGACCAGTTCTTTGACATTAACTCGATATCTTTTGACAGCTGCATTAAATGTCTAATCGGTGGTCAGAAATCATGCGCCATGTTTCGCTCCTCGGACGTACATCTCAAATTCCAGGCAAACTCGACGGAACTCGGTGTTCTCGACTGCTCGGTGCGAGTCCATTTCTTCGCGTAGCAGTTTCATGACGGCGACCACTGACTGAGCCAGATATTTCAGGTCATCGTTGGATTTCCCCATCATCTGGGATGCCAATGAGCGATCGAGCTCCTATCGTAAAAATGACTCACTTGGATCAGCTCTAACAGTGCCAGTCCCGACGCCAGTGCTGTGCCGACACCGGGAACTGGGATGCAGTTACCCACCGGGACGAGACATCTGGCAACCACGAGAAGGGCAGAAAGCCAGTCATTAGATGCAGAGGAGCGGAACACTCGAGGGAGGGGCATTGCTGAGGCTAGTAGCTGGGGAAAGAGCCAGACGACAAACCCTCGTACAGCCTCTTCAAGAGCTGTGATCAAGTTTAGCCGAGAGTGCCAGCGAAGTCTGTCTCTCACAGCTATTCGAATCTAAAAAAAGTCTAGCCGCAGCAGGCTGAGAAAAGGCGATCTACCTACGTACTCTGGACAACATTTCCACGAATTCTGCTGGCCAAGAGACCACGTAGGAATCTTCAACAACGAAGCTTAATGTTGAGGGATTAGGAGTGATTCGGATGCGTCCATGCCGCGGCTATGTGAGCCTCAGCCAACACATCTGTCATTCTATCGTTGATGAGGTCCTGATTCGAAGATCATAGAAGACGGCCAGAAATAACCAAGGAAGAACAGCAACAGCCCCGAGCGACCTGAAAATCATTGATGATTTTGGTAGTGGATCGTGAACTGGGTCGAAGCAGAAGATGCGAGGTGCGAGGGAAGGTGTTGGCAAAAGAAGAGAGAGGTAAGCTTATAAGTATAAGCCTATCAAAAGGAACCATCGCGCTGGCAAGAGCCGGCCGAAATGCCATCTGATCGGATGACTTCGGCCGTTGGCAATCGCATCTGGTTCACCTGCCCAGTGGCCGGTTCGTACCGTGCGCAAAAATAGCCATTTGCAGCCATTCACGTCATATTTTGGTTTTCCGACCATTGTACTGGGTCGCCGGAAGGGGAAAGTTGCGGAAAAGAAATCGAAAAGGAAGGAATGCGGGAAGTTCAAGGAATTTCAACGCAAACTCAAAGATCTTCACAGGAGTCTGAATTCTGATATTTTTGTGACCCAAGAACTGGCTGCACAGCTTTTTGTTGGCCGTTTGGATCATCAACCAGTGCAAAACCAGTGGGGAACATACTCAACATTCATGAACTTATACATGTCCTGTGTCTATCATCATCATGCTGAACTATTGGTTACCAGGCTCCCAAGGTAGCAAAAGCTGAATGCCGCGGATTCTGAGGGAAAATTGTGCAGGGAAATTGCCGAGATCAGCTGGAATCGCCGAATCGGCAATTGTTCAAACAGATGTGGTCTGGAAAACGCGAGTCCTGTGGAAATGGAGTGTTAGATAGTCATTATTTCGAGCATGCCGCAAGATAGGTGAACAGGATCTTCACTTCCAAGGAAATCCGAGAACGGCATGGGAGCCATAAATATTTCACCCTTGTGTTCAACCACCTTGAATTTTCGTGTTTTGAGCCAGAAAAATGTGTCTTAGCCTGCAAATGTTTGTGTTGAGGAGTTGCAGGCCAGCAGATGCAGTAGAAATGGCAAAGTATGGCCCAAGAGACGAGAAGGTTGCGAGGACGTGCACTTAATGCACTTAAACACAGCCACTGATGGTGCTTAACTTTGGCAGGAGGAGCACGGCCATCATGCACAGGCTTGCCACAATGGATTTTTTTGCACAGATCAATTTCTTTTTATTCATATTGACTACCTGAATTTCCAGTAATTTTACCCAGCCACGGATGGGGAGTAATTAGGGCCCAAGTTAGGTGCCGTAAGTTAAGTGCGTTAAGTGCACCCAGCTGATGGATCGGTTAACCCATATTTTGGCGGTGGAGTCGTCTGCGCACGGTCCGAGAGCCACGGGGTGGCTCCAGTGGCTCGTGCGCAACCCGGCTATTTCAGAGTAGCCGGCGACAGGACCCGCGGCTTGAGGCCTCTGACGTCTTGCCTCTTGCCACCACAGTCCTCTTGCCCTCATGGCCGAAGCCATTGGCACCGTTGCTAGCATCCTCCAGCTCGTTGATACAGTATTGCGGGCCCGGGAGCACCTCAAAGATTTCCATGATGCACCCAAAGGACAGCAGAAGCTGTTCTCGGAGTTACAGGGCCGCCGACTGTTGTTTACAGAGCTCCACAAACGTCTGGAGGCCAACCCATCGAGTGAGGCCTTGCAGCAAATATTGGGCCCCTTGACAACGTGCCAGACAACAATGACAGACTTGACCAAGAAGTTGGGCCCTCGGGAGGGCATGTCAAACTTCACTGCGAGGCTTACCTGGACTTTATGGAACAAAAAAGAAACTGCCGGTTATCTGGAGGAACTCAAGCGCATCAAGGTCTTGATCAATGTCTGGTTGACCATGGGTATCTGGTATGTTTCCGCTGTGTATTTCAACTAGTGCACATACATACCTTCGAGGGCAGGGATTTGAGCCAAAATCACATTTCCAGCCAGGATGGTGAGCAATGTTTGCAACAAAGGTGGATCGGTTATTCAATTTTTACTCAGAGATCCTGAAATCTATCAATGAGGCTGCCCGAGAGCAAAAGGATCACATCAGCGGTACGTTCCGACCTCAGTTTCTTATGAGATGTTCAAGTTTCCAAAGCTGAGAAGAGGAACACAATCCTGGATTGGCTGTCGCCCCTCAATTTCCTACAAAGGCAGGTTGATATTTTCAGTGCATTACAACCCGGAACTGGTGAATGGCTTTTTGTGGACACCCAATTTCAGGAGTGGAAGACTGGTTCTGGGGAATACTTGTGGTGCCGAGGAATGCGTAAAAATTCCCAACACACGTTCTGATATCCGGCTGATCCACGTTTTAAAAGCCGGAGCTGGAAAGACGGTCCATGCGTATGTGCTTACACACTATTGCGTGGATGACTATATACCTATACCTCTAATAGGTCCCTGGTCGTCAATCATCTCGAGGTTGAAGCTCAAAACAATAACATTGGCTTGGCCTGCATATATCTGAACTACAAAGAAACAGAAATCCAATCCCTTCCGAATCTTCTTGGGGCTTTGTGGAAACAGCTGGTTCTGGGGAAATCCATTCCTGCCACGATGAATGGACTGTATGATTACCACCAGGAACGGCGGACCAGACCCAATCTCGAAGAATTCCGCAAGGCATTGGAGTCTGCCATTAACCAATATTCCAAGGTGTATTTCATCATTGATGCATTGGATGAATACCCAGAGCATCCCCGCCACCTGTTCCTTGAATATCTGGGTACACTAGGACCTCAAGTCCATATCATGATGACGTCCCGACCCCACCTCGATCTTGGCGCTGTCTTTCCGGGCTTGCGAATGATAGAGATTCAGGCAACTGAGGAGGACATCTACAGATATCTAGCCATGCAGATCAAAAATTCGCCACGCCTTTCTAAGCATATTCAGACCCGTCCAGAACTCGTGGATGAGATACAGTCTAAGATTGTTGCTAATTGCAAGGGAATGTAAGTGGATTTTACTTAAATTTACGTAAAACCTGTTTGAACATTGAGATCACCAGATTTCTACTTGCCAAGCTTCAAATCGAATCTCTCACTGTCAAGAATACCATAAAGGCAGTCCGAGAGGCTCTGCAACATCTCCCAAAAGATTTGAAGGACACATACAATGAAGCCATTGAACGGATCAACCATCAGAGTGAGGAGGACCGTAAACTTGGACTGTTAGCCCTAACCTGGGTCGCAAATGCAAAACGGTTGCTTTCTGTCGCTGAACTCCAAGAGGCCTTGGCTATTGAGCCAGACTCAACCTCCCTTGATACTGACAATATCCTCAACATCCACATTATCTTGGCTGTTTGTGCCGGGTTGATTATTGTTGATGAGACAGTTTCTTGGTCCGCCTTGTTCACTACACCGCACAAGACTATCTGGACAGCATCCAATTGGACCGATTCCCGATGGCACACACCGAAATCCTGTCAGCCTGTTTGACATTTCTATCTTTCGAAGAATTTGTAACCCTGCCAGGATCCCGGAATGCATATACGCAGCTGATTCACAAACACCCATTTCTTGAATATGCAAAATACTGTCTGATGCATGCTGAAGGACAACCTGAGGTGCATCTACAGAAGAGCATTATCTCTTTTCCGTCGAACTGTGGACGATGGAAGGAGATCTGGACTGATGTTGCTCCATGGAATTGGAGATTTCGGGCCACATATGACAGCTCACCTGCGTGGATATCGGCGGCTTGTAATTTGCACAGGATTGTTGGACATCTATTGGCCGAGGGAGCAGATGCAGAGACCAGGGACATGGCATTACATGCAGCTTCATACTATGGGCATGATGGTATGGTCCGTCTCCTCATTGCACATGGTGCAGATGTGAACGCACAGGGAGGATACTATGGAACTGCACTACAAGCTGGATGCCGCACTGGGCAGGAAATGGCGGTCCGAGTTCTCCTCGAGAATGGTGCCAATGTGAATGCACAGGGTGGCCATCTTGGAAGTGCACTGCAGGCTGCCTCTGTCAACGGACAGAAGGCACTAGTTCAGCTTCTCATTGACAATGGTGCAGATATAAACATACAGGGAGGATTTTTTGGAAATGCATTGCAGGCCGCCTCATTCAAAGAACATGAGAGACTAGTTTATCTCCTCGTTGACAATGGTGCAAATGTGAATACACAGGGTGGACACTTCGGAAATGCACTGCAAGCCGCATCATATAGGGGAATTGAGCAGGTGATCCGGCTGCTCATTGGGAAGGGCGCAGATGTGAATGCCAAAGGTGGTCAGTATAATAATGCATTACATGCTGCTTCGTCAGGGGGACATGAACCTGTGGTTCGCCTCCTCCTCGAGAATGGTGCAGATGTAAATGCACAAGGTGGATACTATGGAAATGCATTGCAAGCAGCATCGTATAAAGGACATACACCAGTGGTCCACCTCCTCATTCAGAAAGGTGTGAATGTGAATGCCCAGGTCAAAGAATATGGCCATGCACTACAAGCTGCATCATATAATGGACATGAGCCGGTTGTTCTGCTTCTCATAGAAAATGGTGCAGATTTGAATGCTCAGGGTGGTGAATATGGCAATGCTTTGCAAGCTGCAGCATATAATGGATCTCAGCAGGTGGTCCAGCTCCTCCTTGACAAGGGCGCAGACGTGAACGCAGTGGGAGGGGAATATGAAACTGCCTTGCAGGCTGCCTTGGCAAGGATCACGGTGCTGTGGTTCAAATTCTCATTGAGAATGGTGCAGATTCAACTTTCCTGCCTGCCCTCTAACACATACGAATACACCTGTTTCATGTATGATCAGTCTGTTTTAGCTTTGGATCGTAGCTTACCATGTCATCAGATATGCAAAATTCCTTGAATGCCCTTCTTATCCCCCTCGATAAATATAAATTCCTGTTCCTCTGTGCACCCTTGAGGCCCACACCTTGAATTATTTGTTCCCGAGCGTTCCGGGTGTGATAATAAATTGTTCTGTTTTTCTTCGAAGAGATGGTACCTGCTCGAGGATACCCACTGGCTGCACACCAGCGAGCAAGTGCGTAGAGAAGAGCGGCTGTCCAAAAGGAAGTCAATGATATATGAAAGCTTTTTTCATCAAATAATATGTAAGGTAGCAGACAGGCAAATACGGTTGCCCCACGTAACTGCCCAAGAGGAGCAATTATGGGCTGGCACAATGAGAACAAAAGATCTGGCTCAAAATTCTGGTGTGAATGTACTAGAACACTATTCCCAAAAATTTTGAGGAATTTTGGTTGAGAAATGGAGGACTAGGGTTCACCAGGGGTAGAGGTAAACCTCCAAAGGTCAGAGGTAAGGTACAAGGAGGTAGAGGTAGAGGTTAAGGCAAAGTTATACCTCCCAATTCAAAATCAAGATTTCTGGATCTGTACCCATTCTATGGTGGAGTAATAAGCTAGAGATGATGTTTTAATGTATAAATTTAGGTCTCAGAGGTCTACAGGACCTTTAAAAGACAATACCTCTTAATTTACCTCCTAAGGTCAAAGGGGGTAGAGGTAGAGGTTGGCCCATTTGTACCTCTACCTTTACCCCGGAACCTTATGGAGGACGAGTTCCCGAATTGATGTGGCTCAACAATACCATCAAAATTTGATCATTCTGGAACTAGTCCATCAGTTCCCCACTTTTAAACAAGCTTTAACCATGAGCAGGTAGGCCTAAACAATCCAGACAATACTGGTTGAGCCAGAATATTCATTACATTCTGAGAAAAGGTCGATTTTAGGGAATCTTCTGAACTCTTCTCAATAAGGCTAAATCACGTGGGGCAACCGTGTTTGCTGGTCTGCTACCTTACAACACCAAGTGCACATTTACCATTGCCTGTAGACTGGTGATAAGGCGTGGTTTTGAACACACCTAAATTCTTTGATTTTACAAGTTACATTAGAGCAATCTAATGAAAGCAATCTAATGAACACTGAGGGTACTAGTCTTGTCCTGAGACTGAGTATTAAACCAATGAAGCATTGAAAACTAGCTCTAAACAATATTGAGTGAAGGAGTTCTATCAGTACTCATAACAGAGCTACTAGTATTACTCTGGAATTTAGTCAGCTAGCCATAGGACTCACCCGACAAGCTGCAGGGAACCCATGTAGCAAGTTCGGTGTCATTATGGGTGCCAGGTAACCGAGGGAGTTATTAAAGGAACCAGTCAAGTTGCCATTGAAGTCTATTGAACCGAAAGTTGAACGGTTGATCAGCGAAAGCCCGAAGAACGTGCACTACCACTTTCGGAGTAATGATCCGCACTTTCTACTTCTTGTTTACTTGCCGTTGCCCCAACGGTCGAACGCCACAAGTACAAGCTCATTAAGACTGAGCTTGTCCGGTCCATCGGCACCGATCCTCGGCTTCCCCCACTCGTGGAACATTTGACAAGCACGCTTTCCCGTTGGCTCAATTGCCTTGGCTTTATATTTAACAGATGATGCAATTGTACGCGACGATGAATTACCGTGCTCGTGACTCCGTCGACTCTGCATGGGGCATCAAGGTGAGACATGCAGGCAGGACCATGTCCTGGTAATTTTCAGGGGATCTAAGTCAGACCAATAATTAATCGGATCACTGTTACACTACACAGTTTGACAAACCACGGAAACATCTTGACAACCGCAAAAAAAGCGGGAGTGTGGTCTAGTGTGACGGTGGTACACCAAAGAAGAATTTACTGGGACCGTTGCACTGTCAGATAGGCATTTTAGTTTCTGTAGCATGTTGTGAACATTCTTTCATACATTTATCCGATGCTCAAACGATGTTGTTACAACATTGGGAAGAAGTGTCTCGAATGTTTCATTCGGGATGTTTTTGAAATTTTCTGACATTTTGGGAGATGTTTTAGGATCTGGGGCAGGACGCCCGCAGACACTAGGGCGTCTTTTGTGAAGAAAAGGTGCAGTCTTGAATTCGGAGCCGGTGGTTTGGATTGAGGATGCGGGACGAAAGACGCCTGGCATGTAATGAACGGCGACTTTCGTGGGAAAAGGCGGTGGCGGCGGCAGGCGCCTTTAGACGGGGTGGCCGAGAGGCCCGAGAACAACGTCAGAGATCTCGGAGGTGGGTTGACTTCAGTCGAACACCCTGCCGAGTGTGCCGCGCCTTTTGAATGGGTGGACACGGTTGGCGCGCAATCACCCTTGAACGCTGCTAGCTTTCTGGGATTGATCTCGTGCGCTTCTGCCCGGAAAAATCCCCCAAAAATATGAAAGCGGTGGTAAGATGCGGGAGACGTCCGCTATGTATATATATCTATGCCCACAGAAGGTTACGGTGGGGTGAAAGGCGCTGCAAAACCATTTTTCCACCCCCCAACTGAATTTCACCCTATATCTCGGTCAATAATGTGGTGCTTGACCTAGAAACTTGGGAGGAGCTCGCTCTGGATCATATTTACCATATGGATCCATATGCACCCGGTAGGACCAACGGGCAGACAGTTTTTTCCACGGGATGATACAGAAATCCCTGGTTAATTTCACCCCACCTTGAAAAAACCACTCTCCAAGGCGCCTTTTTTTGCGGTGATATCCCAAAAAGAAACCTGGTCAGGGTGTCCAAGACAAGTTGGAATGGGGATTTTTACCTGCAGTTTGAGGTCAAAACCAGATTTTTACGCCAAGTATTGGTGGAGGAAACCAATATTCCAACAGACTCTCCTGAGAAACCGCCAATATTTCCTGGGTTCTGGCAGAATTCTGGTCTCCATTTCAAAGCTCTCGATCCCTGGAGCCTGCCGTGCACAACAAAAGAAACAGATGCCTTTATTTATAAGTGCGCTTAGCCCGAGCGGAACGGGGTCGTCTGCTGAAGCACCTGGTGTCGCTAGAATACTGCGCAGATGCACACCGCGTGCCATCAGGTCCGCTTTTTATTTCAATCTATAGCTTATCCTGGACTTCCACCTCAAGTCCATCCTGCCCTGGGTCTCACATACGAGGGAAAAAATGAATGAATGTATGTTAACTTGACCTGTCATTGAGTTCACATGTCTATACATTCTCTGCAGTCAAGGCATCAAGAATCCTGGTCTACAACTGAACTGGAGTCAACCCGCAGGCGTAAATCTCACTGATTTGAAAGCGGCGCGCTCATTCGTCGTTGATTTTATCATTTCCAGACGCTCAGTGCTGGTGGCATCTGAAGTCATTTTTAAGTTAAATGCGATGCACCACGGTACGTCCCTCCAGATTTCTCCCCACAACTGTCTGATTCTCACCGCTCTGGCCGCCGGTCTTTCACAGTCTCCAATCCTCTCTCTCAATACACTCCAGAGTCCTATGCAGCCCTACTATATCTTGTTGCGCTGGTACCTAAACACCCCAAGCAAGAAGTCACATTCAAATTATGTTGAAACCGTGCGGTATGATCAATCGGAGTCGCGACTGAGGATTCTATCCCCAAATGTTTGTTTCCAAGATTTTAAGATCGTACTTGTAAACAATTTTTGCAACACTGTAATGCAGCCATGGTATACAATGGGACAAAGAATAAATCCCATTAACCGTATGCTGAAGCAAATTGCGCCGCTATCGATCGGACTTCGACGTTGTGAGGCTGGCTGAATTTTCCTCAAATCTTGCTTTTCGAGATTTATGAGTCTAAAACCACCCGAACACATTTCTTGTGTGCTATTAACTTAGTCAGTCTGCTGTCCATCATTCATAACAGTTTGTGCCGATCTGTGTCAGTACGTGCGCCGCTCTGCGTCAATGCATAGCCAGTTGTATATTGTCTCCGAGGATTCCTGCGCAGAGGAGGATGATCAGAGAGCATCCAATCTTTACGACGACATACCACCTATGCTCTTCCTTTTCTAATGTGAGACTATATTCCGAACGTACTATGTGACAATGTCCCGTGTTCGAATTGGTAAATACTTATCGAGTTTGAATGAGCTGAAGCTGGGAAATATTGAAAACCACAATCGCTGTACCTGGTAAGATCACCCCTCTTCCCAACGCACCCAAACACTAACACACCTGAAAGCACATTATTTTTAGCTAATGTTTGGTTGTCCGGCCTTTCATATCGTTTTCGCCCCCTTTTCTTCGACCTTGCACGAGGTCACAAGACACTGTACTTTTCAAAACTCTGATTTAGCGGGTAAAAAGTGCTCTACATTCTTGGTCAACGTATGTATTCTAACTAACCCAAGATTCCTAGCAATCGACGCATGAAATACAAGCTCACAGTGTCGATGAATCAAAATACCACATTATCGGATGTGTGCATGGAAGTCTCCCTAAAGATGGTCGGCAGTACGGGGTTCGACTCCCTGCGTCCGAGTTCCGTGTGTAACACCTCACCTTTTGTCTTCCTCTCTCCGACCTGGCCACCGAGCTCGAGCGCAATTTCTGTTGGGTTGCTCTCTTCAAGGCAGCTGCTGGAGCCACACATTTGTCCTGCCGCATTTTTCTTTCATTCCTGGAAATGGGTGGAGATACGCTCCCTCGAGCTCACGAATCCACGTAATTTCAGTCCCGAACTGCGTAACCTCCCATAAATGAACAGCTCAGGTAATTGGACATGGTGTGCGGAACAGCACTAGCTTTTGTTGTCGGGTGCCATGAAAGTTGGCTGGCAGTCTATGGTTCGACCCCCTGCGTCCGAATGTGAAGACTTAATCTCTCTTTTTATTTCTATCTCCGTTTAATACTCATACTCTTGAGTTCTAGTGCTTCCTCTCACCAATTTGATTAGTGCGCACCATTATATAGGACTTGAATCAGACCCAGACCGTCGCGCCATTATAATTGTGACCTGAACCAGACCGTGTATTTGAAGTTGAACGGCAGTGACTTTCTTCAACTCGTCTCGCTTCACACCAACAAAAATCAAATGTCCAGCGTACATTGATTGATTCATTTTAATATCGATGATATCTGAACGTTGAACACACATACGAGAGTGGTATCAAATCAAAGGTAATACCTTCTCAAAATAAAATAAAATGCGCTAGCGGTAGAGTACTTTCTTCCCTCGCCCGTGTCATCACATTATCATCTCATCCCCACCTGCGCTCATTCATCTAACGTCTTTCAACCCCATCGAACTTCTCTTCCTCTGTGTGACTGCGCTTACACTCAAACAACCCTGCCACTCCCCGGACCCCGCCCAAAGTGGCCACCACCGCTGCCATAAAGACCCCGTTCCTGACGACGGGGAGTGCGGCACCGGTTTTGCCTCTGCGGTTGGTTAGTCTTAGTACTAGTGTAGATTGGGAAGGATGAAGAGAAGAAAGAGGAGCCGCAATCTCACATCACGAGCGCCCTCGGGAAATGTTGCGCAACTGCAACCACTGCGGGGGGGGGGGGGGGGTATATTATACTCGCGCGGTCCACAAGCTGAACAACGAGTTTACGGAAGACAAACATGTAGTACTGTACGGGTGGTTATCCTTACAGAATCCTACAAGATGCCGACCGAGCACAACATCATTCCAGGGGGTCGAACGTACAAGACGCTGGCTAGCTGTGAACTGGCTGGCCATTTGAATGGCTGGACATCCGGTTAGAACCTCGTGGGACTGCGGGACGTGCGCACGTCAAACAATTGCTCAACACGCAATCGCACGTCGCGAGCAGCAAAAAAATCCCTCTACAACACGACTAAGAAGAAAACACGTACCCGAAGGACACCCACTCGGCCCACTCCGAGTCGCGCTCGACGGGCCGGACATTGAATGTCCACGGCGCTGTTGGAGGCCCGAAGGGTGCGACTTAGCGGTGATTCAATTGCGAGACGAAGGGGTACAAACAATTACAGCTCTTTGCGGTACAACAGGCGCGGACTGTTTTTTCTTCCTTTTTGGGCATTTTGTGATCCCCGCGACTAGGACATGTCGCAAAAGTCCGTTTTGAGTTATAAGCCAAGATAAGGGGATTCTGAACCTTATAGGTAAGCAGGCATGCTTATAAAGCCTTATAAAGGGTTATAAGTACCTATATACGCTTATAACTCAAAAGGACCCCCCTCAGGCTGCATTCCAAATCCAATATTGGTGACATGCACACAGGTTGAGTTGAGCCTAGTGTATAAGGCTCGAAATGCCCTTATCCTGACTTATAACCCAAAAGCGATTTTTGCGACACATTCGTTGGCTTAATGTTGTCAAAACTCGAAAAGTCGAGTCGCGACTTGCCAAGTCGACTTGATTGGACAGTCGACTCAACTCAACTCAACTTCGCTTAGTGAAGTCACTTGGAGTGACTTCAAGTCGACTCGAGTGGGCCAAGTCGAAGGCAGTATTTGATGAATTGGCTAAAACGACCACCGTGCCGAATAGGAATACTATACAAGTGCATATATCTTGAACTAAATGAAAGCTGGCATAAAATAAATAAAATAACATTTATTTCGTGGTGATCCCAAGTCCCCATTCTGATTATGCAGGTCAGATACATTTATAGCCTGTCATATGACATAATATAATTTCTTCATATTTTTCTGGGTTTAATCGCTCTCGGAAACTGGATAGAAACGCCAAATGAAACCACGGTGACACGGGTGTCACGCGCTAGTCAGACATGTCACACCACGTCACATGCGTGACAACCACTTCAAAGAAAAATGTTAAAATCAATTCCAACCGTTGTTGTTCATGAAAAGGAACATCCAGTAAAAATCACCGACTCAAGTCACTCAAGTTGACTCGAGTCGACTTCCTTCGACTCACAAGTCACATCAAGTCACGCTCATGACTCGACTTCGACTCGGTTCAAGTCGACTTCGAAAGTCGACTTGGGAAGGCTGAGTCGCAAGTTTTGACAACATTAGTTGCGCCCTCAAATCTCATCCATTTGCCTTGTCCATAGGTCAATTCGAAGCGAATTTAAGAAGTGCACACAATGGCCTCCTCAGATTTTCCGTCTTGCATTGAAAGCTGCTTCTTGAGGCATCAAATCAGATTTTTGGTGACTTTCTGAGAATTTCCTACTAGAACAGCTGTTCTGCCCTCAGTTCTTCGCCCTTTTCTTTGAGTACAGGCTCAATCTCTCCGCGTTTCAAATGCAAAGCGAACTGCATCCTCGGAATTCCATCCAGAGCTTACTTTCTGGGTCATTGGGTGAGGCACTATCCACCGCAAAAAAATTAATAATTATAACTACCTGATGGACATGGATGCCATATTGCCCAGAAGCGAGTAGACCATTTGCCACGGAAGGATCGCGGGTGAAAGAACACGGAAGGTATGCGGGATATCTTGAGTGCGCACCCAGCACACGAACTCGGGAAATTGAGGGATAAATTTCGAAGGCGGTTATCAGAGCTACAGAATACACAGGGAGGTGCACCACCGCATGTAGAAGTCCCATTTCCACGACCAGCGCAGTTTATTTTCCGGCAGCAAACAAACGTGTCCTCGAAAGAAACAGAATCGCGCTCGTGTATGGGGATCCGCGTATTTGCATGCATCAAGTATGGACATCCGCGACGAGGGTCCAGATGATGTTGTCACGCGTCAGATGCGGTTCAGCATTGACGAAGCAAGGGTACAAATGTCCAGAGTGTGGTGTGGATATATCAGAGAAGTACCATAAAGGTGAGCAGCACCAGAAGCCCTAAGGATGCATATGGGCGGGGGATGTAAGTCAAAGGGACAATTGATCCGGAAGCCGATCAACACAGCCACGCTATCTCTTGTCACCTCCACACTTGCGCGACTGGAACGCCGCCAGTACCGAAACCCGACTTAACTCAGTCGTCCCTCGCTCTGTCTGACTCGCCTAGTGCCGACGTGGCGGTGTCCACCATTAGTCCGTCTACAACAAGCCTACGCCTGCATCGCCGAGCACGGTTCCCAAGGCCGCCTAGCTTCCGTACTAGCATCGTCTTTCCGCCCCCTGCACGTCGTGAACCCGATGTCCTCGTCTTCCCGCGCGTCAATTCGCGACCCCAGAATGCTCGTAGATGTACTTGATGACGTGGCATGAGTGTACGCTCATTAATATTTTGACTTGCTCATCCGCGTTTCCTTGGTCCCCCGCAGGTCCTTTCCACCGCGCTCATCCTCCTGCATCCCTTCCCTTTCGGGAGCCCTATAACCCCCCCTTCTCCTTCGGTATAAGACTGCCCGCTGACCCTTCCTTTCAGTGCACACGAGCTGTACCCTCGTCCTCGAAGGAATGCGACCAACGACGGCGCATCCCCACACTGTTAGTGCCCACCTCACAGAAGCATAAGTCTGCGCCAGCTGCATGCGCTCCGCCGAAGCGTCGACCTGCGCTACACATTAGTACGTGCCGGCCGCTGCTCTTTCTTACTGCGGTGGCTCACTGTCCTTCAGCAGTTCTTCTCGTACTCGATCGAGTTGTACCGCACCCCCCACAAATCGGGGACCCATAAGCGCGGTATCTACTGTCCTCTCCTCTCCGCGCGCCACTTCTGCCTTGACTCGACTTCTGCCTCCTACCTCCCCTCGTTGCGCATGCAAAACAAGACGGCGCCATGCGCCCGCGGGAATTCTCGTGCCGCTGGGGGTGGTTTTTGGGATGCAGACGAAGGCTGCCGGTGTGGATGGGTATTGGGGGAGTCTTGGCACCCATAGAAGACGGTGCGCGATGCCACGCTGCACGTCCAGCCGCGTGTACGTCGCCACTGAGGCGTTTGGGCCATGTCCCAGCGTTTGGAGGATATGAGCACTTTGTCACATGTGTAGGAGGAGGACAGGCGGCGCGTGCGCGCGCGCGATCCCTTAATTGATCTAGCCCTACTGCCGCATCTCACGCTCTTTCAGCGCGAGTCCCAAATGCCTTGGCCGCCATTCCATATACTTCTTGAATCCCAACGATCGAAACTCCACACGCAGACCACTTGACACCGGGAGGAGGCCTGGGTGGGCCTGGGAACGAAGCCAGTCCTGCACTGCGATTCGCAGCGCGACTGATCAAGGACCAATTGGGCGGCCATTGTGGCTTTGTTTAGTGTATCAAGCTTCGCCTTTTGATCCAACCAACCAGTTATCCTCGATTCCGCCTGGATCTCTTTATCTCACTGGTATTTAGACTCGTAGGGTTCCGTTATCTGTTGAATCTGTGGAGGCGCATGTGTCAGTGAAACAGAATCCATTTTCACTCCACCCGATTTCCACCGAACTATTTATTGTATTGAACAGAAAAGTCTTTTAGAGGTGCCTCGTTCGGTCTGCGCCTCCAGAACTTGTTCGACGCACTATCATTACTACTTGCTCAGGATTTCGCATGATCATGCTACCGAGTGGTGTCTTCATCAGTCGCAGGTGAAGTTAAGAAGTTGAGAAGCGGCCACATAATGGGTCTGTGGGCACGTGCAAGAAGGTGCGCCACGGGAGCTGTCCGAAATTTCATTGCGCGGTGTAGGAGGAGATGAACGTGGCTAAAGTGCGAGATCTTCCCGCATCTTTTCTTGCTGCACTGAAGCACAATCCCGAGGATCATAGTCGCGATGCCACGATTAGGGCTTCCGTGCGCTCACTAGCTTTCGTTCCTACGTCTTCCGCGCTATGCTCACAGGAGACTGGGCTTAAGTTGTCATATTAATCGAATACAGCAACTGTGCGCAGTATACATGCTCCTCGGCGGTGAGTGGCCAGCGACCGATGACGCAACTATCTTGCTCCGAGGATAAGGTAAATCACCAAACAACATTCATTGAACACGCACATGAAGACTGTTTCATCGAACGGATCCCTGCCGCACCTTATGGACGTCAATCTCAGCGCCACGGCGCCGTTAACGGTTCGGTTAGAACCAGTGCCGTGGTGGATGCTAAAACACAAGCAGATCCGGCGTGAACTGTTCCCCGGTGGCGCATTGCGTATGTATCGTCTCAGCGGTTCATATCACAGGCATAATGACAACTTTCAACACCGTGCATGCGGCGCCAAACCGGGGATATAGTCACCCCGGGCACACCCGGCATCCCATCTTGAACCGGCCGTCACAGGCTCAGCCATATTCGGAATGTGGTTTCTCCGCCTCGACCCGCATAAGTGTTGATTGAACCCTTTCTAGCATTCATCTTACAGTAGGTTTAATCACTGTTAGCCTCCATATCCTGGGTTTATGCTTGGTTTTGTCTGCACCGGCATTCGCGTCATATCCTTCGCATGACGATACTGTATGGGACTGGTTTACAGTCAATTGCAAAGCAATGCGAAGTTGTTGTTATGCCTATAAACACCTCTCGGCATGCTTTCTGGGCGCCATGAATCCGGGACGTTCTCGTCGGCATAACCATTCCTCGGTGAGAATGTCTAAACTTAAAAGTGAAGGACCCGTGAGTTATTATTGACAGACTACGTAGCCAAATTGAACGATTGCATAGTCAGCCACGGCGAGGCCTTATCTCCGGCACCGCAGACCGAAGCAGAGCACGATAAGCTACCTACCGGAGCAGCCCACCGCCTCTCGAGCTTGTGGGTTAATGCAGCTGAAGCTCGTCTTCCGCAATCGCGGAAATTTTCCCACGCCCAACATATAAAAGGTATGCGGTCACACAAAAATCCCTGTTTCACCGTGTCATACATCAGGATCCATGAAGCTTGATCTTGCAACCTATGTACTCGTTGTGCGCGTTTCTTCGTTATTTCGCCCACTGCTGAACGGTTGGATGATAGATTTTCGCTACCGTCGCACCTCGAGGAGTCGCTCTGACCCCTCTACGAATGGACGCGACCAAGATGAATACCGCTGCGCAAAGATATGTTCCGGCATTTGGACAGTGCGGTGGAATAGGTTACACGGGTCGTGAGTGTGCCTGCACCCATTTACCGAATTTCTCGTCCAACCATCAAATTCTCCTATCCAGCGACGATTTGCGACCCTCTGCTCACCTGTGTCGCCTTGAATCCTCATTACTCCCAGTGTCTATGAGCGCACGAGGCACATCTTCGGATTTCGGACAACTACAGTGTATTCGAATTAGCTCTTCTGTCAATTAAATTTACCATAAACGAAAGCGAGTGGTCAAAGACTCGAAGTCAGAGGTTGTACTGTCGCCTGCTTAGGTTGGCTTAAACCAGACATGTTTTGGTGGCACCCTTTTTTCTAAACCATTTAGCCGGCTTAACCATGTTTAACCCAACTATAACCCCAAATTTATATGCCACTGGCCACCCCATGTCATTGAACCAATTAAACCAATTCAACCCGTTAACTAGACAAATTTATTTTGACCTAGTCTGTCATAGACAGACGCTATTAGTTCAATCAGGATTTGCTGATGTGAGCTCCCAATGGTGAACTTAAGCATGTGAAGCCCCAGAAAGGTGTTTCTATAGCCTCTTTTCCTTCCCTACTAGCATGTAGGTAGATTTTTTTTTCAGCGCTCACGGGACCCCCCCACCCCCGGTCGGAAATTCGAATCCCGGTTCCTCGTCTAAGTCCCCGACCCGGGTTTATTGCGAAATAACCTAACCCCTAAACGAGGCTGCCGCTTTCAAATAAGTTTGACTTCGACGTTTACGCTCGCAGGTTCACTCCAGTTCAGTTGACAGACCAGGATTTTTAAGGCGCAGACCGCAGAAAATATTAATGGAAACACCCATGGTGTTCTTCCACTCTCTAGTGATCAAATTACGTTTCCGCTTTAGTGGATGAAAGGCGATGATAATCGGCCTGCGTGTAGTAGGAGAAACGAGAACCGAGATGGATGAACGACCAGCTAAGATAGGCGCGCAAATAAAATATACCACAACTTGCACCTCGTCGAATCGTCAAAGCTGGGACACGAGTTCATATGTCAGCGCAAGAAAATTGCTGTTGTGTGGCATTTGATGCAGGGATCTCCGAACGTGGGTTGAATTAGAAGGGAGACGGAGACGATGAAGAAGACAGGCTTCACCAATAAATGCACTGCGATAATAAAACCGGGTGGAAGCCAAATAGGGCGAGCACTATTTTCAAGATGTGGGTAAAATATCAAGATCCAGTGCTAGCGCGGGAAAGTGAAACGCAAGTCGGCGCTGGAA
Organism: Mycena leptocephala; assembly: GCA_029378395.1. NCBI lineage: Eukaryota > Fungi > Basidiomycota > Agaricomycetes > Agaricales > Mycenaceae > Mycena > Mycena leptocephala. The sequence continues at coordinate 144,390 of JARJLF010000083.1, forward strand.
TAGGTAGGACTTGATCATTCTTTTTGGAACACACGGAATGTCAGGATCCGGCGCGAATGTGGGTATATTTTGAATAAGTGTCGAGTTGGCGGAAGAAATTGAGATGAGAGCGGGTACTGTAGCCACAGGAAATTCAACTGTCATCAGAGAGCAATTTCCTTCGTGTCTTGTATCCCACGCCGGGGCTGAAAATGAAAGAATGAAGCCCGAGAGGCACTCACTGGTTGAACATTTCAAGTGTTTCAGTGAAAAAATTGGTGAAAAATGTCCATTATTTTTCACACTTTTTTTCACTGAAAAAGCAAGTGAAAAACTTATAACTTTTGCAGCACTTTTTGGCTTCTTTCAAAATTTTCACCTTAAAAACGAAAAAGTGGTGAAAACATTCTAAATTTTTCACTTATGTTGTCAGTGAAAAAAGTGTGAAAAATAATGGACATTTTTCATCAATTCTTTCATTGAAAAACTTGAAATGTTCAACCAGTGACTAGGAGGTGGCAATTTTGTGAACTGATTATCTCACTGCGAGTTTTGTCTATTACTTATGGCTATTCTTCACAAAATTGCCACCTCCTAGTGCCTTCGCGAGGCAGCTTCGGAAGCAGATGCTGCTGTCCAATCAGAATGCTGCGAAGATACAAAACATGAGGTGTCTGGGCACCCGCATCAGCAAAACCTGGGTCTGCTACGTAGTTCTACGTAGTTGGTGTAGTCTCTATAGTGGCTGTAGTCACTGTAGTTTAGGGTACCACCTGTGTAGTTCTGCGTAGTCCAGGCCAGTTTACGTAGTCTCTGTAGTTGGCCTGTAGTTCTTCTGTAGAACTCTGTAGTTTACCAGCAGTCCGTCAGAAAATTTTGTTGCTGTTGCGCTCTTTGGTTTTATCGACTTTAGTTACAATTTCTAATGAACTGAGCTGTGATAACATATTTTTATTGACTACTTTTATTTACACATTAAATTTAATTAATAAAGCATATAAGGCCGACGAGCGGCATGGCCCGCTACCAAAGATGGATTATTCTACTCTGAATAAATTTCGAGATTAGTTCTGCGCGAGTTCTCCCTTTTATCATTCGTGTTCACTCCAGCTTTCTTCGAACTTGAGGTCACTGTCATGGTTTAACGTCTGTTGAAAATACTTGTCCAGCAATTCAAATACAAGGTGCAACTCCAAGAAATGAAGGGGGGGGAGAAGATAAGATCCCAACCATTGAAAAAGAAAATCGGCATACATGAGGTGAACTAAGGGTCTCCCATCGAATATCTCACCGGATTGGCCATGGTGGCAGCGTGGAAAGGTACTGACGCGAAAAAAATTGAAAAATTGAAAAATTGTGCTGTGCTGGAACGTCCAACCTGAGGATATCTCTCCTTCAGCTGCTGTCCAAAGAACGAGGCCCAAAGTCCCAGGACTGTAGGAAGTTGAAATTGCAGGTGTGCAGAAGGGTTTGCCGACCAAAGTATAATAATTCACAACCCAGAACAAGGTCTGATGGGCCAGGGACACCAGTGGGATCAGAGCGCTCTATGTGCCATTTAAGGCCCGGACCATTTCCGTCTGAAAGTTTTTTCAACTGTTTTTATTACCATTTGGTTTGTGGGTGAGCACAAACGGTTTGAAATCTGTTTGGAAACGGTTTAAACGGCTGCAAAGAATTAACCACTTACCACAGCTTTGGGGGTGGATTCCAACCCCAAAGTCTGCTCAGAAAGCTTGGCAAACACTGGTAAAACTAGAAGCATAGTCTCGGAGCAAAAGAACTACTCACCGACGCACGAGATCTTGGAGGCATTTTTGTGTTTGATGGACGATCGGCCATCTCGGCGAACTCAGGTGGCCTGCATCCTGCGACCATTCCGCCGTTGAACCCGCCTTTATGATCACCTTGATGCACCTCATTGTGATAAAGTGTCTCGTTTGTGCCTCACGAAGGCCAAGGTGCATTATTTGATCCCTCCAGACCACTTCGACTCACCTGCTCCAAAAACTACCATTTAAAACTGTCTCAACCCGTTTAAAACTGTTTAAAAACTGTTTCCATCTTGTTTTGCATGGGTCTGCAAATGAAAACCAAATGGTTGGAGCCTTAGCACTGTCAATGTACATACAATAATATTATCCTCTTCTCACCCATCAGGAAGGGTAGGATCCTCAATCCCGTAGAACACCAGGGCAACTTTGCCTGACAAAGCCACTGAGGTAGAATATTGGCAAGGGATAAATCTCAAGAGTGGCGACCATTTGGAAGACAACCACGACTTGAAGTTCAGTCACAGTGTACCATTTAAGGAAAGGAAAGATCTAGAGCATTTTCCACGGTATGCATAAGCAAATTTATGAGGTTTAACTTGGCAATCATCGGCGCAGCGAACGGCTGGGGCAAGCCGAAGCAATTTGCAGGGAGGAGAGCGGATTACGCGAAAATTGCTGACGAAAATGTGATGCACGGCCAAAATCCAAAAATCATGCTCCCTATAAGACCCGTACTTTACGGTAGCGGGAATTAGAGAGCTTGCGCAAAAGCCGCACGAGCCGCATGCGGCTTTTTTGCATTGCGCAAAGCCGCATGGCACAATTTGAAATGAGAGACGTGTCAATCAACTATTTCAATGTAAGCTTACCTGTGGCGAAGGAGAGGTCCTGTGGGGAGAGGGAACATCCTCGGCATTGCCTCTGCTGCGTGGCAGACGTGAGAGTGTGGGGAAAGGAAGTGGAGCTTAAGTGATACCTTTGTGATGCGTAAAAAATGCGGCCTCCCACAGTTGCACATCCAACAAATAGCACTCTCAGGAGTGGAATATGGGATTTAAGGGGCATTTGATGGTATTTAGCAAGATAAGAATTAAGAACAGCGAAGGAAAACCCGCGGCTTTGCGCAATGCACAAAAGCCGCGTGCGGCTCGTGCGGCTTTTGCGCAAGCTCTCTATTATTAAACTGCTTCTGGCGGGAATGACCTCGCGCGAACAGACAAAATACTTAAGCGAGCAAAATAACCATTCTCTCAAAGTGACCATATTTACATGTGGAAACTCAAGCGTGATATGGGGTCCACACTGTTCCCCAGGCTTCAACACTCTTCAACTGCTACCTCACTGCAAAGATTCACATCCTTCTTGTATATCATGAAGAAAATGTTATTAAGAGGGAAATAGACCATGAATTGGGTGAATACAACTGAAAATGGACATTTGTGGTCATTGGTCTAAAAATAGATGTCAAAAAAACCAAAGTTGTAGAGCTCAACGAGAGCTACAAGACTTGTCTAAGGTCAATTTGCAAGATTTGGCTTCGTTAAGCCGCAAATCGCAAAATACTTTCCCGGAGCCGGCGGTTTGGAAAATATTCACCCACAGAATTTGGCCTAAATGTGTGTCTGAGAGGTGAAATATCATCCCATGGAAAGGAATACATTGCAAAGTTCTCTTGCCCTCTGGAGAATCGTCAATTTTTGTCGCGTCCAGTCACAAAAGCACATAAGAGTAAACGAGACACGTTGTTTGTGTGATAGAAAGTGTGCAGCCCAAACTATGTAGAACCAGAATTTCTACAGGCTCACTACATAGATTGACCATACTACAGAGGACTACATAGCACCTCTCCAACTGCAGGAACTACGTAGAGGCTGGCTACTACAGAGCAACTACACAGCACTACGTAAAAGTGCCGGAACTACAGCAACTACAGCCAAACTACAGCCACTACGGCTAAAATCAGGGTTTGCTGATCCTGTCCGGAGCGCAGTTCTAGACGTTGCCGGCATTTGCCCCACCCACGGAGCCTTCGTGGCGGAGGCTTCCCTAGTGGACACGCGATTTTTATGTTCAAGTATTCCCATATCGACAGGGTCGATCCTACGCCATCCCCCCTACATTTGACCCTCCAAACTCCTTTATCCGACCAAAACTTACCCCATGTTGGCGCCTCCAAAATGACCAGTTTTTGGGTGGGCCGGACCAAACTCCACCCAGATCCGCCACCGGTCCAGTCTAAAAACGACCGTGTGCCCGTCGCTTTCGCGTCTTCCTGAGGTCCTAGATCCATCTCCCACATGAACATACCTGTCCTCTCAAAATCTCATCCCAAGCACCCGATTATGGAGTCCACTGGACAATCACCTCCGAGCACCACCCAAAATTCATGAATCTGGCCTTGTGAGCCTCGCAGCACTTCAGCGAAATTGGCGGTCGCTGGGGTTTAAACCATGTGAAAGCCACGTTGAGTACCTTCATTTCTGGAGCCTAAATATAGCAGAGATATCATGCAGTCCAACTCTCGCGCGCCCCGTTATCTTATCCAAAAGCACAACTCAAGATCAGGCCATGTCCGCGATCTCATAGTTGGACCGTCTCCCAAACACCGGGACCTACTACTCAATGCCCCGTGGACCGTTGAAGCTGGGGACGCAGCCGCAGTATACGCACAGAGAGGACTGTGACCCCTTTTAGTATTTACAACCGCCATCGACAAAAACAAAACTACATTATCAATTCCAACGAATGCACTGGATGCATGCATGTCCGAAAGTCGAGATTATCAGGCTAGCCCCTTCAGCAGAGACAAAACAAAGTACAGATATTCAAAATGGTTGTAAGGAACCAGAAAATGGTGGTCGTGGTTTCAGATCCCGCCGACGTGGAAGGTCCGCTCGTAGTAATGGAAAAACTTGGCCCAATGCTAGTGGGGGTGGGAACAGACAGAGTCGGTGTGATGCGGCGACTGGATGTTTCGGAATCGCCTTTCGAGGGGTTAATGGGGGCATGCAGGACATAAAGATACATTATCTACCGTCCGAGGTTCGTGTCCCATCCCCGGAAGTCCCTTAAGAAATGACATTTTCAGCGAAGTGAGAGGGCAGGATGACATGGTGTACCAATCGGAAATCTCGATGAGGTAGTGGCTGTAGTTTTATGCGTGGTGGTAGTCGTCTTCTTGGTGGTTGTTTCCTTGGTTGTTGTTGGTGAACCGCCTCCGCCTCCACCTCCGCCGCCTCCGCCGCCTCCCGTCACGCACTCAAGGTCATCAGCTACACGGACCGGGCCCATCAGTGAATACCAACAATTTTGTCCAAGAATGGCGACGAACTGCAAGTCTCGCCAGGTCCTTCCGGTCAAAAGGTCAGGAACATCCGCATGAAAAAAACGGTTGGAAGTACTCACTGCAACAGCTATCAAACCCACACGGCGTATCGCCGTCCTCCGGACATCCACTCGGTATGCCACTGCACACCTCTCCATTCTGACAGCACCCAGGCGGATCACAGTAGAATCTGCGGAGATTACACATGAATCAGCATCCACAGACATCCACACATCAGAGAGAACGGGGTATATATTCGTACCCGAAGGGGCAGCAGCCGTCCCCACAGTCGCTCTCGCCCCCCTCACAGAACTGGCGGGTGCCTAGGAGCCCGTTGATGAGCGAGTTCCCGGGCGATGACAGGAAATAAGGCAGGACGGGAGCCAGCACTGACGGCGTGGCGGGGTGAGAGGTGTTCAGCAGAGGGGATACTTCCGCCGCCACGAAGACGCACGCCAAGAGCAGGAGAAAGGACATCTTTTTCGAAAGATGAGGAGACGAATGTAACACGCTGGAGGCTCTTTAAAGTGGGCCCCATGGAACGCTAAACTGAGGTGTCTGTGGACGTGGAAATTGAGCCAAAATTGAACCAAGATGTTTATCACGGGCTTGGCATGATATGTCCAGGATGCTGACGTTGAGATGCCAGCACGCACGATTTGATCAGACCTTGAGGCTTGGGTACATAGGTGACCTTCATGGATCTTTAGCTCCGAATGGAGGTGCATTTTGGTAATCTTTCGACTTTACGGCTTATTGTGGATACATGCTGGTGAGCGATATTGAGGTGTAGTTGATTATTCCCACGCCTCATCGAATCACTCCACTTGAAAGCCAGTATGGCATGTGTTCGACAGATTGGAGCCATGGAATATTAATGTCCGCAAGCCGTTGCATGCAGCATGCTAATCGGACATCAAGGACCCTAGGAATATCGAGTCCGCGTGGCGGAAGCCCGTTGCAAAATTTTGTGTGAAACACTGCGTTCCGACCCGCCCTAGACTCAACTCCGGTGGGGGTCTGTGTTGATCTGTGTAGTGTATGTATAGGTGAGGATAGCCCTAGAAAGGCTCTCTCTAGCTCACCAGACAGATTTTGTCTAGCTCTGTGTAGGATCTGTGTAGCCGTGCAGGTCCCAAACACAGGTCTGTCTAGATAAGCGGGGCTCAGTATAGGTCGTTGCGACTGGCTGGTCCACGCCAAACATTGACATTTTGTCGCAAAGTAGTCAATTTCAACTTGTGAACACCCTTGAAATATCGGGGCAACTTGTTATGGAGATGTTGACATGAACCATACCATCTGTCGCCATATCGGACTTCCTGGTGATTCAAGTGTCATTTCTCCGCTTCCATCAATGTTGGTAGCATCCCAACATTACAACAAAGTACAGTTTCTCATGCGTACAACACCGAAATGCAACGAGATTCCGCCGGATATGATGCTTGGTGCCTTCTAAGCTTGAACCATAAATGTCTCTTGTTGATCTCAGTGAGCCTGGCGACCCACAAATAACTATACAGACCCGAACACAGCTAGACTAATCGGCTAGACAGAGACATCTTTGTAGTATCTGTGTAGCGTTGTGTAGGTTGTCTAGCCACAGGTAAGTCTAGAAAGGGCCAGAACGCAGTGAAACCTGACGTTATCTAACCAAGGTGGGTTCTACCCCCACTGATTCACATTTTGTATTGAGCCCACCCCCCAGATGGCTTGCCTAAACCTCAGTAAAAATGAAATTCTGGCGGGCAGTTTCAAGCAGGTGGCTGGTGTAACAGACCTAGCACCTTCCGACTTGAACCCCTCAAAACTGCCTTACCCGTCGGTTTTGGCCAAATTTTACTTGGTAGACCCTATCAATTCTGATGTTTCCCCAAAGTCACAAGCGCACAATTATTAAATGTTTCACAGATGCCAACCGACCGGCATTCTGAAAATCATTTCATGCTAAGCCCACCTCTGCCACTTTCCGGGTTCCTCCGCCCACTTCGCACCCATCTCGGCGCCACCTACCTGTCTAGGGCGGCCTTTTTGATTGCGCTCCCCTACCGCGCCCCTGTTCGCCCCAACCCTCCCGCGCTCACCACCAAACGTGTTCATGCGACGTGTTTGTTTGGCGCTCTGTGCCAACATTCCCCAGCCGGATCAGCGCGTGCGCTGTCATCTCTTCTCATTGCGCCGCTGTGGAAGAGAAGGCTTGTCCTGAGGTGGACAAAGAGGTGTCCAGGTCGTGCAGGCGACAGCGCCGAGCCGTACAGCAGTGGCAAGATATCACCTGAAAAGAAATCAAGGCAGGCGTAGATAAATGAATAGGTTGAATAATATATGAAACTTAGCTCAGATTTGCTTGAATGAGGGTGGATCTGGACACAGATGCTCAGAAATTCGTTGTATACGTGGCGGTACGAGACAAAGGTGGAAGATGCCGTTATAGGTCCAGTGCAAACAAGTAAATATGATGAGTCAAAATCATGTATGTAATAGAGTCCGTGGATGAAAGCCCCTGCTAAAGTCACCCCAATCCCAGCAATCCGGGAACTACGCAAAGACGTGATAGGGAGATATACACTGCCCAGCTCAGCGCCGAATGTGGGTGCCCAATCCACTTCGAATCGATCCCCAGCGTAGTCCGAGATGCCCGAGAACTTGGATTCACTTGTCGCGTTGGCGGTACGTAGAGAATAAAAAATGAAATGTCTGTGTAGAATCAAAGTAGGTAAGTGCAGGAATGTGTGGGGATGTAGAAAAGCTCAACAGAAGGTATCCTGTGCGTGATCTGGAAATATATCTCGAAATAATGATGAACTTCGCTCAGTGGTGGAAGGAGTAGATCTTTGAACGTGCAGCTGGCAAAGGAGTCTGTGAGAAAAGAGTGGCTAAAATGTGTTTAGTAATAAAATGTGTGCAAGAGATGGAATAGAACAATAAAACAGAAACTTGACGTGTTATGTGCCTGTGTTTGGTTGACACGTGCAACCGGCCGAGACGCGAAGGTGACGAGAAGGTCGAGTCGCACTTCCACACCGCCCTTCGACGACACTATTGGTGCTGCTTTCACTCAGCCACTCCACCGCGTCCCCAATCCACGGCCCCTCTTTGTTTACCCCCCCTACGCTACTCTAGTCGCCGCCGCTGCCGCATACTCTTGCTTTGGCCTCTGTTCGCTATTTCTGCCATCCATCGCATTCCAATTCGTCGCTCGTCCCTTGCAACTGCATAGCTGCGGCTGCACAGCGGCAAGCAAGTCCGGTTACCGGTGTCTTCTTCCCGCGCTGTCCCAAACTTAACTATTGGACGAGGGACCAGGGTAATTGGACGACGCTTCTACGCACCGTCTGGATTCCTCGCGTCAGAACACGTGCGATCTGTAGAGAGTAGTAAAGGTGCGTAATTTATGTATCTTCTCTGAATCTTTCGCTGACTCCACTCATCATCATCCCGCCATTCCGGTGCACCGCGCGCCCTCACTTCCCCTTCCCCCTACCTCCTGTTTACCACTTATCACCTCGAGAGTGTCCTTGTTCCCTGCCAATGCCTGCTGCAACAACGCATCTACTGTGTATCCTCAGACCATGCAAGCCTTCCCATCCCTCCTTCTTACTGCGTGCCAACAGCATCCAAGCGCGATCACGATGTTCCATTTGGAGCGTCTCAGTCGCTTTGGCTCCCCGCAGCGCACTTCACGAATTACGCGACACATTGATCTCATGTGCACGGCTGCGAGCCCGCCTTCCCCGCCTGCTCTCCCCCCACCGGCCTTGCCTGCTCCCCTCTTCCTCGTAGCGCCTCTCTGCGCGTCAAGGACACACCCTCCAACATCCCCGATGTGTGACTGGCTTGGCGATACATTGGCAAATTTTTAAGTTCCTATCCCTTCTGCTTTCTATATTGTGCCCTACTTCTCGCTGTTCTCGGCCTCATGACCGGAACCTTAATCTTTGCTTCGTTCGCATGTACATGCGAAGCGGAGTTGAAGCCATAAGAAGATATCCCTTAACCCCCACTCTCTGAGCCTCGAGATACAAACTGTCTAACCTCGGGCTTCACTGCCATCCTCTGCATCCGCGACGGGGTCTGCGGTTCTAATTGGGGGGTTTCATGAACCAAACAATGTATTAAACCTATTAAACCTTTATGCTGGATGATTGAGTGTCTAAGATAACATGTGGAACGAAATATATGCTGCGCGGCACTTCCCCTCACGCCGCGGCAATAACACCGTGACAGCCACCGCCGCGGCAGTTCCCCGCAGTGCCGCGTCATTTCCCCGCAGTGCCGCATCAGTGCGCAGGCACGCGCGGCAATTCCACCCAGCCCCGCAAAAGGCACATAGTTCACATTCAAGACTCTTGTATCATGAAGGAAAAATACAAATTAGGTGCAACAATGAAGTATTCGGGGCACAGATTAGATTTATAGTCGTATCAGCATATTCGGGGCTCACGATTGAATGTACAGAGTAAAATTGTGAATGCGGAAGGCACAATTATTCGTAGATGGATATATCTAGTGGCAGCGCAACAGGCCTGGTAAGGGGAAGAGGGGATTCACGCAATAACGGCAGGAACAGGCCTAGAGACGATGAAACTACATTCTTCCTATATCAGACACCTAACCATCACATAGACATCATAACCTCAGAGGCAGTCAAGTAGAGACGCTATTCTGGCCAAGCTAAATGTTGGTAGCAAGGGGCATAGCCGGGATGAGATAAGAGGGCTGACGCAGGACGCGCAGGATATGTTTAGTGTATTTATGGGAATTTATCACAGAGTGCGCGCATTGTGGCGGTAGCAATGCATAGTGCAAGGAACATTAGCGACGCGATAAGACTGCGAGCAGAGTGTGTTGCTGTGCGGCAGCATGACATAACGGGTAAGAAGCAGAAACAAGGGGATTGAAAAGGGCGAGGCGGAGATTGACAGTAAGAGCAGCCAAACAATGCGGCCACCCGGGGCACCAATTTTGTGGTTGATTGGTAAGGTCCACAGCATGTCTCTATATAATATTTCGAGGCAAGCTTGAAACTCGAGCATACGCGAAGAGGCCAGGAGCGAAACAGCAGCGTGCGCACAGAAAAATAGCGGGAGAAGCCGCCGCACCGATTCGCAAACGAGGATGAATATTGAGCCATTGGCGGTCTCGGTCGTGAGTTTTGAGCATACGGAATAGCCTCCCAAGATATTGGGGCAACAGCAGCGCGGATGCAGCTTTTGTGGCCAAAAGCGTGGCAGAGTGGTCCGGGCGATGGCTCTGGCGGCGTAAACAGCGGTTTAAGGGGGCGGCTGACTAGGGAAGGAACAAATGAATCTGAAAAGCATCTGCCAGTGAGCCAAGAGACCCGAGGAAAGCGAGGGAGCACGAAGGAGGCGGCAGTGATGGGAGCATTGTGCAATGCTAACATGTGCAAACAAGTTACCCAATTTGGACGAGGTAGGTGCGCCCTGTGCACGGACCACGTAATGCGCGGGCAAGCACGAGCACTGGCGGAGGCCCAAAGCAGTATTCGGTGAGCTGATGTATCAGACCCGTGTCACTAAGTTGATGCATCACTTCACTACAGCAACTCACTGCAATATGATACATCCGACATCAGCAAATCCTGATTGAACTACAGAGTGCTACATAGTACTACATAGCATGTATAGTGTCTATAGTGCCTTTAGTGAAGGGGATTTACTCTATAGTACTCCATAGTGCTGCAGGGCCACTATGTAGTACTACAGAGTGCGCTGTAGTGGGGCCTTCCCAGCTTAAAAAATTCATTTCATGCTCCATTCAACTTTAGGATACTCTTTGTTTTAGCACATTCAGTAAGGCCACTTTAGTTTATATTGTTTTTTTGTGACTATTACAGCATCAGCAAATCCTGATTGAACTATAGAGTGCTACATAGTGCTACATAGTCCGGTGTAGTCCGGTGTAGTGAAGGTCCTTTGCCGCATAGTAATCCCTCACTATGTAGTACTATGTAGAGCTCCATAGTATGCTATAGTTAACCCAGTAGACTAAAGTAACCATACAAGGTTAAGAAAACTTATGCAATATATTAGGCCATCTGATTCTTCTGGCTTATAACACCTTTCTCGTCCTTGCTTACCTCAAATATATAGGTGTGGGCGCACCGGAGAAGCCCGCGGAGGCGGTGCAATGTCTTGTGACAGCGGAGTGACGGGGCGATCAGATCTTTCTCCTCCGCCCACGACACTCCGCCAACTGGAACAGAGCTGCAAGCTTAGGCTCGGTAGAACGGCTCAAATACTGCCACTTTTCTTCTCCATGCATCTTTTTTACTCCTTGGTTCAACAGTGTCCGTGTACAATCCGCTCACAATTCTCCGGCACAACCCCTATGTCGTTTGCTGAATGCTCCTGCATATACCATCACCATGCTCTTCTGCCAGACTCCAGCCTTCAAGACCTAGGTATGTTGCCTTCCTCTCCCTTTCTTTTTTCTACACCCATCCCCGTCTGTGTCAAATTTCACATTTCACGCATATTATAATATTCATTGGTCAACCCATTACGCCGGGATTTCTATGACCGCCTCTGCCACAGGGTTTTTAATGTGTGCATTCGAATTATCAATGGTCACCCGTTATGCCGGGTTTTATCTATGACCGCCTCTGCCACAGGGTTCTAATGTGTGCATTCGAATTATGAATGGTCACCCGTTACGCCGGGATTTCTACGACCGCCTGCGCCACAGGGTTCTAATGTGTGCATTATCATGAATGGTCACCCGTTACGCCGGGATTTCTACGACCGCCTGCGCCACAGGGTTCTAATGTGTGCATTATGCTGAATGGTCACCCGTTATGCCGGGATTTCTACGACCGCCTGTGCCACAGGGTTCTAATGTGTGCATTATGCTGAATGGTCACCCGTTACACCGGGATTTCTACGACCGCCTGCGCCACAGGGTTCTAATGTGTGCATTATGCTGAATGGTCACCCGTTACACCGGGATTTCTACGACCGCCTGCACCACAGGGTTCTAATGTGTGCATTATGATGAATGGTCACCCGTTAAGCTGGGATTTCTACGACCGCATGCGCCACAGGGTTTTAATGTATGCACCCGAGTTACGAATAGTCACCCTTTTCAGTGGGACTTTAGACGACCGCCTGCGCCACAGGGTTATAATGTGTGCACTCGAGCTTCACCGGTTACACCGGGATTAATCGCCTAAATTCTTTGGTACATGAAATATTCGCTGTTCGAATACCTTTGCACTTGCCTACATTGCGCGGTGCATGACATATTGATTGGTTCGACTGCCCATGCACTCGCCTATAGTCCACGTGCATGAAATGTTCATTTACTCTTACTCGGGCCTAATGCTCGCAACTCGTGAGCCTAAATGAGCCATCTATTGGTTTAACATTTACATGCTTGGATGCCTAAAATTCCTCGGGTGCTTACTTGCGCTCGTCTATATGTGCGGCAACGAATTCAGCTTCACTACATCCCAGTTCATCTCGGGTTACGTTCCCTTCCGCTGGCCTAAATGTCAGATTGATTGAGTTTCCCGTTCACATGCTTCAGTCCTATGGCACATAAAATCTATGGGTTACCTTTTCCTGTGCTCGTCTACATGCGTTGCCATAGAGCCGATTTGGATGCCCGTGCACACACTTCAGTTCTGTGTTGCATACAGTTTTCGGGTTGCCTACTCTTGTGCTCACCTGAATATCCAGCCATAACGATTCAAATGGCTATAAACACACTTCAGTTCTGCGGTGGATTGAATACACTTGTGTTCGAAATAAGTTCAATGGACTTTACACTTCATTTCTGTGGTGCATAGAATCTCTGAGTACCTTACCGTGCGCTCGCCTCAATTTGTGGCGGTGGATGCCCTTGCTGCGTAAACCTCGGGGTTCAACTTATGTTGGCTTTGCCCTTAACATACATGCTCTAGCACTTGCTTAGCTTAAACTCCCCAGTACAGAGAATCGTCGTGTTGCCTTTCCCGGTATCTGCCTCGATATGTAGCTCATACTACCATCGATTTAAATTAGCCATCCATTTGCTTTAATTCTTCAATGGCTTCGATACGTTACTTCCTTCAGCCTAACTGCGCAGCCATAAATCTGTGTCACCGACCACTTCATGATGCATGATGCATAAACTTTCGGATTAAATTTCCTTGGGTTCACCCAAAAGAATCGCTTAAAGGACCTGGCGCTTGGTGTAAAACTGTACCCGTTATACTCTTGTCCACATGCCCCTTCGATGGTCGGATTATCTTTTCACCATTTCACCCAAGTAGGCGGTCATAAATTGGTTCAGATACCTTGCGTTCCTTCAGTCCTGCGGAGAATAGAGTCGAAAATCCAGTGTTCTCTTTCAATCGTCCAATAGTGGGCCTATCGTGCCCGATTGCCTCATGATTGTCGGCATATCTCGCCTGACCTACTTCCTGCGGGCTTCGGTCTCTTAGACTCTGCCATACCAGTTCTCATCCACCCGATTTTCCAGCCCCGGAAGCTTATTCTGTTAACATTCCACTCATGGGCCCGATGTTCCGTTCATCCGGCCCCTGCTTCGAAAATAAAGGGCCTATATTTTTCGATGCCTGAAAGTCTACCATAGTCGTTCGCTTCCACGAAGCTCCAATTCCTAAGGACTTTCCCATGCCCATCGCCAATTTTGGGACTATAGACTCTGCGATACATAGTTGCATTCCCTGTGCTTGTCTAAATTTGCAGCCCAAAGCTTGGATACTCCAATGCTGCACGCTTCAGACTTGATATGTCCTTAAAGTATGCACTTCACTTAATTGTCCTACTTGACGCTGTTCACATGCGTCCAACTGTATGCCAGTTCACTGTTCACACTACTCTCCTGGTTCATCGCCTAACTGTACAATCAACTACTTATGGCTAGAGACATGAGGGTGCTCTTCTATCCATCCCAATTCACCTTTGAACAACGATCCATCGTCTTGATTGCCGTCATAAATCGGTTCAAGGTGGTGAAAGTTCTATCACCTTCCACCCAGGAGTGGTTTGTTGTATACAGTACCCTTAACAATTTAATCTAGTTCCCTTGCATTCACTGCATCGTGCGGAAGCCTAAAGTCTCAGTTATATTGCCTCAAACTCACCGGACCTTGCCGGAATATGCAGAAAACTACACATGGTCATTTATTCACGGTTCCCCGAATTCACCTTGCAATACTCTACATACTACACATTGAACTTCCTTCGCCACCCACCTCCGACGGGTAGATTCTGACATAGTAGCCGGAGACCCCCTACCGACATGATGCAATGCCCTTTCAGGCCATGGGCATCCGCCACCTTATTCAATCCAAAATTTCCGCTTCTAGCCTAAAGATGTCAGGGCCACCGATTACAATCTCCGTGGACAATTGCGTAATCGTACAATCATATAATCTGAGTGCAAAATACACCATACTCGATTGGCCTCAGAATTTAGCCCACGATATATGGCATCCTTGGAAACCCAATGGTTGACTTTCTCCCGTTATCGGTACAAAAGATCATATACTGTCATTCCGCCACATTGCATATAGATGAGCAATTCAGATGATCCAATGCCCGTTGTGAAATGCATAGAGGCTCATTCAAGATGGTTGATCCTCCAAAAACTGGGATTCGGGCCGATGCTTTCGGTCTCAATTACCCAGTCGCAGTGATGTCACGTTTATTTATCTATTCGCCGGCCAACATTACAGCAGTTGAATCGCGCTGAAAGTATTCCACGGTATTGACCTAATGGATAATGTCACAAGTGGCCAGCGAACGACGCTGTGAAGCATCTCTGCACCAGTGGTTGTACCCAATTCCTCGGATTATTTTGCAACTCGAGTAGACCATGCTAACGGTGTCACTTCATTTGTTCGTGAATTTCCAGTACCTTGGTTCGATCACAGTTAGCCTCTACCAACTCTACAACCTCCCCGACTTTCACTGTTCCCCACATTACTTTGAACCTACGATTCGTTCAGTGTCGCATCGCAGTGATGCACCCTGTTCAAATACCGCGAAGTCACGGAGACAACAGGCATCAAACTAACTCGAGTACCGCTCAATTCCCACCAAACCTCAATGTGCTTCACCTCATTTCGACAATTACCCTGTGTCCGCCCTCTTTTGGTTGGTCTCATTCAAGTCACCGCACATGCTCCTTTTCCGGCGCGCAAGCAAAGGAGTGGTCCAGTAACAATTTATCTTCGGCAAATACTGCCAAATGACGCCAATTCCTCCATAACGGAAGGCTACGCCTACAGAATCCCTGTCATACAACGCTCAAAGATTAACGCCAGTTCCAATGCCTTGGCCTTCTACAGTTCAACAGTAATCCTTCTGAGAGCCGCCTTCTTTTTGGGTTAGCCACGGGCTCTGGGTCTGCCTTGTCTGGGCGGCACTTTTGGGTTCATTCTCGTGCAGCCCCATCGCCCTACGACCTGGACACTGGCGGCAGCAAATGAGACTGCCGCTGGTCCCCACAGCCCAAAATATATACATTCTGCTGGTGTGTGGGTTTTAAAATATTAATGATAGGCAAAATCATGAATGTGGTGAACGTGGTCCAAAAAAAGTGGTCGGCGGGTACCAATCTAAAAATAGACTGGAAACAAAAGTTGTAGAGCTCGATGAGAGCCACAAGAGTTGTCTGAGGTCATTTTTTAAGAAACAGCTTCGTTAAGCCACAAATCGCAAAATACTTTCCCAGAGCCGGCGGTTTGGAAATTTTGAACCCCATAAACAGGACCTGAACATGGTGGGAGAACATCTGAAATGCGCAATGTCACTAGTATTGCTGCCAGGAACATGCCAGATCCTCGCTGTGACCCATATTTTTGAACAGAAAATATAGAACACTATGTAGTCCCAACAGAGTACTATGTAACACTACAGAGCACTAAATAGCTATAACTGAATACTACAAAGTACTACAGAGCACTACAGGCACTACACAAGCAATGGTCTAACTACAAAATACTACACAGTACTATGGCCACTACAGAAAAAATCAGGATTTGCTGATGCTCAGAACCCCAGATACGCCTATAAATTCTAGGTAATAAGTACAGAAAACACAACAATATACCACGTACGACTAACTACAGTGACCTTGCATTAACGAAAACGCAACGAGATACAGATTTTGAAATATTGAGGAGACACTGCATTTTGATGGTTCCTCGAACCTAGCCTGGACCCCATCAGTCTAGGTTTGGCGAGGCCGGCGCGAGGTGCCTCGGCAGACCTGGACACAGCCGCTTAGGTCTGCCGAGGCACCTCGCGCCGGCCTCGCCAAACCTCGGCTAAGGTGGGTCCAGACCCTGTCAAAATGCAGTGAGAGGTCTAATCGAAGACGATAAAAAAAAAATAGTAAAGTAATCTGCGTCGTTCAGCGGGCGCAGAAATCAATATCCTCGAGCAGACCAGAGTCCTCCATGAACGTGCTCCACCGCTCGTCGAGGCGCGAGGCCAGCCCGAGCTGCGCGAGCTCGGCATTGTGCGCCTGGTACGCAGCAGTATGCTGGGGATGCGTATATATACCCTGGGTAAACTGCTGTTGCTGCTGCTGTTGTTGCGGATGCGAATGCGGGTGCGATCGATAGTGAGGATGTTTTTGCTGCTGCTGTTGGTGAGGCGGCGGCGGCGGCGGCGGCGCGGGAAACGGTACGAACGATCCACCTCGCTGAATTTGCCCCGAGACGAAGCGTGTGTGCCCAGCGAAGATAGACAGTTCATCATCCGGCTCCTCCGTCTTCACCTTGACGGGCAAACAGCTCGGGCCCAACACGCCCGTCATATTCCACAGCACCCCACCGTTATCGCCCCCAGACGGGTCGCTTTGTGCCCCCGCGAGTGCATATCGCGCCTTCTCGCTCAGCTTTGTCAGGATGGGCTGTGGATGATGCCGTCACCATGAATACTCTGCAAACGAGGGATGATGGGAGGAACAACTCACGAGTGCCTTGGTCGCACGACGACTATACACCGCCGCCTTGGAGAACAGCACGCACGCCTGCTCGAGCTCCGCCATCGCCGCCATCACCAACGGGCTGCGCGGGCCGCGCGTCACCACCGTTCCAAACACCACCTGCCAGAGAACATCAGCATCTTTACCGTTCACACGGGCACGGGCAGAGAGAAACTTACCGCCGCACCGAACGCAGACGTCCACATCGTCCAGAAGCGCGCGCACGCGTTGGGCATGACGGCGAACTGCTCGCGCACGCTCTTGAGGATCGTCGCGCTGGAGCGGTACGCCGCGAGGAACGACGGCGCATACGTGCTCCTGAGCGGGTTCACAGGCTGCTCGATGATAGCCTGCGCGAAGAAGCTCCGGTGGATGTACATCAGCACTGCGATGCCAGCGTCAGCAGACACAGACAGACATAACTAGAAGCAAATCAAAACCAACGCACCGGTCTCTCGGATGTGCTCAAGGACACAGCGTTGCAGGCTTGCGCCGACGTCGTCCGGCGCGGCGTCGTCGAGCGGCGGGAGCGGAAACTCGCGCACCTTGCGGTCTAGCTCCATGATGGTGGCGTAGCTCGGCGCCTCTGCCGTTAGGGTGCGCGCCGTCACGTCCGCGACGCATTCCGCCGCAAACCGGAACTGCCACACTTCCCCTAAACGAAGTTAGTACCTCAAAATCCTCCTGCGTAGAGAACGTACAGATGCCGTCCTTCGCCTTGACTCCTTCGTATTTCGGTAAAGAGCAGTCGATGTACGCGAGAAAGAAGGAGGGCGGCCGGCCGGTTTCAAGACTCTGTGGGACTGTGGTTCGGTATTACTGCGCGAGGAAAACGACGTGAAAGTACAAACCTGCCATACGTCCGCAACGAACAGATCCCAAAACAATATCCGCCGCCGCTGCACCATCGTTTCTGACAAGCCCCACCGCGCGCTGTCTCGATCTACGGGCCACAAAAACAGAAAAACACCATGAGCACCACCAGAAAAAAAAGTAGAGAAACCACTTACGCAGCCCAATCGTCCGGCTCAAATGCGCCGCGAGCGTAATGAGACTCCACGTCATCTCCATACTCGTCTCCGCGTCCTCCTCCACGCCCTTGTGCGATGCCAGCGCCGTGTATATGCTCAACAGCTGCAACGCCTGTATCGTCGCCAAGCTCGGCTTCTCCAGCACCGGCTGCAGCGCCAACGCTGCCCTTGCAATTTGATGCAGATGCTCCGCCTCCGCGGCGACCTGCCTTCGATGCGCCTCGTCCCCCTCGGCCCCGGGCTGAACGAGAGCCCCGCCCGCGAAGACCATGAAGAGCAGCGCGAGGTCGTGTGGGCCCGTGTGGTCCTCGTCTTCGCCGTCCGCGCCCACGTCGAAGCCGTCGTCGTCCCCATCCCACCGTCGTCGCCGCCTCGCGCGCGCATACGGGAGCCGTAGGCGGCATACACCCCCTTTAACATATCCCCCACCTGCCCGCGCGTGACGCCGCGGAAGAGCCACGCGAGCTGCGTAAAGTAGCTCGCGACGAGCGTGCGGGCGTGCGCGCGCGAGGGGAGGTGGGAGCTGACCAGCGCGTGGATGGCTTGTGGGGGCCCGAGGGGCGTCAGGCCGAATGCAGAGGACGAGAAGAGCGTCGCGCGGGATGGCGCGTGCTCCCGGATCGGGGAAATGAGGCTCGAGGGGGCAGCATAGTGGGAATGGGAGCTGGGAGGATGGTGTGGGGAGAAGTTGGATTTGATGCCAGGGCAGTGGGCGGGGGATTCGGAGGCGGAGGCGTGAGTGGAGGGTGGGGGAAGGGATTGTGACGAGCGTGAGATGGAAAGGGGGAGAGAGGAGGGTGAGGCGGAGGTGGAATTGCTCGTTGTACTAGGTGAACCGGGTAGGTTCGCAATGAGAAGGCTCTGTGTGGAATATTGTTAGTGGGCCGAATGATAATGATAGAACGAGGAGACACAAGATGAAAACTTGGATAACAAGCGAAAAAAACCGAAGGCCCAAAATAATAGAAAACACATGTCTTCTGCAACAGGAAGCCTGCAGTGAATGGCTTGAAAATAGGCTCACACCCTCTGATATGTGTTTCGGCACCGGTGGGATCCACCAGTGGAGCAGCGAAATCCAAGGTATCAAGGATATCCCAGGCAAATGGGCATGTGCCACTTTGCGGATAGGTCGCTTCGAAGCCCAAAAAATAATGCCTACCCTCAGTCCAGCACAAAGGCGGAGGAAAGTAAGAGGTATCTCAAAGAAAGGAAGGGTGGAGAGAGCAGAAGAAATAAATTACACACCTCACACCCGCCCGTAGGACCAAAGAATCTCGATATGCCATGATCTGAGATAATTAGTGTCCCAAAGGCGTCGATGACTTCCCCGCTCGAACCCGCAACTGCAATCTTGCCGTCCGGGCCCTCGAGCACTTCCCAGGAGTCGCTCATTCGGCGGGATGCCGTCGGCGCGTCGTCCGCGCCGAGGGAGAAATCCTCGCCCTCGACGAGCAGCGGGTGCACTGCGCGATGTGCGCCATCCTTGCTCGCATGCAGTGTGGTAAGGGCATCCTCGAGAATGCATATGCGCTCGCTCATGCGTGCGATCTTCCGATGCAGGTGCTCCGTTGCGGCTAGTACGAGACGTGTACCCTGCCCCGTCGCAAGGGATCCGTTCGGACAGAGCGCGGAGCATTCCCGCCGTACACACGACTGGCAAGGGATCTGTTTGTCGCATTTGATTTTCAGGCTGGCACAAGTTCCCCATGAGAAATCCTGCAACTAATTGGGTCAAACAAGGACACAGTACGCACCGACGACATTCTGCGCAGCTCACTTCTCCTAGAACAGACGCATAAGCCACCGCAGATAAGGTGAAGTAATTTGGACTTACCCCGGCTCCGTTTCACCTCGAGCTCGCGTGCATGGGTGATTCCACTGGCTCCAGGAACACTGTAGGAGATGTATTCTGAATTGACGGCCTGGGCTCGCTTTACGTTCGATTTTGGCAGCTTTGAATTGTCGACAGGCATCCGCTCCGAGGTTCTACTGTATTCAAGAAACTCCTAGTCTCTTTCCCCAATGGTCTTGAATATATTCTTCCCTCTCCCTGTTGGAGGGGTAATTGTATGGGCGTGAAATGCGTAAAGGGAGACCAGCAAAGCCACTACACGGATAGTAGATAGAAAGAAGCAAAGAGCTTAAGAAGAGCTTCCCACCACCTTGCTAGTAAGCTTCCCAATTAGGCTACTTACGCCAAACTCATCATGCAAGAGATTGTGAATCTAAACCTTTATCCGAACCCTGTGTTGTTCAATCGTAAAACTGTCCCACGTCTGCCGCTTTTTGACCTCCTGTTCCAAAATTCCTGCCTTCAATCTTCGTTTTAAATAGTAATGCTAGCCGCTCGCCAACGCCATCACCGTGCGCAGTCGAAGAGTTGTTTTCATCATTTGCGCAGTCACTCAATGGTCAACCCGTCGGCAAATCGATTGAGTGTATGGAGCAAAATTTTCCCTTAACATCACCGTTGTACGACACTCCATTCACTTATTGTGGCAGAGTCGCCTCTCGGAACATTCATCATCCGGTTTTCGAAGAGTCTGAGTTGATTCCGATTAAATCAGACCTCAAGTCCGTGATCTCCCCGGCCCGTGATAGTACAGGCATTCAGTTAGTTTGACTAGGCACTTTTTACTCCTCTTCCCCTTGACTTCGCCTATGATGTTCCACATGATGTTGCAAAATCAAATCCGAAAAAAACTTTTGGGTGCGGAAGAAAATTTTCCGCTGCGGAAAAAAATTTCTTTTGGTCAGAGCTCAGAATAGTTCCATATTACATACCTACGTGGTGTCAGACGACGCTTGCGGCTTTCTGTACATCTGAAATCTTCTTCTTCTCCCATGAACCTTCTCCACCAGATTGTACTCGCCTACAGACAACGGTGGGAGGGTAGCGTAGCCCTTTCAAATTTTACAGTACTTATCTGAGGTAGGTAAGTAGGTAGAATTATACGGCACGGTCCCCTTAGGAACGCCGGGGCCCAGGAATTATCTGTGTACAGGCACTATTATACACCACTGTCCCTGTACTCCTCTATACCCCCGTAGCCGAGCTCACGGCCGCAATCTTTCAACCCACCGTTGTAGAACTAAAGGAAATACAGAGAAGGGGTCAGTGGAAAATAAGAACCTCGAAACAAGCTCGGGATAGGAACAGCTTAGACCTTTGTAGAGAGAATCTCCAAGACTTTTCGCTGCCGCCACATGGCAACCCCGATCTCCATGGCAAGTGCATAAACCCTTGGCAATTTGGCATGTCCTGCTTCCTGCTTCCGACTTCGGCTGACCACCAAATTGCGCAGAGAATGCTCCTGAGTCATAGGTCTGCTCCCGCCCCATGGCAACTTGAAGCCCGCAAATCTTAGCATGCCGGCTTTCAGCTCTCTGTCCGCCACCACCTAGGCCCGAAGCTGACGCACTGGCATGTCATCCACACCCCAACCTTCTCAACCCTGACCATTTATTTATCTAACTTATCAGCCCTAGGCCTTGGGATCACTGGAGTACTTCTGTTCTGCGCTTCTGTTCCAGTAATCCAAAGAAAGATATTTCCTCCACTTGGATAATTCTTGAACGTCTCAACCGTACGCGTTGTTCCGCGTCGGGATCGAAAGATTCTGCCAACGCCAACACCAATTTGAATTTTCTCGAGAACGAGAGCGGGACGAAGCACATTTTCAATTAAAACTTTCTAAATATATTTGATTAATAAACCCACCTCACCGACCAAAGTTATTCAACCCCTGCCCGCACCAGCAGATCGCACCTGCATTTGGGGCATTAGTACTCCCAGTCAAATTTGCAGCTGTATTTAACTTACAGAAATACCGGTACCCATTTACATGTAAATTCAACCAAATTCAGGTTCAGGTTCAGATTTGTGGAGCTGGTGGCGTTCAGCGCTCAGCCTTCACTGTCAGGTACGCGAGAAATGATAGGGGAGGCGTGCCGCCACGGTCATCGAACTTACGAAGGATCTTTATCCCCATAACTGTACTGCTAATTATAGATAGATAGCTAAGTTGAATGAACCCTCGGACGTGCCCAGAAATTCTTCGGTCTGGTCGTCACCGTTACCCCCAGCTTCCAGGGCCGGTCAACAGGGCACGTAGGATGCCCCGGGTGTATCGCCCACCGCCGACGTGCTGCGGAAGATCATTTTCATTTCTGGCATCCTGAGTCTTATCCTGCTGCGGACGTGACGCGACGCCTCGGGGATGTTACTATAATTAGCTTTGCGTGCAAAATGTTCTAGAAGTGCAAAATAACAAAACACGTGTTCGGACCACTTGCCGATCAAAGATCGGCCGCAGCATCAAATGGGCTCAAATTCGATTTCAGGGGTCATATGTACATGCCTCCCGATATACGAGTACGACCTTGGCCGAAAGTGATACTGATACTCATATAGCATCCAAGTGGCCGGGTAGCTAGTTTGGCCGGATAGGCAGTTGTAGATAGTACTGTATGAGACCGCCGTGGGTGAAGATCGATATCCGGCGTAAACTTGCTGCCGTGGTTGAAGTATTCACCGCACAGTGGGGGGTGATACATCACCTACTCTCCTGAGAAATCCGCCGTGATACATCAGAGACTCTCGCGAGAGATGCGCCAATGATGTATCACTCAGAGATGCAGACTATTTGGGTAGGCGATCAACACGTCTCTTGGCCGTTGTCATCAGACACAATCAGTTGGCGAGCTCATCGTTGGCAACGGCGCCTAGCATGTCTATCGTTGTTTGGCAAGAACCTGAAGTGCGGGCTGACATAACTATCCCAATCAGGAAACTCGAAGTTTGGGCCTCAAATGCACCGCTCGACCGTGAGCGCATTTTGGTTCAATCCCTCTGCTAAAAGTGGGCAGCTGTGGGTATACCATCTATGTGTAACATATATAAAAATGGCTCGATATGGAGCAGAGGATAATATACAATATACATATTTTACGCGGAAGCTCGTTCTGCGCTCCTCTCGTAAGCGGCGTCTACACAAGTGAGTACAGCTCACTACTGGCCATTCCGGGCATCTGTATCTTGCTGCCGCGCCGCTTTGCGCTCGCCTAGCTCCACTCTGCCCGCCAGCGCGCTGCCCGCCTGTCCTTTCCCTACAGCAGCCACATGGCTATGGGGCGACCAGTGACCCGAGCGCGCGCCCGAACCGACACCACTAGCGGCACTCGCACCCAGAGGCCCATCTTCTACGCCCCGCACCGCTCTGCCTCGGATGTCCCCGGGTCCTATATTGCGCGCTCCAGCTCTGCATCCACAGCCACTGTGGGCGGGGTTCCCGTTAGTCAGTGTCCAATGAGCCGTCGCAGGTCGGTTGTACGGCGAGTTCCAGTGCGTGGTGCCCACGGGGCGGTGGCTGGGCGGCGGTGTCAGTGCGGGGCGATCCCGCCAGAGATGATGCTGCCTACACCGAGTATACGGACACGCAGCGCGACGTTGTTGGGCGGGAGCGAATAACGTGCACAGCAACAGAATCAATGTCAAGATATAGGAAAATGAAAGGACACGCACCGTTTCAAGCCTCCAGAGCGGGTGTATATTATCACGGTACAGCACAGTTTGCGACCTGCGATGGGCCAGCGCCATGGTTAGGTGCGCGCGAGCATGTTCATGCCCCAGAGCGCGTCGTGTTGCAGATAATTCTGGAAACGGGCTTCAGCTCAATCCTTCAGCGCGGATGAAAAGGCACGAAACGGCTGAGAAAAGAGTAAGCCTAGGCTCGAAACCAGCCTGTAGATGAGAGACGAGTCTCGATCTACAGGCTGGTCGATCGGAGTTTGAAATTGGTTAACGCGCGGCTTTCCTAAAAAGGCTATTATATAAGCAGGTGCGAATTGGGCCATTGAAATACAAATTTCACAAAGATGAGTACCTATAACAATAGAGTCTATATATAAAACATGCTGTGTCTTTCAACGAGCCCCGAATTCAAAGAATTCATAATGCTAGAATTTCTTTTCAGTCAGGTTGTGCTTGTTTGTATCGGGAGTCAATGCCGCGGCTCCGCCAAAAGTTTGCTTATCTAATAGCCTTTTATGGTAATTCCGCGCGTTAACCGATTTCAAACTCCGATCGACCGGTCTGTCTATCGACAGCTTTGCTTCATAGACAGACCGGCTCCGGTCTAAGAGTAAGCCACAGGACCTCCATCGGGCCTGTGGTAAGACCCGCGGCGTCACATCGTTGCCTTCGCTGAGTGCGTCGCCCCGCCGCCAAAGCATGAAAAAGAACAGAACGCGGCTTCGGGGACACCGAAGGAGGAAAATCGAGTTTTTTTAACATGCATACGGGTCCCTGCGTGAGTAATGTTAGGTGCTGCGGCTTGCAAGATAGGTTGGGGGAAGGTCTCGATTGTGCCCAAGGAGTCACCATGGCAAACACGAGACGAGAATGCTGAGGCTCCCCAGTACGAGGCCTGGTTATCAACACAATGTTCGGCCAGTGTCTGGCGAGCCCTTGAGGCGTAGGGTGTGAGGCAGGTGAATAGAGATGGCTGCAAGAAGACGAAGATGGGTGACGTGGCCAGGTCGTGGTAATCGGCATCCTCGGCAAGCGTGACTCGGGTCACTCGGGTCACCTACCCGATGTGCGTCATGCGCATGAGGAACCACCAGTTTCCCTTCGTGTGCGGTTCATACTCATCCCACACAAAATTTGAGGAGAGCAAGTTCATGAATTCAATGTTCCAAATCCACTGATCAAAGGTTGAATCAGTTGAGGTGAACTCACTGAGAATTTCAACCTGCATGCGAAGTTCGAAAATCGCTTGATTCCGCGACATTATATAGCCTATTTCCTCAAGTCTCTTTTGTGTTTTCAATCGGTAAGACTAACTGGCCAACATTGAGTACTTGGATATGCAGTAGCAGTACATGGTACCATATGCAACGCAAAAATTGAAATTTATACGATGTGCTCAATATCTAAGGAACACATGTTAAGGAAAAGGTAATAAGATGGATTACTACGCATCCATATCCCATGAAAAACATATCGAAAATTTAGACGAAACGAAAGAGATTTGCAAGTAGAGAAAAATGGACAATCGCAGAAGTTACAATTGAGTTGCCCAAAGCAGCAATTCTACATGTACGCTGGGAATGTCGGAATCCAAAGTAAAACATGGGTGCTCAAGTCTTCCAAAATGGAACCTCACTCTCAAATGAAACAGTTCTGGATATGAAACAGTCATTCCGACAAATCTCATGATCTTTTGCGATCCTCAAAAGAAAATCCGGGTTTTTTTCGCAACCAGCATCAAATTTTTGATACAAACTATGTAGATTCGAAAGAGAGCCGCCCATTGAAAGAGATCTATTGAATTATTGTATTTGGCCTAATAGTCTAGTTATGAACACGATCACTAGGTACGACTGCGTGAAAAATGAATTAACCGTTCTTTAAGCAAATGGCTCCTCGGCTGTGCTATTCCCCCATTTATCCATCTCCTTTCGTTTTCCCTCTGCTCTTGCTCTCCCTTTAGCTCCTTCTGTCCTGAATCCCAGTGCCGTCCGACACTGCTTCTTCATTTACTGCTGCCCAAAGCTGACCTACA
This sequence comes from Mycena leptocephala, assembly GCA_029378395.1. Lineage (NCBI taxonomy): Eukaryota > Fungi > Basidiomycota > Agaricomycetes > Agaricales > Mycenaceae > Mycena > Mycena leptocephala. Next base: position 170,038 of record JARJLF010000083.1, read on the forward strand.
GGCAGTCGTTTCTTGACAAGATGCAGTGCTGCGCAGTTGCTGCTGACTAGCAGGGCGCAGCTTCCGTCTATTCGTCCGGCCGGGGCCACGTAGTCCTTCCTCGACAATATGAAAGAGCGCGCCTGTGGTTTGGAATGGCAGTTTTTCCGTCCTCAGATTTACCTCGAGTCTCAGTCTGACATCTCAACGCTTCTGTCCACTACTGTTGGGCTCAAAGACTGCTCTCAAATGTTGGGTTGTTTCCGGCGACGCTAGGGCCGTAATGTCTCAAGCCATTCTCGTCCCTCGAAAATCATTCCGATTTCTGTGGAAACCGGTGACATGTTCATGCTCTTTAAACTACGCCTACGGTTATCGAGCCTTGCTGTTTCATTCCCTATCTGCACCCACGTTTCACCCACTATGACCCCTCAGACTTCCAGAATATTGTGATGCAATTCAATCCGTGCTCGGTTGGTCATTTACGACCTGTGCTGGGGCTTCTGTTCGCCGACAGACTTCCAATGCAGGTTCACCATAGTATATGTGCTGTAATTTGATATCCCCAATGAATGACACTCCTTCCTTTATATCAGAACAGTACTGTCGCTGCCTCCCCTTCCCAGTGAAAAGCGATGAGCTACAGCATCGCTTTGATCGTCTTTTATGCTGTGAGTGTGTTATGAAATACCAGGAAAATAATATTAATATTCCTAGCCGCTTGGCTCTCAAAGTCTTGAACCGGAGCGAAGCGGAGGTCGGTCTTGTACAAGGTATTGCTACGGGATGGCAACCGTAAGACGTTGGGCGGGACAGTGAAGAAGCGGATGCTGACACCGGGTTCTCGACCGCATCTACGGTATGCACCGGGCAGTGCCGGCGGGCTGCGGGAAGCGACAGACAGCGGGATGGCAGACGTCCAGAGGGTGTGCTTAGGTAACGCGAAGTGGGGCCGTATTAGTACTAGAAATGGCGGGTGAGCGTAGCACAATAAACGGAAAGATAAGGCGAAAATAAAGGTACCTGGTCATCTAAGATACGGTCGCATTCTCTAGGCCGAGTTGGGTTAGGCACAGGAGTCCAGCGGGAGGTACTGGGGGCGAGGGTGGGATCGGCGGGGCACTGGGCGGGACAAGGACGCCAAAGAGAGCGGGAGAGAATATGTATAGAGGTACACAAGGTGCCTATGCTGCGCTTCAAGCCGTGCTAGATCTGGAAGGGCAGCGGGAGGGGGCGGGAACAGCGCGCCATCGCGGTGTGCGGAGTGGGAGCAGCAACACCAAGTGAGATGGCGAGCGAGCGAGACAGCTCGGATATGCCGGTCATAGGTGTGTTAGGTATCGATCAAAGGTGGAAGGCGGAAGCAAGCGGCGTGCCGGACAGGAAAAGCGCGTGGTGGCGAGGCGCGGGGCGAGCCAGCGGCGGCAGAAAGGGCAGGACCCGCAGTGTGTGTGCGACGTCCAACTGGGTGTTGCCGCGTCCATATTGGCTGCGAGGGAGCTACAGAGCGGGAGGAAGCGGGGGGAGTGCCGGGTAAGAAAAGTGCGCAGCAGTGGGGCGCAGCGGGCCGGCAGCGGCGAAAAGGGCGGAGACGATGTCTGTGACGTGAGACGGGGTAGTGACAAGTCGATACGAGCTGCAGGGGGAGCCGCAGAGCAGAAGCAAGCGGCGGGATGCCAGGCGGGAAAAGCACGCAGAGGTGGGCGCACAGTGGGTCAGCGGCGGCCAAAAGGGGGAGACAGTGTCAAGCACATCCACCATGAGATATACGCTGGTTCTGTGGACGCAGGAGGACTGTATGGTCCGCGAAGGTGGAGGCTGGTGCGAGTTTTGTAAGGGCTGCACAGACCCAAATAAGACGGGTTGCGGGCTGTAAATGCATCAGACAATACTTACAGAGGTTTGCAACAATGCCATGACCTAGCTGAACGAAGGGAGGAAACGGCCGGAGCGGTGAGGGGGTAGAGGAGGAGGAAGCAGAGATCATTGATAGCTAACAAGTGTCAACAAATCAATCCCCTGCCAAATCAATGCCAATTACCCATTTCTCAAACGCATTAGCAGCGCCGGTGGGCTCTGAGAGGCTCTACAAAAGCATTGGTGGGAACATTCATATATAACGTGTTTATTGTACCCTTAATTTAGGCTGCGGGGTCACCGCAAGCAATTGCCATATCGGGCGAGGCGGGAGGGCACAGCCACCAAATGGGCGGGGGCGGGGGGCAGCGAGCGGGTGCACGCGCGAAAGCAATTAATCAAAAGATAATTTATTCTGATGTGATACATCATGGCGCATCTCTCGCGAGAGTTCCTGATGTATCACGGCAGATTTCTCCCGAGAGTAAAGTGATGTATCATTTCCCCACTATAGCCTGAAGTATTTCTGTACCCCGGACCAGCCAGCCGGCCACCGCGTCCTCGGAGCAGCACTTGTTTGGTGTCAGTATGGACTTCTTTAAATAACGGCTTTGAACGTTTCTGAAAAGTCACTGCGTTCCGGTCCTTGCTAAACTTAGCCTCAGTCTAGTCGGCTAGCCATAGCCACCGAGATGACTCAGTGTAGTTGAGTCTAGTTGGCCTAGGCTATAGTCTCCGTAGCTCGGTTTATGTCTGGCTAGCTCTTGTTAGCTATCTGAAGCTCTTTGTAGCTGAGTTTGCCTCAGCCTGACTCTGTCTAGTCGGCGATGCAGAGCTAGGAATATGTATTTATATCCTTGGTGCCTCTGCAGTGGAAGAGTAAATTTCAGTGATTCTAGCTCTGTGTAGCTGAGGCTAGTCATCTGGACTTAGCTACGCATACCTACGCTGATCTGAGTTTAGGCGGCTAGGCTGTGTAGCCGGCTACGCACAGCTAGGCACAGTCGTCATGAGCTAAGCAGACTAAGTTTAGCAGGTAGCGGAACGCAGTGAGTACCACCAAATTGCTGATCCAATTCATTACGACTTTCAACACGCGGAGGTATACATACGAGGTTGCCTTAGTGTGTGTGGGAGAGACTAATTACGAATGCCAATTTCGTTCCTCTGCATATTTCCACAATCGCATCGTGCCGGGGAAGCATCAAGGAAGATGTATGCAATTTTAGACTTGGGATGAGACTCGGAATAGTTGGGAATTCTGGATGGTATCCGAGTCGATAACCACGCTGCAACGTTGCCCGCCGGGAGAACCCGAGGCTTGTGGCCTGGTAAGTAGGTGTGTTGCCTCTATGATAGCTATAGCTACGGATTTTATTCAGATCCCCTTGGGCCTTCTACAGGAAGTTGCATTCAACCGCAAGGGGTGGCGAAACCTTAATTCTGGACCATCACTACCCACTGGTGGGGAGTGTTTTCGACTAAGTTTTTGAATATCTCCTTCATTTCAACTAGTTTGACCGGTTTTGGGACATAGAACTTATGTATTAGGTCTCTGAATTCGAATATGACCATAGATTTGTTAAAGGACGTGGTCTTTGAGGTGCTTTAGCCAGTTGTTTTCCACCTCGCTTAGCTGCCGACGCACGTGAAGCAGCGTAACAATAACGCGTCATATATGGCTCAGCCACTGAGGAACAGCAATGGATGCGACCTCGACACAGTTTGAAGGGGCTGAGGATCAAAAATGTCAAGGATGGGTTTCGTACATATTTAAATGCTTCGGGCCTTTTGTAGGGATTTTTCCGCCACCATTTAGGGTCTGTAACTAGCCGATAACTGCCGTGCTGTTTGCGTTGATGGAGTTTCACCCAGTAAAAAAACTGTGAGGAATATTCTATACATATGTGTTCATACATTGCACCACTTCAGTAAACTGTAGGACGGCCATACATGCTTCTAGTCGGGCTTTGCTGGTAAAGTGAACAGAGTGGTCTCCGCATCCAGCCTGCGGATCATCGGACCGACTGATTACCGACTGGTGGTGGGGTATCCGGGGTCACGACAACGAGGTTTTGGGTAGTCGTGGTCCAGAAGTTTTGCCTTAGCCACCCCTTGTACAACCGTGTGAATTGCGCAGTAGTCACAGTGATCAGCGTAACCACTACTGTCAGCGGGGTGGATCTTCTCTCATTTTGTACGCACAACAACCTGGCGACCAGAAGATCCCGTCGCTCGATCACGAGCGTAACCAAGCTACTGTAGGTAGGTAGGTAGGTAGGTAGGATTACACGGCACGGTCCCGCTTAGGAACGCTGGGGCCCAGGAAGTATCGAAGTGTACATGGCACTAATTTATACACTATTGTCCCTGGACTCCTCCATCACCCCGTAGCCGAGCTCACGGACGCTATCTTTCGACCCGCGGCGGTAGAACTAAAGGATAAACAGAGAAGCAATGAGTGGAAAGTGAAAACCTCGAAACAAGCTCAGGCACGGAAGACCGGAACCACATAAAACAACTCCAGTACATTGTATGCAAATTTTGCCACCAGTGCGATGCTGGGTCGGGAATAAATTATGGCCTTAAGAAACTCCGTGTTCGAGAGTTAGGCCATGAGACCTTCGAGGTGAGGTGCAGTTTGGAAAAGTTGAACTAGAAATGTGAACTGTAGTTGAGTTAATGCAACAGGGGAGTTGCAAGTAATTAACGCGTGTTCCGGGTTTCAACTTCCAACTGGCAGAACCCACAAAGTCGTTCCGACCTAGACATAGGCTGATGTGCATGATCCGCATAGCGCAGAACTTCAATGGCTAACTGGACAGCATTAGGGAGATCAGTGCCTCTCTATATACTTGAGTGTTCACCAGTATCAGGTAGTGCCGCATTTTTGAAGTGATCTGTACGGGAGGTTTGTTTTTCTGTGGTTCAAGTCATCCATGAAGCAAATAGAGCTTGTCATTCGAGTTGATTGACTCCTGTAAACCATTCCTTCATGAACTTGTCAACTGTTTTACTGTAGTCCTCGACATCTTCAATTGAAGTCATGTCTGTTAGGACAAGCACAGAGCAGCGGAATGGTAGTCTTGAGGCAGCCGCAATCAAATCCTTGGCCCAGGAAGTTTTGCCTTTTGCGGAGAGTTCTAGTGAACTATCGAGAGCCGCGCGAGCATAGTCCTTTTTATCGAGGCAAGAAAATGGATTAGGTGGTTCAAAACAATGAGGAGGCGTCGAACCCGAAGAGGAATTATTCCAGTTTCCGTGAAGAGCAGCGCGATGACGGAACGAGAATGGAGATTGAGCATCTGTTGGAGGAACCGGATTTGAACTATGCTGAGCTGTTTGACATGGACGTCCTCGCTATCTGGAGAAATCTCGCATCCATGTATCAGATGGCAGTCCACTCTAGCCATATAGAGCTCTCTTAATTTCTTTTGGTGTCAACCGAACAGTCATGTCTTCAATCGCCATGATTCGATGTCCTCAGTGGCGCGCCGTTCGTGCCTTGGCTTTGTAGTGAGCTGCGAGGATATTAGAGAGTTTGCGATGAGCCATTCGAGCCATCCAATGGCTCGCCAACTCTCCTCTCAGTGGTCTGTTTATTTCAGGACTTGTCTCTAGTCTGTAGAGGACCTCCATAGGGTCAATTTCGTGCACTCAAAGTAGGGAGAATATGTGGTGGGTTCTTTGCTATTTTCATTTTTGTTAGCCATTCAGCCATCTGATGGCTGCATCGCAAACAGGCTATTTTGCGTGTCCGTCCTGAAGGTAACGTCAACATATTTCTCTTCCATTTTAATCCAGAGTCTTGGCTCCAAGCATGAAGACAGGGAGCGGTTGCGCAACTTTCCCAAAGATCAAGATGATAGTTTTGATCATGCTGATTAGGATGAAGTTGCAGGCACACCAGTTCTCCAACGTGACTAGTTTGGCTTGTAGGCCGCAAGCAGATATAGAAAGAAGAATAATGTCGTCTGTCTGTACAAGTAGGGAGATGCGGATTGCGGCGAGAAACATGTCGTCTTCGTCGGGCATCATCACTAGATCAGTCAGAAAGAGGTTTCACAGAATTGGCAATGCCGGATCTCCAATGAGTAAAGCAATGGACTCCATCTTGCCATGTTTCGCATAGTAAGCCTTTGCCTGTACAGCATTTGCAGCCAGTCAAAAATTGCGCCACCCGTGCCCAGTCGGAATAATTTTAACCATGAAGTCGGCTGATCCGTTGAGGGAAAGGTGGTGGTCGCATGGACCGCAGCTAAGTACAGCGTGTAGCCCATTCCTTGGCGCATCGGAGAATGAAAGGGTTGTTGTTTGTGTGATATCTTGGTCTGGAGCCATTTTGCCATGGTGGGATCAAGCCGCGTGATTCCACCCAGTCGGCAATCTTCCAGTAAATCAGCCACGTCAACGCTTTCAAGAAACAACTCTCGAGTGTCATCAGCCTGTGACTGTCGGGATTATCGGGTGGCTTCATCCGTTTCAATATTCCAATGAGAGCCGCCATGAACCAGGTCGTAGGTGCATCGTTCTTTTCGACACACTGGTTCGCGATGTGCAAGGTCTTCATTTGGAATTTTAAGGAGTTCTACGTGCGATGCATTATCCTCGCCAGGAGTACTGTCCAGGGAATGCTTGCGAAGGGTGGGCCGGAATCAATCGTGCGGTTGATCCCGGTCCATTCTCAAAATCACATTATCATAGCGTCAGTCGGTACAAGACTTAGACCGCGCGGCAATTCGCACATCAAATTTAATTCCGAGCAAGTCCGAAAATTGATGGCGGCAGTGCAAGTAAGCGCGGGAGGGTTACAGGCAGTAGGACGGGGCCAACAACGGCGAGTATGAAGGTGTGCCTCACAGGTGCTCTTCAATGAAAGAGGCATACTCTTGGAAGGTCGTGAGTGGTGGGACGAAGCTCACGGAGCAAGAATGGGCTGGATGCGCGACAATTCAAGTGGATGTAGTTCTTTTTGTGTATGATGGTTTTTTTGCTCGTGACAGCCATTTCTGTACATCGGGAGAGCTCGTGTAGATGGCTCCATTACCGCTGCAGCGCTGGTGGCTGAGAAAGGGTGTCTGGGCAGGCTAACGGCGTACTTCGAGTTCGAGATGATGGTGGGAGAATCACCAGTAGTATTTCATTCAAATCGACACTGGGTGTGATGCGTGACCCAAAAAACCAATTCAACATTTCGACAACAGCCAAAATTTGGCGTGACACCAGCGAAATTTTCGACATCGAATCGAAAATTTTGGCTATTTTGGGTCTTACAGGCAATTTTGAGCCCTGTCTGATGCTCGGGAGGTTCGACAAACGGTATGGAAGGGGGGGATGGACCGCTCGTCGCCTTCCCCCTTCCCCCTATCTCTTCGCTTAGCGTACGGTACATCGGCCATCGGGCCGTTTATTTGTTTCGTACGTACACATGTCATAAGATCACCTTTTCACCCAGGGCCACGAACCACCATCTACGTCGCGGCCAGTGACTTGAGTACTCCAACGCGAGTACGCTGCCAGTGAACACTTTCCACCTGAGCACCAGAATATAAGGCTCCAACCATTTCCTTTTGTAAACGTTTTCAAATGGTTTTAACCGTTTTTATTTCCGTTTAGTTTGCCCGGGGTAGCAAACAGTTTACAAACAGTTTCTGAGGAGACGACCTTGCGCAGGCAGAGGTTAGACAGTCTGGATCTCAAGGCTCAGAGAGTGGGGGTTAAGCGATATCTTGTTATAGCTTCAACTCCGCTTAGCATGTGAACGCATGTGGCCGAGGACAGCGAGTAGTAGGGTACAATATAGGAAGCGGAAGGGATAGGAACTCAAAAAGTTCCGGGTATATACGAGAAACGAAAACGAAAACGTCTATATATATATACTGCCGCGCTGCCGGCCGTCGGCTGGCGATGGCCGCAATACCGCAACAGTAACGTCCCGCTTAATCAAGCGGTCACTCTGGCGCATCACCCCGCCCTCTGCTAACATGTGTGAATTTTTCTCAGCCTGTTGAAAATCATAACCTCTTGTTCATACATGTTTGGACTGGTAGCCTCGGGAGAAATTTGTGCAGCCTTTGCTGCGGTCCCCTGGTTGAATCTAGAAATATTTAGAGAGCTAACAACATGTATTGGATCCTCCAGAAATCACCTCCCAGGCTAATTTATTTTATACAACATTGCTCACCTTAAGCTTGGCGCCTACAGTGGCTATGACAGCGCTTGGATAGTTGAATGGATACTTACGCGATGGACAAACAACGACAACACGTATCCTTGGCCCTCTGCAGGTCGAGGGGTAATTTCTCTCCACTTTCATGGACTCTGGAAGACCGGGTACATGGGAACATCGATATCACTGGTTCCATAGGCAATACGATGGAGTGTGGTATCCAACACATCGGATTTCAGAGCGGCTTCGTAGTTGAAATCTGAAGAAGACTCCTGAGCTCGCGGCTTCTGGGGGCGGCTGATAAGGTCCAATTCCGGCAGTCTTGAGAGCCCAGCAATCGGTGAATCATTGACATGGGACGGGGCTGTGAATAATAAATTATTTCAGCCATTTCTATCGGTCAATGAAGATTACCTTGGCAATTCGCAGATCCACGAGTCCTAGGAGTCGGCGAGGGAGAATTCGGAGGGGAATCGACGATGAACAATGGGGATGGGGCTGTAATAATAAGGTGGTCAGTCCTTCTGTATCTATCTGTTAAATAAAAATTACCTCGCTGATTTTCTTGAAGCGCGTATACCTTATCCTGTAGACGCTTGATTTCTGCGTCCCTGGTTGCGACCTGCTGTTGCGATTTCAGAATTTTCCCTCTGAGCTCTTTACCTCCGTCGGTATTGGCCTTCTCCATTGCCTTCACTCTGGACCAGGCCTGCCAACGAGCCTGCACCGAAAATCGAGCCGTTTGGGAGTTGTCACCATTTTCCAGTACTCTCGAAGCCTTGGATGCCGTGATTATGCGCGCAGTTTCCTGGTCGTAGGCACGGGCCCTTGAATAAATTAGCAGCGTGAATAAATGAAGTCAAAAATACTGTACGATAAAACAGCTTCCAGAATCGTCAGATTGGTGTGGTTGACTTGATTGTCTTGCACGTGACTCCCCTGAATCGGATTTGTGTCCTCCGGCGTAAGATCCCAGTGAAGGCGACTCATCCGAGTCAGAGAGCGATTCAAGGAAGGGAGAAGCCACGGATAACTTATTTTACCAACCTGAAAGATCAATCAATTTCGCCAGCTTTCGATTTGGATAAATTACGAACTCTGAACTTTGGGATTCGTCGAGGCTTGGCAGAAGTCACGATATGCTGCAATCTCCTCGGAGGTTTCGAGGTAGGGAAAACCGAGCAGGCAGTTGAAGATGTAATCGTCAACATGTGCCTCGAGCTTGAATACTCCACTGGAAATCAATAGGGTCATTCACAGTCTCCCTTTTTTGTGTCCTTTTTACTCCCTTTTCTGCTCCCTTTTTTCTCCTTTTTTCAATAATGTGATTGAGTGAGCCATAAAATCCAGAAAAATTCACCCCAGTCTTTTTTGAACATCTGAGGTGGTATGCAACCTTTGGGGAACAATAGGAGCACCCAAACTGCATGAAATAGAGAAAGAGGGTTGAAAAAGGGCACGAAAAAGGGCGGAAAAAGGGAGACGCGGCGGGGGGTTTCACAGTTCACTTTTCCTGCCCTTTTTCACTCCCTTTTTCGATGGATTTCTTTCAGTTTTTCAGCTGGGAAGTTGGTTTTTTCCCTTTTTAACACTTTTTACATATCAGAATTGAAAAGGAGAAAAAAACCCGGTGAAAAACGGCGGGAACCACAAAAAGCCCGAAAAAAAGGGGAGAAAAAGGGCAGGAAAAAGGGAACTGTGAACGACCCTAGTGAGAATGCCCGTCTGGTAACGAGATTGGAGCAGACGACGCGAAAATTGTAATGAAACACGCGATCGCCGAGATGAGATAAAGATCCGTCCTCCCGAGGTTGTGAGGAAGGTCACTGTCAATGTATGGACACTGTCAGTGTTGTTGACTTGAGAGGGGATGAGACGCTTCGACCTTCGGAGTCTTTGCCGAATCGATTGAGGAGACGTCCGCGAGATACAGTGTCATGGAACCGAATATGGGCGAAAAGGACGGCTTGGAGCAGCTCTGTAAAAGATGCGTCAAGTTGCGAAGGCAGCGATGGAGACAGAGTCCGACTTTGGTAAATAACAGTAGACCCATGGATAGATCCGTGAACTGTATTGTGTCCATGAAGCGGAATGCATAATCGGAAGAACGGTTGGCTATCTCGGCAAACCATAGCGTCTGCTTCCCGCTGCCATCCCGCGTCATAACTACCTCGGTACACCTCTTTGTCCACTGGCAACAGGGGCAGTGTCTTATTTGTGACTTTATTATAGCCAGATTACTCGATTTGATCCCTCCAGATAGGTCCAAAGCACCTGCCCACAAAAATACCGTTTATAAACTGTTTTAAACGGTTTAAAACTGTTTAAATACCGCTTCCGCTTAATTTGCCCGGGTCCGCAAACGAAAACTAAATGGCTGGAGCTTTACCGGTGGCTATGATGATTTCCAATCCCGGCCTTTCCCGATTGAAGTTCCGGTTATCCCGACCAGCAAGTTGCTCTGGTAGGATTTTTTACCCCCCTAGAACGACTTTTCCTTGCTTCACTCAAATCCATTACAGATGTCTGGGACCCGGGCCCTATGCTCTCTTCACGATGATTCGCCAAGTGATTCACAAATATCTGTCGGGTTTATGGAAACAGAACTGTGTTCACTGATTTATTCCAACCAGAATGAGTGTAGAGTCGCTCCAACGACCTCGTTACACTCTCGTCACTTTCGTTTTGCCTCAAATTTCTTTGGAATCCTCTCAGGGGTAGAGAATCCCCAGATAGTTTGGACAGTTTCAACCTTTCTGAATTAGCCTGGATATTTCGCGAATGGGTTGCAGATTTCTCAAGAAGTCGTAAATCAAAACCCAAGTGGTGTGAAAAAAATTAGATAAATCATGGGATGCCCACTGCAAGAATTCATATGAACTGCACGGGCACTCAGAGGAAGTAAGTACAGCGCTCGAAGATAATTCTATAGTTGGCACCATAAAATGTGCTTGAACGGAAATATTTTACCTCTATGATAGTGGGCCCTGCCGCTGATGAGCATCACCTGTCGCTGATCACGGAATATCCCGATCCGTTGACATCCGAACAGATTTATTTTGTTTCCGCGAGCACAGCCCACAAATCATATTTGTTGTCTCGGAATCAATATCGTTCCGACGCCTCCCCCTAGTTCGTATAGCCTCAAGGGCTTCCCCATTACTCCTTTATTATTGCCCACTGTATATATTGCACCCTGTATATTACTTTACACAGATATATGTTATTCCTTCGCCTCCGATCGCGTATACCACCTTGAGTCCTTGTCGTTGCTCATGCTCACCTCTGTCCACACCTTTTTATTGTCCCTCGTCGTCCACTTCGTATTCCTCGCGCTATGTTTTATCATCCCCGTCTCTGCTCGCCGTCTCGCTGCGAATATATCGCATTCCCCTCTCCATCCCTTCCCCCCCATCTCCTAACAGTCGAGCTCTGAGCTTGGATTGGCCCACTCGCACATATTTAGTCTTACGGTCCTCGGAGTTTTGAGCCTGGTATTTTATTTATCAGCTCGCGCTCTCAGACGCACCGTCAGCGTATCACCGCAGCAGCGGGCTTACCTGAGTTTATGCGAGCCATGTGGGCCAGAAGAAAGGAGCTGTGGTAGGTGACTGCGAGGAGAAAGTTTTTCGGACTTTTGCCGTGGCGGCTTTGGAGCCGGCCCGCTGATCCGCACTTGAGTTTTGTGGTTCTACTTAAGTATGGCCCGATTCCTTCTAGATATGTCCTACTATGCAGGGATGAAGTACAGAGGGCATTCAGCTATTTGAAAGAAAGAAAAAATTTAGAACTGATTTTTTTTTTCGGAAATGAATTATGCAACATCCGTAACGCCATAGAAGCTGAGATGGCGTAAATCAAGGTGATGGTAAACAGGAAAATACTAATATGACTTGGATTAGGCCTCTCCGAGGCGGTAGCTGAACCTTTAGGAATTTATAGCATTATCTTTATCATTTTTATCGACCTAAGTACTATCCTCCCCCACGTCCCAGAGAACCCCAGAACTCGGACAAACAAGGATTTCTCGTCTAATACTGGACCATTTTCTGATGTTTTTGGCTTCAAGTAGACGTTAGGAGGCGCCCTGAGGATATAGGGTGCAAGACCCCTGCAATCCCACAGCTTAAGATATATATCACCACGGAAAGTTGATGACTTCTGTAATTTTCGCTGATTTTGCGTATTTTAAGGCTTAGCACCCTCTCCTTAGACTCATATTATTCCATGAACACCTCTAAAAAGCACCTTATTATCACAAGAGTGCCCATAAAAATTCAGAGGCATAGTTGTCTTGTAGCTCTCAGAATGGACCGAAAGATCATTCCTGCCAAATTGATCTTCCAACTGCCAAAAATGATGGTAAGAGATTTCATATCGACCACCCTGCGGTTGTCTTGACCTCTCCTTCATGTATACTCTGGCCCTTGTTGAGGTGCTCCACAGTATGAGAATTGAACGCTCTACGATCACAAGGTGGTCATATACGAGGCCCGCAATCTGAATTTGATGTTACCTAGAACTCGGACACCTGACCATCTCCGAAAAAACGACGCCGTTTGCCCGATTCTTGCTTTTCTCATAGAGCAAAATTTGAGACCAGGGTAAAAGACCATTTACCAACGATCTACGTATTCAGCTCGGGCCCAGTGCCATTACATAAAATGATATCCACCAATCTTCCTTAGGTGTCGATCTGGGGAGGCATAGTAATAGACGCCAGGGGCGCTTAGATAAAGGCGCTCAGATCACCCGATAACCGCAAAGGACGGCGTGATCCGCCCAGGGCACAACAAAATATTCAAAAAGATATTTGTAAAACATGGGGGGCTTAATTTCCTACTCTTGAACAGCGCCCACCGCTTTGCTACTGTGATACTCCGACTGATCTCGGAGACTCCGACTAGACATATTCTGGATATATCCGAGTCACATGTTTTCCGAACCGCAAATGCATGGCTCTATAGTGTGTGGAGGGCACGACTAAATAACTATACCCTTTAAGACCACGTTCGAAAAAATGAATCCTTATAGCAGCGATCTAAATAGACGCGAGGAGAATAGGAACACTATCGAGCCATAGAGCAAAAGAGCATAAGCTAAGATACGTTACTAAACCTCAAATAAAGACGTACAAGCCATTCCAAACTTTAATAATCGCGAGCAGCACAACGTTTCTCGAGACGAGCTTGAGCGTAGGTGAAAGGCTCGACAGGATATCCCAGATTAACCTCGGATGGGTAGTGATGATGGACAGGGTTACTGTCGCCGACATTCATTGTTGTAACGGTTCCGCCGGTCATGACTTGTCTAACCTCCCCAAAGAACTGCGGCGCTGAAGACGGCGTCGGCGGGACGGGATTGGGTATTGAATGTGGTGTGCGGATGGAGCCGTGATATTGGTCATACGACGCCGGCGCCGCTGACTCGGTAAATCCATTGCGTGGCGACGCAGGCTTGCGTCTGTTTGGAGGTGAAGGGTTTCCGGAGTCCGCGTATGACGCTCCATACGCTGTCAATGAATTTGGGTTGAGCATTGTTTAAATAAAGCCGATTGGACATACCTGATGGCTGCTCCGGCTCGCATTCATTTGGTCGGGCACGGGTGCCCGCGTGGATGTAGCTCGCATGCGCGGACTCTATATCTTCGCCCGCATCTGTGAAGTGAGTGGGGGCGCCTGAGGGTAGGGTGGATGGAGGAGATGCATCGGCCGTGACGGGCTGTGTGGACGAAGATATCGCGCCAGCGTAGTCCGGTAACTGATCCCCAGCCGAATCTTGCGCCACGATGGGTCCCGCTGTGGTACGATCGTCGATAATGGTGTCCGAAAGTATAGCGGACGAGCCGTCGGGATCCGGCGCCTTTAGTCTGGGCTTTAGTCCTCGATGGATCGAATAAGACTTTATCCTTACACTGGTCACGGTCCTCCGTATGAGGTTGTAAAGATGGGTCAACGAGTCCATGGCGGCGACGGTTAACAAGACTTTCTGGGGGACAACGTTTGGGAATATCGAGAAGGGCGGCTGTTAAATGGGATGAACACGATGAGCACGAGTACTGCAAAGGCGCGAGATGGGTGCGGTAGGGCCTGGGTAACGTCTGTACGAATGGGGTCATGCGCTTCCGCACACGTGTGCGCCACGCGCGGTGTATCGCCGTCGGGCCAACCGAGGAAGCCTAACGTAAAGTAATTTCCTCAAATTTCGCGAATTGTTACCGCGACTTCTGACTTGAGGTGAGGACCGATTTGGATGCGACTGAAAAATCGATCATGTAGAGGGTTTATTTTGCCGGAAATGGCCTCGGACCGTTTGAATTGTTTATCGGTTGAAAATAAGATCAAATGAATTTGTTTTACTCAAAGGAATACGCAAACCATCGATATTACTGTTGAAATCATTCGTTCCGGGGTCCCGATCACCGGCACCAATGGCCGCCGGCCATCACCCTGTCGGCAATCTTGCTTATCAGCGTGGTGTTCCCGGTTTCCATAGCATACCCTTCAACAATACAAGACGCGCTTCGCTTCGGCGGCAGGCACGGAAGAATTAAATGAGTGAATGTATTGCTCTGAAAAATTAAAATTCAGCGGGGTACAAGTGGTACCATGCCATTAACAGAAAAGGCGGGAAAACGGGGCAAGAGTTCTTCGCGAACTCAAAGCGGAACTTCCAGGAAAACTCTAGCACATTAAATAATGCATGATAGGACCAAAAAAGGATAATGCGCAAGGATTTTGGAAATGTACCACAGCAGACTGGAACAGACCATCACCTAGGCGCAGCAGTAGCAGTAAAATGGCTAGTCAGTAAACTGAACAGCAGCCAGGTTTCGCTTGATGCAGGATCGCGGCAGCACCCGGGAAGGAGCATTGATTTCACAGACTGAGAATGTCGGAAAAAACCCAAATCAGTTGCAACGGATTGGGTCGGCTTGTCGGCTTGGGTGGGATTGTAACCGGTCCTAAGCTGCTGGCGGCGTGGCTTGTAACCAACTTGTAACCAGTTCTGAGCCGTTCAAAGTATCTCAAGGCCCTTTTAGGCTTTAGACCTCTTGAGACGGGTTTGCACGGCTTTTGAGTGAGGAACTGGGGCCTCACTGGTGTGACTACATCGAAAAATGTTCAATGCCAATATAACAACGTAGACTTTCACTGCTGCTGACTTTCTTCGGTGGGGATCTGTTCTAGCCAACATCAGGGATGAAAGAAAAATATTCACAGTCCGACCAACCTATATCATTCACACATAGAGGCATAACCTCGTCAATATAGTCCATCACGTAGAATACCTCGCACGACGTGCCAAATATGGATGAAGATCATTGTTGTGGGCTCCATTCGCAGATGGGCCAATTATATGGTGCTTTTATCCTGGCTTAGGCATCGTGTCTCGAGCAAAGCGCGTCGCAGTGTAATGCAAGTCACAACCACGTGACCGAATCTGCGGTGGCATTTCTCAGAGCCATCATTGAGGACAATGCACAAGTCAAAGCCACTCTTTGAGACGGTGGCAAGTGCATTCCTTCCCTTCTTACCACCACCATAACTCACACCTATGCCACACTCTAGTTCACCAACTCTGCCATCGTCTGCCCGGCCCCTCCACGACCTTCTTGCTCTCACTCAGCAGCTCACCCCCAGCAAGTCACCGCGAACCGTGCGTAGGGTGGATTGGGATAAATTTCGACCCATTGCTTCACTCATCCTCCTCGGATTCGCCAACAATTTCAAGTCCAAGCCAAGGAAGCTCAACAAGTACACACCAATTTGAAGCGCCTCGCTGTCGATGCAGAGCAGCAAGCCGATGCGACCAGGAAGCCACGAAAAATTCGCAAGCGCGATGCAGACGATTCGGAGGTCAACCCGCAGAACACCGAGACCCGTATATGCAATGCAGGTTGCCACTTTTCCCTCCATCTTCCTGAACGACGATGTCATGAACATGTGAAGCCGAAGGTCAAGCAGCAGTGAGGTTCAAGACTCCGTGCATAATCAATTTTCAACCTTTGTGCTCTATTCGCCCATGCCACAGTTCCTGGATGGCTTGCACAACCAACGCTCCTCCATGGGATATCGCCTTTGCACCGAGGCCCTTCAATTCATTCCCGACGATGTGAAATTGTTCACTACCTCCGCAAGCCGCTTTGACGCGTTCTCAAAGCTCATCGGCTAGAAACCGGCCATCGCCAAGTCTCAAGTGTTCTACGACCTCTTTTAGATACCCCTACTCTACGACAAGTGGGACGGGACAATCAACCCGAACACTCTTTTCCGGGGAAATGTGGTGCTCGAGATGCGTAAGCCGCCACATTTCTTTTCCGTTGCTCATTTCCTTTCCTTTTTTTCTTTTGAAGCTCTACGCTTCCTTCGTCCGCGGGCGTCAAGGCGCAAAGGGATTGTTCGAAGGCAACTCCAAGCTCCTACAAGCCAAGTGCCACGAACAGATACAAAAGATCACCCATACAACGCCGGGCGGGTCAATCCTGGTGTGTTCTTGTTTTATCCTACCATACTCTTCCTGAGTATCTTCAGACCATATGGCTGTATTGGGCGGACACACAAGTCGTGAAGGCGACGAGACAACCATTGATTATGGTTATCGATACTGCGTCCGATGCCAAAGAGCTCGATGATATTTTTGGTCAAGCACGGTCGGCTGTCGAGCGCACCACTCCCCCAGTGCGTGTCACTGCTTCAAACTTCGTTCCGCTGATCTAATAAATTTGTACAGGTCACCAGCCCTCCACAGGATAACCACGAAGACGACTGGCAAAGCCGGACATCCTCGCCTTCCCCACCCCCGCATTCACGCCACTTCTCTGCAAGCCATCCAGCTCCCAGCCCCGATCATCAGCTCAACCATCAAACCCACCGCGCACCACCTCTCGGACGCCGACCATTCCTCCCCTGCCTCGGCTGTGAGGCACCCACCTGTACCACTGACGGGTCCAAGCGGGCAATCCTCATCCCGACGGAGTGCAGCCCCGAACCGCTCTCAAAACAATGAGCGGCATGGACGGTGAATTGTTCTGTAGTAGCAGCAATAACGTACTTTTATATTTAGTTTTATCTTATTTTATTTTATTTTATTGGCGTAGCGCGTGTTAGTTGCAACCACGTAAAACAGGTCTCAAGGTCTATAATCCCCAACTGGCTATGAATGGATTGTAACTGATTGTAACCCCGCCATTGGCTTGGAACCGTGTTACATGCACCTTACCCATGTGTTGCAAGCCACAAAAAAATTGGGACCTTGGAACGGCTCGGGACCGGTTGAGAGACGATACAACCCACCCAGAATTTTTCCGACAAACATCTACATGGAGGGACATGATGAATGGGCGGATTTCGGTGAGCAAGTACTAATAAACGTGCAGGCGTTATACCAGAAGGCAAGCCTCCGCGGTCGCTGTGCCGTGTGGCAGTGAAATATGGAAAGATGCACCAAATTTGGCTGTTCTCAACAGCATTTGAAAGCTGTGGGAGCACAATGTGCGATCCACATAAATGCAGGAATAGCAGGCACACTATATCGAGATAGGACTTCAGTCCGTGGAGCAAGAGCCCAAGTCAGGTTACTGAATACATCACATGGATAACATCGAATTACATCAAATAAAGTCGTACAAGCAGTTCCAAAGCTTAATCATAGCGAGCAGCATGACTCTCGAAGGGGTTTAGTGAGCTTGCGGAGCGTTGAAAGACTCGACAAGATATCCCAGATTAACCTCGGATGGGTAGTGATGATGGACGGGGTTACTATCGCCGACATTCATTGTGTTAACAGTTCCGCCGGTCATGACTTGTCTAACCTGCCCAAAGAACTGTGGCACTGCAGACTGCATCGGCGAGACGGGATTGAACATTGGGTGTGGTATGTGTATGGAAGTGGGATATTCGTCATGATACAAGCTCTCCGTCGCGCATGAAATGGCCCGGCCGTGATAGGGCGGTGCATACGCCGGCGGCGAGATGGGGTTGAACATCGTCTCGGGTGACTGGATAAATCCATTCGGCGCTGACGCAGGCTCGTATCTGTTGGGAGGTGAAGGGTTTCCGGAGTCCGCGTATGGCGCTCCATGCGCTGTCAATGAATTTGGGTTGAGCATTGTCTAAATAAAGCCGATTGGACATACCGGATCGCTGCTCCAGCGCACATTCATTTGGTCGAGCACAAGTGCCCGTGTGGGTGTACAAAGTACCATAGCTTGAATGCGCGGACTCTATAGCCTCGCCCTCATCTGTAAATTGAGTGGTGACCCAGGGTAGGGTGGATGGAGCAGATGTATCGGCCGTGACGAGCAGTGGAGACGACAATGTCACACCAGCGGAATCCGGTGGCTCATCCCCAGCCAAGTCTTGCGCCACGGCGGGCGCCGCTGTGGTACGGTCGTCGACAGTGGTATCCGAAAGTATAGCGGACAAGCCCTCAGGATCCGGTGCCTTTAGTTCAGGCTTTAGTCGTCAATGCATCGGAGAAGACTTTACTTACACTGGTCATTCTCTGAATGAGGCGTATGAGGCCAGTGTAAAGTTGGGCGAACAGTTCCATTACGGTGAGGGTTAGCG
Source organism: Mycena leptocephala (assembly GCA_029378395.1). Classification (NCBI taxonomy): domain Eukaryota; kingdom Fungi; phylum Basidiomycota; class Agaricomycetes; order Agaricales; family Mycenaceae; genus Mycena; species Mycena leptocephala. Next base: position 188,614 of record JARJLF010000083.1, read on the forward strand.
AGACTTTCTGGGGGAAACGCTTGGTAATATCGAGAAGAGCGGCTGTTAAATGAGATCAACACGCGGAAACCGCACGCCCTAAGTTAGACAACTAGCCGATATGTTCCGTGAATAACGCTCCCATGAGGATTCAGCAAGACCGCAAGAACCGAGATGAGCACGAGTACTGCAAAGGCGCGAGATGCAATGACGTGCGCCTACACGAATGGCGTCATGAGTGCCATCAAGGGCTCATTAACAGTGCGGGGAGTCACACCGGGACTATTCGAATTCCAGGCCAACTTAAATTAATAACGGTTCCCTAAAGTATCAGATTGCGAATCGGGTGAGACGAAATGAGAGCCGAAACCTTTCATATCATCCCATCGATATACTATATCGGGTAAATCAGTGGATATCGGGCGAGCTGATATGGGAATTTCGGGTCACATTTCGGGGTGGCCTGATTCACAATACGATACTTTAAGGAATCGGTATTAATTTAAGTTGGCCCGGAATTTGGATAGTCCCGGTGTGAGTGACTGAAGTCCCACAAAAGGCATCAGACCCTGATACAGCGATGCAGATTGATTATGATCAGATCCCATGCCTATCTTACCATGTCCGAATTTCAAATCTGGTTTCTTTCGGACCTCGGCTCCCGGTTACTCTGCATTTGTGCTCGTGGCCCTCTTTGGTCCTTCCTAGAAGCTTGCCCCACCCCTCAATGGTGCTCTGGGGCCGGTTTCGCACTCTGCTCATTTGTGGGCAATAGCCGACATACTTGATCTGCTTGATCCCGCTGGTGTTTGGTCCTGATGCGCACGGACCATTTGATTCAGTGATTTCATTTTTGGCTTGGCATACCTGGCGCTTGGCAGCGGCATGTTTCTCTCTCGACTTGTTCCTCTCCGAGTTCCCGCTTGTTGTTTTTGCTGTGCAGGAACGACGAAGAACGGTTCTATCAACTGCATTCTGTCCCGAGTTCCCGCTTGTTGTTTTTCTGTGCAGGAATGACGAAGAACGGCTCGACTGCATTCTGTCCCGAGTTCCAGCTCAGTAATTTTAGTGTGCAGGAACGACGAAGAACGGTTCTCTCGACTGCTTTCTGTCCCGAGTTCCCACTCAATAGTTTTGGTGTGCAAGAACGACAAAGAACAGTTCTCTCGACTGTTTTCTGTCCGGGTTCCGGCTTGGTTTCGGCGTGTAGATACACCTGACGACCCCATTGTACTCCCTCTAGACTCTGGTCATCCCTCTGAGGCTTCGTCCACATTAGGTGTGTTGTTTCTGTTACCCATCCCACATTTCTCCTCCTTGCAGTTGTAGACCTTCCCCGGAAGTCGAACACGCTAATTGGGGTTGATGTCCATAAGGAGAGATCACGCCTCTCCTCGCGAAAGTGGTGTGAGACGTGTCCTCCCATGCTTGCATGGTGATTGCCGTGCATCGCACGTAGAACACATTTACCGTGCAAAGGGACAACATGCGACAGCTTTGTGTGAACTGGTGGATACTGGGGATTTTTTACCTGGGAGGAGTGGACTCCTCCTGTATACCAGCATATTCTGCTGGTGGTTAGGTCCCACAGGGATCTAACCAGAGGTCCTCCATACAATTGGCCAGCCAGTTCACATTTAGCCAGTGTCTTGCATGGTCTAACCCCCGGAATCAGTTTGTGTTTGGTTGGCATCTTGTAGGTGTCTGTAAGGATAACCATCCATGTACTACATGTATGTTTTCTATAAACTCATTAGCCTGTTTGCGATGCAGCCATTCGAGCCATCTGATGGCTGTGTGGTGTTGCGCAAACTGATGGCTACTCTGGCTCGAATGGATGATAAAATAAAGTCAGTGTATGCTTTTTTCTACTAGAAAGAGTGTCCATGAGTGTGTTATCATGCGTGGAGCTTAAAGAATGTCCCTAGTCTGCATGAGGCCTTCAAATTCAACAACATTAACTATATTGGGCCTATAATCTGGCCGTTATATGTGAGTGGGACTGAACGCCCATACATGAGAGGAACATCTCGGAGGCAAATCAATGACTCCAAAAATATGGGCAAATATGGAAGCCATTCGAGCCATTAGGGGGGTCAAATATCGCTTTTTTTGGCCGATTCTCGCATCGATTCTCGGTCGATTCTTTTTTGAGAATCGATCAAGAATCGGCTCAACTTTGACCACCCCCGATTCTCCTCTTGATTTTGCCGATTCTTATTCGATTTTAACTACGACAAGTACGTGGTAAGATAAAAGTAAAAATACATTTTATTTCTGCAAATGACGCGTGACACCCCGACTGTCGGCGCGCCAGGCCCGCTGTCGACACCGCTGTCGTCTTCGCTATTGTCAAATTTTTTTCTGCCCCTTGCGTGGCGCCTTGGCGACTTGAGCGGCAGCACATTGTGACTTGGGCTGACCTGTCCCATAAATGGCTCGTTTGAGAGATAACTAGGGTTAGGGTGATTCACCGATTCTCCAACAGAACGCCTCCGGAGGCGTTCCACCGATTCTGATGATTCATCGATTCTTGGCGCTCGTTTGAGAGATAGCTAGGGTTAGGGTGATTCACCGATTCTCCAACAGAACGCCTCCGGAGGCGTTCCACCGATTCTGATGATTCATCGATTCTTGAACAAAATCGGCTACAGAATCGGAGAAAAAATCGGTGCGTGAATCGGTCCAAAAAAGCGATATTTGACCCCCCCTATTAGGCATCAATTTGTGCAACGCCAAACAGCAATCAGATGGCTTGAATGGCTTAAATTTTTTCATTTGCTTTTTCAGTGAAAAATAATGAATTTTCACCAATTTTCTCACTGAAACACTTGAAACATTCAAGCAGTGATTCCTTGTGTATTTCTGAGTCTGCCTCTAAATAAAATGTGATATTTCAAAAAGAATGCCGTTACGCAGGTTTGAACCCACTACACATCAATGTGCATTACACATGCACACGAGGGAAACACACGGCAATTTCTCCAAGCCATCAATAAGCGAGCAACCCGCCATCAATAAGTGTCTGTGGCTTATGGATTTTAAGCGGTGGGGCATGCCCCTTGTGTAAGGATATGGACATAATTTTCTCGAGAACTTTTTAGCATTTTCACGATACCAGCTCACGCATGCATTAATCATCCTTAGTTTGCGCAACCAGAGATAAGATAGGAAGCATACCATATACATGTGTGTATAAAATGACAAAGAGGAATTTAGTTATTACTGCGAGGGAAAGCATCCCAAAAAAAAAATAAGCCAGAACCAAACGCAAGCCTACGTTGACCATATATCATGATCATCCGACATCAGTGTCTGACACACGTGTTGTGCTTGGATGTCAGTTCTTTTGAGAGTATGATTTTGCTGTGGATGGAGGGCAGGCGGGGTTCACCATTGCAGAACCGGCGAGCGTGAAAAAAAAGATGCAAAAAGGAGATCACTTCAAGACTCGAACACACAACCTTCGGGATTCATTCAAAAACCCAAGAAGGTGAGACAGTACAAGTAAGGCATAATGTTTTTACAGAACTTAGACTCTCAACATTCCTAGACCCACCACAGCCCGAATATTTGAATAGTTTTCTATTCAAATATTCGCCAGGACATAGCACCAGAGTCCGGCAGCCCGGCTCGAACTCGCGTGAGCTCGGGTCCAAATGAATTTTTTTTTTTTCTAAAATCGGGATCGGACATTATTAGGGGAAGTCAAAGCGGTGAACTCGACACCGATTCATCGGCGATTCGGGGCCGATTATGGACGCGATTCTATGTTCTAAATCGTCACGGAATGGAATGAACTTGGACTGACCCGATTCATGTGGCGATTCAGTTACTTATTCTGGCATCGATTCGTGAGGGCGACTGTAGCATCAAAATCGAGGTGTCATGAGAATCGGTATGGTCTGTAGAACGCCAAGGTCCTAATTTCACTGGCCCTTCAAAGTCAAGAACCTTTAAACTTCAACATCTATATTTTTCAAAGTGTCAAGATTAAATCAAGATGTTGTGTGAGGTAAATTGGAAGGGATTTTTTGTGAAGCAATACCGACGAACTATGGCCAACTACAGCCAACTACGTAAAATGGGCCGAATTACGTAGTTCTGTATAGGGGATAACCTTTCTACGGGCACTACAGCTACTACAGTGCTATGTAGCACTACATAGAGCTACATAGTTGACCCAAGTTTTGCCGATGCCCTGGAAGCTTCTGTTTTTTCTTACTTTGGTTCTGCAGGTGACGCGTAGGATTCAGGAGCATAGAATGCTTCCAGCTTGGTCCATGAGGTGGTAGATGCGGAGCAGCTCCGCATATATCAAAACTTGCCGCTCCGCTGAAGAAGGGTTCTTGACAGACGGTCAGCATGACACTAACACAGATGCAAATACTCACCTGACAGAACGAATCAATCGCCTCTGCAGCCTCTCCCTTCAATGCCATCTTTTCTTTGACCCGTTGGCCGCACATAGCCAGTGAAGCCATGTCGCTCGCAATTGGAGGAAACTGGCCCGGGGCGTAATGGTGATGATGATGTACAGGGTTACTATCTCCCACATGCATCGTTCCGACGGATCCGCCATTCATGACCTGCCTAACAGGTGCAAAGAAGTGGAGCCCTGGGGCGGAATACGACCTCGGGGATTCCAGTACAGTAGAGGGACTAGGTAACCCGCGTCCCGGCTGAAAAGTTCGATGACGCGTGTCCAGTATCTCGGTCCATACTATATCTCGAGTTCTGCTGACGAGTTTCGCTATTTCTTGCCCCGATTCTGTAAAGATTCCATAAGTGGGCTAATAAAACCATGACCGCAATATTACTTTGCAACCTACGCCCCAATGAGATTAAAGATTCAACCGAGAAACTGGTCACGGGAATGTCTTGTATGAGAACATCAGCTTTCTGCTTTACTTCTTCCTCGTATTCTGCCATGAGAGCTGAGGCAGTGGGAGGGCGGTGAATGGCAATGATTGCTACATGGGTAGATATAGGGAAGTAGCTTATGGTAATGTTAGTGCGAAAGTCAAGGACGACAGTGGCGTTGACAAAAGGGACGACTGGGTTTGATTGAAGCTCTCTCACTTAGGCTGTGAGCTGTGACACACGATTCAATATCTCACGGCAGCTGGAGACAAGTTTTTATGTATTTTCTTTGATTCTTCGTGGCTCCCCGGGTCTCATCTGATGTCTTTTGAATTTTCACCCAGCAGCGTAGAGACCAATATTTCGAACGGGATACAAGAGCCTTGAAAGTGTTGAACGGGTTTGACAGTCGTAAAGGAGATAGCACTGTGAACACTAATTCCACATCCACATTTATCAACATGTTCCATTCCATCCTGCGACGGAGAACCAAACCCGCTATCCCCGCTATACCAACTCCCCATTGCAGACGGAGCTTATCAGGAAACGTCACTAATTACCGTTCTCGTGATCCTTACCATACAACGGCGCTTCCAAGGGGTTCTCCGTACGGTAACGCCCAGCGTGCGGTCCAGCGGTCAACCTGAACAGTGCCATTTGATGTGGCTGCCAGCAGTAACCCTAGCCATGAATGAATGCCACATTCGGAACAGAACTTCTCCAAAGTAGACGAGGATTGGTGTCTTCGGAGTTGGCAGTACTAGTACTGACAAGAAAGTGGCGGGCTCGGCTGCGATTGTCTCGCTAATCGTCGTGACATCATTTTCAAGCGGCAGCTATCAGCTATGATTGGTCGAAACCATACTATATACGGGGGAAATGCGGGACCGACGAAACGAGGCGCGCGCGCCGAATCGGGAAGAGCGGCACTTCAACAGTTCAACTCAAAGGCGGCACACTTGCCTTCATCCGCGGCACATCAAACGCCATCCAAACGTCTTCGATGTCTGATGCGCCGCCCTTAAACCAAGGGCGGAGCAGCTAGTACGCATCGGGGTGTGAATGCGACGACATCGTGTGAAGTGGTAGGAAAAAAGAAGAGCTTCAGAGCCCCCTGCCCATCACCGGCGGCCTTAAGCCAGGCGCGTCGTCCCTAAATAGCAAGTGCCGCTTTGGAGCTAAGGCACTCTCGCACATCGAAGGCGGCTCTGAACCGCCATTCATCTAATGTGCCGCTCTGCCCCATTAGGCGCGCGAGCCGCGGTCTGTCTATCACAGCGCCGGTTCCTCAATTAAAATGGCATTTTAATTAGCTACGCTTTTCAAAGTATGCTATTACATATAAATTAGCCGAAAACTGAATTTTATATATCTGATTTGGGAGGTAACAAAATCTAATATTATATGTTTTACTATACTTTGAAAAGTGGAGCTAACTAAAATGCCCACAAAATTCAAAACCCAGCCTTTTGATTGGCTGCCAATGGATTTAGTGAGCATTTTAGTTAGTTCCACTTTTCAAAGTATAGTAAAACGTATAATATTAGATTTTGTTACCTCCCAAATCAGATATATAAAATTCAGTTTTCGGCTAATTTATATGTAATAGCATACTTTGAAAAGCGTAGCTAATTAAAATGCTCTTTTAATTGAGGAGCCGGCGCTGTGTATCCTCGATATCAGGAGGATATTATCCCCTCGAATCAGACAGAGTGCGCCATACTATGGCATGTATCTAATTAGAACCCTGTACTCTTCCGCCGACGGCCGAATCGGGTATGATATTTTTAAGGTGTTTGTTCCCTCGCCCCGACCGACGCGCCTCCGAGTCGCGGTCAATCCAAGAATTCCCTCCGTGCACAGAGCGCAATCAACAGCCCGCGGGGAGCTAAAGAGACGTGGATAATATGCACCCTCAGCCATCTAACACCCTCTGACAGAACTTCTGCCGCTCCGGCGCCTATCGTGAGTGGAACATCATCCTATAATAATAAAATCTCCCCGCGAACGCGGATAATGAATCGGCTTTCTGTTTTCGTCCCAATATCACAGCGCATTCTTGCTGTCTGAAACCCGTACAGCTTAGATAGCTCTTGCTAGACTAATATATCTGCGGCGTATCATTCCGTTCTTTGATTACCTCTACCGTACCTTCGCCGTTTCAATTCGCCGATTGCGCTTGTCTCGGTAGAGTTCGAAGTGCGATCTGACATATTCAGAAGGCCGCTCGGAGTTAGGGAGGTGACGAGAGTTCAGCTTTGCTGGCGTACTTCGTCACTCATTCTCCACGCAGACATGGGAATTCCGCTTTGTATGGGCTTCTCAAGGCTTTCTAACCTGAAATGTTTAATTTGATCTTGTGCAGGATTACTTTAGGGATTCTAGCTCATGTTTCATGTTCCTGATCCGTGAGAGCTCCCATCACGGTGTTATACAGATAGCGCTGGTTCAAATGTTTGCAGGCTGTACTGAGTTCGTTAAGATGGTAGGACGCGCCGTGAAATCTCGAGCGTGTAAATTCTAAAGCGGTCACTCAACATTACTTATTGCAATTTGCAATAATAATGTCTGTCCTTGACACTGGTTGAACATTTCAAATTTTTCAGTGAAGATTTTGGTGAAAAAATGTCCATTATTTTTCACACTTTTTAGACTGAAAACATGAGTGAAAAGCTCGGCTTTTTTATATGATGCGGAAACAAAGAGCAATGCAAGGAGAAATAGAACAAATTCTAGCAAACAAAGTTCATCCGGGAAACGCGAAACGTGGAAGTTTGGAGCGGGGAGAAAAGCCAAAGATGTAGCGGCGAACCTCGCCTCATCGTGCCTAGATTCGTGCAGTCGCAGGGGGAGCGCCGAATTTAGGCTCGGTTAGGCGGGTGAAGCTCTACCGCGGTCTCCATCCGGTCTGAGCTCGAGAGCCGCAAGGACACGCCTCTCTATGAATCGAAGCAAAGGACTAGCTCAAGGAATCGGAATTCGGGGAGAAAGTCCGCCAGTAAGCTTGCCACTTGAATCTTTTTCTAGCTCCTGGTTCGTGCACGGGTTTCTCGGTGATTTTGAGGCGTGTCGTTCGAGAAAGATTGCAGACTCTCGAAACTTGCCCTGATTTGGATTGGTAGTGAAAATTTCGTGGAGATTTACGTATCTTGCATGAGTTAGAGCTGCACTCGAAATCGAATTCCGGCGTACAAAGATTGAGTGGATAATTTGATTTATTTAGATCATCTTGGTAAGATGGTAAAACTGTGGTTCGAAGGCGAAGTCAACCTCGAGATTAAGGATAATGTGCGATGGACGTACGAAAAGGAAACATCAATGATTGGAAGACGCCAGCCTGAGATCAATCAGTTGGGATTCCCATCGAGAATCCGGGTTGAAGACGTACCTGTGTATTCGTCCTTAATGTTCCAGAACAAAGAGGTGCGCTTTCTCGTTTTAAACGACTGACTCGCGAATCAAACCACTATATTCTACTAAGCATGAAAAAGGACTTGGGGCCTGGAATGGAACGGTCAGAGGAATTAACTGAAACTAGGGATGGACACGGGTTGGGGTATAAATCCGTCAACCCGGACCCGTACCCGAAAAACCCGACCCCGAACCCGCGGGTTTACGGGTCGAGCACGGGTCTCGGCTAGCAGATGCCGGACATGATCCGGAGCTCGGCATCGCCGATCCGACATCAGGCATCTCCACACACAGTATTTTAGAGCAAGAATAAGAGTATTAGAGGTGAATTCAGACCTCATTCCGAGTTTCTTCTCAATAAAAATCGCTTTACTGATGCTTTACTGACTGATTTTTGCCCTCCATCTGATACCCGGCGGCAACCCACGGGTTTCGGGTCTGGAAAATGACTGACCCGCGACCCGTACCCGTCCGACCCGACCCGAAAACCCGGCGGGTTGACCCGAACCCGTGCCCTTCCCTAACTGAAACTCCGAAGTTCAGGGAGAGGTCAGAGAATCACTGCGTTAAGATCAGATAGCCCAGAAATAGGATATGTGTTCGTCCACTGTAGCTCCCTGGGATTGACGTGGGCGGAATATTATCAATGGGGATCATGAACTTGTCTCTGTCGCCGTCCACGATGTTGATGAGCGAACACAAGATGCCGTCATGCGACGTAATTTGTGAGGCGATGGTCAGCAGGACGGCGAATTGAACTCTACTAGGACTGAAGATGTCAACCAGCCGGAATCTGCATGAAAAGTTCACCCTCAGGTCACAGAGCTTGAGGAAGAAAAAGCGTAAGGTCGGCTTTATCGGATTTATCGGCCGACGCATTGGATAGCGGTCATTCTCAGAAAGCGAAGGATTTGAGTCCAAAGTACGGTTCTAGAAACAACATCAAGCTGTGATAGAGAACACATGGTAGGGAAAAACAGAACTGACTTATGCGAGACGAAAGGACGTTGGCGAGCATGAGCGGGACTGCGTGGTGGCGCTGCAGAAGTGCGTGCTGCTTGTGGCGCTTCCGTTGCTCGTACGGAGGCGGGGAGAGGATGGTGGAGGGAGGAGAAAAAAACTCTCTTGATCACAAACCACAACAATCAGGTTGGGTGGCACCGCCAGCAACACCCCCCGCTCTCAACAACTCTTCATCTGTTGACTGGGTATTGACGTCGGCACTCTGCAGCACACCCTGTGCACTGCAGACGGATGTGGACTGGCCAGAGACGTTGGCATCGGCAGTGCCACTCGACACACCCACACTCATTTTCACGGGCCTTTGACCCAGTTGCCCTGTGTTTGGGGCTCATCCCACTCAAGAATTGGCCACATGGCCTGGCGTGTTCCATTATGCCTATGCACTCCTCTTTCACCTATGCCACCTCTTCTCTTTCATCCTCGGGACCACTTCCCGTTTCCGGTGTATCCATTGATGGAACATGCCACCCACACTTCCCACCAATTTCGACAACCAGTACACCTCATGGTCGCATATTACTCAAGCACACCGAGCTCACTGCTTCTGTGCACCTTCCTACCTCGTTTGGGCACTTTTGCATCAATCCCTGGCTTCCGTTTCGGGGGCGGAGCGCGGGGGCCCGGAAGGGCAATGCACTACCGACATGCAAACTTTTTGGGAGGGATCTTCTCTGTACGGGCACTTTTGCATCGATCCCTGGCTTCCGTTTTGGGGGCGGAGTGCAGGGGCCTGAAAGGGCAATGCACTACCAACATACGTACTCTGTCGATAGCATATAGCAAAGTAGCCACATAGGCTGTAAACGGCCTGAGCGCTACTAGAAATATACTGAAGTCACAGGTGGAGGGAGGAGAGGGGAAGGGGGGCGACGTGGGAGATGAGGCATGACCGCAGGGTTTACTGCGTGTGGGGACGGCGACGCAGATTGTACTTGCGTGCGCGCCAGTGGGCTGTGGAGTTCAGTATTAGCCACGTTTGGGTGTACGCGGAGCCGGGGGGTAGTCGCGCGGCGTGTGGGACGCGGCACCGAGATGGCGCAGAAAGAGCGGCGTGGATGCGGTAGACGACGATGCACGCGATGCGCGGGCGTCGCACTCGCTGCGAGGCTGCAGGCAAGCGTCGTGGGCACGGGGGAGCGGGCTTTTTTTGCCGCTGAGGATGCGAGAGCGGAGCGCATAGGCTGGGTGAAGAAAAGTGTGGGTATATATTGACGAAAAAATTGGAGGGAAAGCGTAGACGGAAGAAAAGGGAAGAAGAAAAGAGGACGAGAACGATGAAAAGGTGGGAGATGGGAGTGAGGGAATTGGCAAGAAAACGAGGACACGTACTCTTCCCGAAATCGTCGCTGCTCATCACCGTGTACTCCGAGGAGAAGCGAAGTCCAGCCAGCGGAGACATTTCCCACGCGCGCACAGCGAATCCGTGCATGGAGAACCTAGAAAGGAGACATCATTGCTGGGGAGAGAGCCGTACCTAGGTCGGATGACGGACGCTAGCAGAAATTTTGCTGACACCATCTTGCGCTCGACATGGTAGTACACAAAGGTATGGAGGCGTGAGCGGGTGGACGCTTAGCACAGGAAGAGACATGATTGGGCGAAAGCGAAGAGGCATAGGCAGATTGGACTTGATCCATGTCGTGGATTGAGAAACCGGGGACGCGCGTATGACAGGATGACTGGATTAGGGCGGCGCCAGTCTAGTGTCGCCGGCGGGCGCGCATGGAGGTGGGCGGTTGAGCGACGAGTCGTCGTCGACATGGTGGTGAAGTTGATGTCAGAGAACGCATCAGTGATGGAGATGGCGACACCGTGGAAACAAACGCGTCGCGTGACGCGTTTTCGCGGCGGCGGAATTTAGGGTCATGGTGTGTAAGTGTACTATTGGACAGAGAAGAGAATGAGCGTGAGGAATAGATATGGAATTAGGCATTCGGAACGCGTCGTGGCGCGATGTCGGGCAGGAAGGCGGCGTGGGCGACATAGAGTGTTGGTACTTCGTCCCAAGTTGTTATGTGTTCCGTTCATTGGTGCAATTCCTCTAAAATTTCGTTCTCGTTCTATGGCGGTCGTTATTGGACAAAAGTACACTTGCTACGCGTTGTCACGCGTTGGGCCCGCTTCAACGCGTGGAATGTTAGGATATGTTTCTTATTGTCCAAGTCTATCACTTTCCACGCGTGGCCAGATTTAGGTTCCTTCTTGTCTCCTATCCTGATCTGGCCACGCCCGTATTCATATATTTTGGTCCCTATCCGGAACTACGCAAGTTTATGAAATCAAAGGTGTGCTTGTCTGACTCCCCTCCCATCTCTCCGAGCCTCCCTCCTCGTGCGTTACTTTTCATTGACATCTTGCGTGGTCGCGGGGGCACTTCACGTCCGACGCGTTACGAAGTTCATGATCGACAGACTATGTTCAAGTCCGATACGCTCCACTTGGATGTTGAATTTCGGTGCTGTTTGCGAGCACAGCGTTTTCCAGCACTACTTGAGGTGAGCACTATGTCGAAGGATTGATACATAAACGAAACATGGCCTGCAGTACAGCAGTAGTCCAGTTTTCATGCCAACTAATACTCCTTCCGTCTTCAATGCCCTCCAGATAATGATACAGCCGCCAGTAATGGATACTTTGTTACCCCCGACAATCCAGACGTTCCAAATAGACTAGAAAACCATTCCAACACCATTTCAGGAAGCGCCAACATTTTTCTAGGAAGCTATAACAATTCTCTATGGGCACACAAACCGAAAGTAGTGGGAACGAAACGCACCTTGGCAGTGGGCTCTCGTTTAGTCCCGTGCTTGTACTTGACTGTAGTGGATAAGACGATTGCGCCGATGTGGTGGTTTCGTCCCCCTGTGTTGCCTGTGTCCAAACCAGCACATTTGACCACAGTCAGTTTTGGGACTTACGTCAGGTGGTGAGTTGGTGCTCGAGACTCCCTCGTCTTCCGGTGGTTTGTTCACCTGTGTTGTCTGCGTCAAAGCCAGCACATTTGACCAGTCAGTTTTGGGACGTACGTCAGGTGGTATGTTGGTGCTGAAGACTCCCTTGTTTTGCCCTGTGCCTATACTTGGCTCCGGTGTTGTTTCCGCCGGTGTTGTCTGCGTCGGTGTTGTCTGTGTTCAAGCCAGCACACTTTGCAATAGTCAGTTTTGGGACGTACGTCAAGTGGTGTGTTGGTGCTCGAGACTCCCTTGTCTTCCGTTGTTTGCGCCGGTGGTTTGTTCGCCTGTGTTATCTGCGTCCAAGCCAGCACATTTGACAATAGTCAATTTTGGGACGTACGTCAGGTGGTGTGTTGGTGCTCGAGACTTCCTTGTCTTCCGGTGTTGTTTGTGCCGGTGGTTTGTTCGCCTGTTTTGTCTGCGTCCAAGCCGGCACATTTGACAATAGTTAATTTTGGGACCTACGTCAGGTGGTGAGCCTCCCTCGTCCATCGGAGATGTCACTGGTTTGCTCCTGGCGCACAGGCCGAGGTCAGCATTGAAGGAACGTGGGAGCGCTGCGACCTACGGTTTGGAAACTTGTTTGATGCGTCGAGTGAAACGACGCGGTTTTTATTCTGGGGCCCAGTACTGGAATGCTATAACCATTTTTGGGAGTGAACCCGCCCTGTACGCCACCTCCACATTGGAATATCGACACCTTGAATCGGTAGCGAATTAGCGGCTTTACGTACAACTTCTGCACATCTTCCGTAATGTTCGCCCAATCTGTTTAGGGCTTACACATTATGGCACCGATATGTGGTATTGACGAAAGTTCCGAGGAAGAATAGACGCGAAACTGACGCAAAAAACGGCAATGTAATTTACTTCCAAGTTTGATTGCTTCCCAACACGATTAATTCCTCACAATCAACCCAGCACTGATGCTACACTCAAAACTGCTTGTTTCATAGAGCGTCTGTGGGAAGAATATTTCCCAAGATGTGGAAAGCGCCGACTTCCGTAACCGAGGTCCAAGCACAAGGGCATATCAATTATAACACCGTGGGCACACCTGTATCACCCCCAAATTCTCCACGACGCACTTCAATCACATGCTACACGTAGTGACAGCCTGCCAAGCTTAAGCGCCGGGGCGATCTTAGGCGCCGACCACCTGTCGCAGCTCCGACGCCGATTTCTTCCTGCCGTTGCCTACGCCGACTGGCGGCATGCTTCCATATGCTGCGTCGTGCACGAGTGTAGACGGTGTCGCCCTGTGGCCGAGGCTGTCGGGGAGCACTGGCCTCTCTAACCCTTGGCGGACTTGATGTGTTTGGATGCCAGACATCTTTCCTTCCAGCGTTGCGGAGTGACACTAGTGCCCCTGCCGCCTATGAAACGCCGCGATTGACGCCCCACGATGCCACTAACTCACGTCACGCTCGAGTTGCCGCCGTACAGCAAAGAAAATTTACCTATGTCGGGTGTTATAACTCGGCTCCGCGTTAACAACCTCGGTTATGTAGAAATATAACGTATCTCGATATAAGCGAAAAATCCAGAAGATTGCATCCAATCGGGCGTAGATTCTCTGTGGAGTCTCGGGTAGAATCTCCGCCTGTCAATGTTTGCACCGGAGAAGCGAGGCTTTCGCAAGTTTCCGCTCCTTGTTCCCGCGCAGTCAGTGCCCAGGGTTGGTCTAGGGCCAAGGTGTCAACACTCAATGCATTATGTATTCGACCAGCAACACACGACATGGCATTAAATTTGCAACTGAATTTCTTTCAAGTGCAACAAGAGATTTTGCAGGGAGAATAGCCTTCACTAGAAGTCTGTCGTTCCGTGGTCATTTCGAACTCCGTGAGCTTGCGCTTTCCGATCTGCGTTACCGGTGGTTTCAAAGCTTTGTCTGTGCTGTTTGATTTTTACAATTCGAGCAATGAGACCTCAACAGGCCTTCAACAAGTAGTGAGGCTGCACAGCGGTTCTGTGGCATTCCGAGGGTTATATTTCGCCCCAAATGGCCTTAGACTGCCGAGGGTTTCAGTTGCCCGGCATGTCCAGTTTTAACTGGTCTTCACCATAGGAATCGCGGTTGCCCGATTTACCATCACCCTCCGAATCGCGGGGTCGCCGATTTCCTCACCCTGAAAGGGTTAGAGGCCGATGACTGGATCGGAAGTGCTATCTTCACCAGTCAAGCTGTTTGTGGATCGATGTCTCCTTAGCAAGTATTCGCTCGGAAAGATCTACAATCGGCGAGGAAAGAGCTAGAACCACCACCCTCGGAATCGCGGGGTTGCCGATTTCCTCACCCTGAAAGGGTCGGAGGCCGATGACTATGGATCGAAAGCGCTATCTTCACCAGTCAATCAGCGGTCAAGTTTTTTGTGGATAGATGTCTCCTCAGTATTCGTTGGGAAAGATCCGAGGAACGAGCTAGATTTATTTATATCCTCTAAGTCACTCGGAAAAATGACCGACGGAAGGAAATTTCCCTGCACAATGTCCTCTTTCAAAAACGTAAATAATGAATCCTGATTGTAGTTGTATTCGTTCCCCCCGAGTCGAATCCAGTGCCCATAATTTCCATAAATCACCTCTAGTCCCTCTTTTCGTCAATTGACGGGCGGTCGGGTTGCCGGCGTGTGTCATTTTCTAGAGGGCAAAGCGCTGACGTGGGAATCCTCACTTGTGTGTGTGTATCGCCGGCGAAAAGGCTTTGCGGCACGGTATGAAGACCCCGTTTGATGGACAACCGACAGGCGATCACAAATTAAACAAATTAAGGTTGACTGTTTGTTCCGAGGCCTGTCTCTTAAACCCGCAATCTCCGGGCTACGTCGCTGTTCCTTTTAAATCTTCGCTCTTGACTCACACGCCGTCAAAGCGCATATACCATTATTCTCTAAACTGGATTGCGAACGTCACCGACGCTCAATTTAAAATAGTAATTGGTAGGCTGCCAGTATTACATGGAATGCACTTCCCGCGCTCTGGCGTACGCTCCAGTTATCTGAACTCCGGTAGTCGCTGCAAAATTATTTTAGGCAACTAATGGCGGTTGGTTTGAAAGGTGACGGTGGCGTCGGAGCTCACGGAAATTTTTCCAGGTGGAATGTCAACTGTCAAACTGATGGCGACGACTCCGTTGGAATACCTTCCCTGAGAATTCCTTCCCTGCATCACGAACTGTCCATCGCAACGTCAACTCCACAGCTGCAGGCTGTTTTGCTATAAGATACACAGAGACGCCACAGGCGGCGGGGACAGTGATAAAAATTTGTGTGTGTGCCCCGGAGATACGCGTCGTTGACCGGGACCCAATTAAACGACACGGACCCACATAGGCCGAATCTACCGATAATGAAATGACGAGGTTTCGTTTGTATATCTTGGTTTCATCCCCATCCAGCGAATCCCCTTTTGTCTCCCTTTTAGCTCATCTCATCGTTTGACGTCCATAACTCACAGCCAAATTCGAACTAAACTGGATTCGGAACACACAGCCTTGAACGCAGTCGAGATCACATCGCCTCGAGATGCAAATGTTCCCACCGAGCCCAGAATTTACGCTGTGCACCGACTACGAACTGTTGGCAAGACGGATTCGGGTCGTACAGGTGTAAAGATGTGTCTGGTGACTTTCTCTGGACGGTCCCATTCTATCGCACTGCGGCCACGAAGCCATTTTCTCAGATAAAAGGACGTCTCCTGCAGTTTATCGTTCCCATTTCTTCCCAAAATTCTTCACCCGTTTTATTCCAAATGAACACTGTTCCTTTCGCCCTCAACATCTCTGGCTCTTTGGTTTATAACTCAAGTTTGACGATGTCTAATGATTCAGAAGGTCCAAGTGACATCGAATACCAATCTGCATGACTGCCGGAGCGAAACGGAGGTATATCTTGTTCAATCAAGTATTCTGATTTGCAGGCACCCAGGTTCTAACCGGAAGTCTAGCCATTCAAACGGCCGGCCATTCCACACTCTGCCCGTGTCTTGCATGATCTAACCCGTGGAATCGGTGTGTGTTCTGTTGGTATCTTGAGGATCTCTGTAAGGATAGGCACCCTTACAGTGCTACATGTTTACCTTCAGTAAACTCATCGTTCATATTGTGGACCTGATGAGTATAATATATCGCACCCCCCCCCCCCCATCCTACCGTTCCATGTGGACGGCGACGGATGCGGCAAAATCTTCGTCTTGAGGTTCAAAGAAGACCGGAAAAGAGAGCCAAAGAAATCGTTGTGCTCAACCACTCAGCTACATGCGAATTGACTTAAGAGTTCGAGCCTGCTCAACATTGGATTTGATCCGACCGGGACGGCCACTGATGCGCCATCACAGATGATCGACGCGAATCTAGACAAAGACCGAAGCGCCGAGGATGATCCACTGTGGGACAGAAATATTTGTTAGTTGTGTCATCAATCCAGCTCAGGTTGGGTGCCGCCAACCATGTGTTGCCAACCTGAGCGGCGTTGGAGCGGAGGCACGGCATTGGGGCGCTCTGTAGTGGAGGCCTTTGGAGTGGAGGCCAATCATATCAAGGACCGTGAATCATTCTAGCGTACACGTACGACACCTGTCGCAGCTGGAAGAGTAGGCGTACACCAACTGGAACAGACCAGGACCTGGGATAATAGGTTGTAAGGCCTGATTTCTCCGGTCCCAAAATGTCAGAAATTGACAGGACAGCGCCAGGACACTCAAAATCAAGGGTACCCGCCATTCGCTACCCTAGCTCGAACAAGTGAATTAAGGGCCGCCAGACCCTATTAGCTGAGCATAACCACACCCAAATCGGCCTCGAAAATCCGCCGAAAAACAATTTTGATCCTCAATCTGGCCCACCTCAGGACCGCTTTGCGTGAAATTTGTGGCCCGCCGGCCTGATTCTCGGTTTCCGAGGCCATTCTTGACCTTTCCGCCCGCAGGTATACCCCCAAAAAAATGGACTTTTTTTTCAATCTAAAATCATTTTCTGAGCGTTCTGAACAAATTGAAATAAGACGACCCAGGCCCACCCTACCCTGTCTCGGCATTCTCCGGTGGGTATCCGTTGCTCAAAATAGCATCTGACCCGAATATCGAGGTGCGTGGAGATGCATTCATGCCTTTAGTTGTCAGCGATGCACGAGGGAAGTTGTTCTGCACTCACCCGAGCAATCTAACTTACCTACCACGACCCTAATCCGCCGCCGCCGCGAAAATGTCCCACGCCACGCGTTTGATTGCGCTCGTGTGTCGCCCATCCCCATCACCGCCGGCACTGGCGATGACTCGTCCTCTGACATACGCGTCCTCTGACAACGACTGGACCGCCACCACGACACTAGACTGGTGCTGCCCCAGTCCAGTCATCTGGTACCCTAACTCTCCTCGAGTCTAGTCCACGACTGCTCTCCCTAGTCCAAGCCAGGTTCAGCATCGTCATGCACCGCGTGGTCGCACTTCTCGCTCGGACGACGTACCGCGGCCAACACGCTCTCTGCACCATCTCGGTGCCGCGTCCCACACGCCGCACGACTACCCCCCGGCTCCGCGCACACCCAAATGTTGTCAATGCTGAACGCGACAGCACACTGGCGCGCACGCAAGTACAATCCGTGTCGCCATCCCCACACGCAGTACACCCTGCGGCCATGCCCCATCTCCCATGCTGCCCCCCTTTCCCTCGCCTCCCTCCACCCTCCTCACCCCGCCTCCGGACGTGCAGGGGAAGCGCCACAAGCAGCCCGCACTTCTGCAGCACCACCGCGCACTCCCGCTCGCGCTCGCCAATCCCTTGCACGAGCGCTCCCGCTGGGCGTTCTGGAAAGCCCCGAAGACTTCCATGACAACTCTACATAACGCCACAGCTATACGAAGCCGTCACACCGCCCGCAAGCTCGCACTCGCCGTCGGTCCCCAACTTCATTCACCGCCGCCGGCACGGCCTCGTGACAGACCGACCTCGCTCTGCGTTGCCTCAGTGCCTGCTGCCCGCACAGCACATACTGTATCGACGCCGCATCCCCCGCGTAGCTTTCGCCTCTCTCACTCTCGCCCTCTACTAACCTTGACCAGGGGAGGTGTGACTAGCACCGCGAGCGCCCGCAGCACCGTTCCCGCGTCCGCGCGCCCCGACTTCGGATCTGTGCGTGCCCGAGCGCGGTGCGACTTTCGTGCGTGCTCGACGACCGTTGGAGCGAGTGCGGCGTAATCTGCCTTACACCCCCGCCCGGGCAGGCGTACACCACCCCTACCTCCACCTCCCTCTCTGCCCCTCCTGCAGACGAGTACAGGAAGGACGAGCACAAGGCGGCCGCCTCTCCTGCGCTGCCTCCTCAACTTTCGAGTGCGTCGCGCCGCCTGCGCCGGCTTCCCTTCACGGTCGTCAGCGGGGGAGCGAGCACACCGCAGTCTCGCTTGCGCACCCGTGCCCCAGGGCTATTTCCCTGGCACGGTAACCACCCCGCTGCGGCTTGAACGCGTTCCCTGTGAACGATCGAGAAGTTTTACGGCCGGCGCAGCATTCCTTGCATATCCATTCGGCGATAGCTCGTCTTGCGCCCTTCGTCTCGCACACGTCCGTCCTGTATCCCCTTGCCATGTGTCCTCTATCGCAGCTTGATGCTATTTCTAGAACCTTGTTTCCTCTAATAATTTACTTCAAGTTATATATGGAATGCCGGTCATGAGGCGGGAGTGACAGGGACGAAGCGGCGGCCACAACAAGTGCGAGTGAGGGACGATCTACCTCCATAAATAAATCTGGGAAGTTCCCGCTTCGCAGATCCTTCTGTAAGTTAAAAAGGCGTAATCTATATGCGTGAGACATCGACAAAGATCGGCGGCGGAAGGTCTCGCAAGATTGTGAATGGTAGAATCAGGAGGGCAATGCGAGCAATGACGTAGAGAGCCATAAGCCCATAATTGAAGTACGTGAGGACTCTTCTGGGGGCGCTTCTGCGCTTAAACAGGTTGCACAACAGCAAGAGCGAAAAGCAGAGCAGTGGAAGCCCAGTTATCAGCAATGCGCTGATCCTCCACATCCACATTTCGATGATTGACGGGAAACTCGTGTTCCAGGCCCAACAGTGCACCACGCCAAATAAAATAGCGCAGATGAGGTGAACCAACCGGACAAGTGCAAGATTGCGAGGGCCCTCTCCAGATGGGATGGACCAAAATGGGGGGACTGAGGTGGAAGTCATGGGATTGAAATATCGGTAATCGCCAAATAGAATTGCGTTGAGATGATCCCCTACCGTGAGGTGGGGATCGGAGATTTTGGCCTGGGTCTCCCATCTCTTGGCTGGAGAGCCATCAAGAGGTTTCTCGTGGGTGTAATCCACAAGGGTCCGACTGTCCGAGTCTTCAGAACTGCGTGCATCATCCCCGGTATCCTGGTCCTCTCCCGCTGGACAGAGTGGAGTAGCCGCTGTTTGGGGCCCAGGACAGACCTGTTCAATTGACTCTCAGGTTCAGGACCAACTACTATAACCTCATAGGACTCACGGGATCGATCAAGATTGCCTCAGTAACATCCTGGGGTTTCTTCCTCCAAAACGACCATGTACAAATGTGGACGAAAGCAAACCCGAGCGTGGCAGTCTCGAGCGGCGATTTAGGAAGGTCCTTCATGGTGCGTGCAATATACTGCGCACCAAACCATATGACGTGCAGCGCTGTCAAAAGCTTCGACAGATTGTCGCCCTTGCTTTTGTCTTTGATATCCTCCTCTTTGATTTCTCTAATCTTCTCAAGGTATTGATCAAGCTGAGGCCTCGCACCGATTACGATGGGATGATGGCCATCGCGCGTCACAAAACCGCCCATAACCACCAAAAATGCATGCGTTACTGAGACGCCGTATGCTGCGTTACTTGAGTACCAATGTAATAAACGGCAAAAAAATGTTTCTTACTTCTAGCGAACCAACGAGCGACAAAAAACTGCCGAACAGCAAATCCCAGCATCAGCTCCGGTGCAACCAGCGCGACGAGCATCATTCGGATCTTCGGGAAGATACCCCACTTGAGCATCATCCAGATGTTCCGCAAACGTCTTTTGACGCTCTGCCAAGTACGTGCGAAGCGATCCTGTTCTAGTCCCTCGTGCGGTTGGGACGGTTTGAGCGGGGGTACATTCAGGTGCAGTGAGACTCAAGTGCATAGCGAAATGGTCGTGAGGCAATTCTGGATTATGCTGAATAATGTTCGGCACTCTGTACTGCCACACGTGTCGATGGGGGCTAGAGCGCCTAGTAAGGGGTATTGTGGTAGTGCCGGCATTTACGAGAGTAAGAAAAAGCATTCTTGAGGTATGGAACGAGTTTTATGGTGGCAGCTTGCAATGACACGGACTTGACGCACACATGGAAAGCGTGTGCCTAGTTAAACACAGAACTGCGGTGGAGAAGTGTCGGACACCTTGATTCTTCGTGGAACACATTTAGTCGCCTCAGAATGAAAGGTCGATCGATCAAGAATCAAGGTTCTCGTGTTTTGTTCATGTACGCATGCCACAAGCTCTGTCTTGACAGGCTCCGATCTCAGTCACTGTGGACCGGCAGCATTGCAATGATGACCGTCGGTAAGTTTGTTTGCTCGAATACAGAGAAAGACCTGGGAAAATTTCTGGCCGTACCAGGTGTAGGGCTACGGCGCATGTGGTTCTGAATCTGAGTCGCCGAGTCATGTAAGACGAAACAAAAAAACATGCTTGTAGACGGTGTGGAAATGAGACGAGAGAAGGGATGAACCAAGGTAGATCGAATATGAAATGTTCCGCAGATACGGAACAGGCCGCGAAGCACATGATTATAAAATACACTACAATTAGGCGACACATTCGGGTGTAGTGAAACCTCATGATAAGATGTGGTGACGCTATTCGAGATTATGTAGAAGAGTGTTTGGGCAGAACACTATTCTACATAATCTTGAGGAGCTTCGTCGCAGCTGTCGATTGAGGGTTCACTGATAAGGTTGGAATTTGGTTGCTCGATGAAGATAAGGCGAAAAAGAGTTGATGCAGTGGGAAGGAACTTGAGGAGCAAGTTTATGGGGGCAAGCCGTAAACCAGCGAGCTTTTAAGCCCACAGAAAGCGAAAGCTGTCGTCCTTTTCCATACAGAAGGAGCCGTGCGGAATCAAATGTCAATTGCTGTGGCACAGCTCAGACCGACACATTTCGTAAGAGTAACATTGAGCCAGTTTTTTTTTAAAGCTCCGGTCCACATCCACATGGAGAGTCGAGTAACGTGGTTCATAACCTTCAACTTGGTCTTCCGGACTCCGGATTCGCGATGATAACCGTTTCCGAAAAGGTTTAATTATTAAATTAAATGCAGCATTCCCGTAGCACTGTGGCATTGTCAACCTTCTTTAACAAGTCCAAACCGCACGTTTCGCCACGAAGTAACTGAATTTGATATGAGAACGTATCATTCACGTTTTATCACCACCAACCCCTCGAAAGCTATATTCTAAATGTGTGGAGAGGGGTAGCCTCTTTGCTAGACGCGCTCTCCATTCCAATGTCTTGTGCAGATGAGCGGCAGCACGGAGAGAGGCCGGGGAGTGCACACTCGCATTGACATCCGACGGGTGCAACCCACATCGCACGTCAGATCGATAATCGTAAAGGATTCTCCTGGAAAAGCCATGGCATGAGGACGCACCGATGCCAACAGGACCGCGAGTACCCGAGTTCCACAGCCTACGACAAACAAGCTAATCAAACAATAGAATAAGTTTCACGGCACGGTAGAAAACGTGCCCGTGTGTTTGCGGCGTGGGGCTGCAGATGCTCCCGCTGTGGACATAACCTGGGAAAACATGATGTGATTGTGCCACGTGGGATTAGGATGGCAGTGCGGCGTGCGTTGAATTACCCATTAATCCACTCATGGGCTTTTGAAGAAGTGCGGATTAGATACCATCGAAATGTAGTACCCACTGCTCGATCGTCCCAATTTGGTTTGTGTTCGCAGTGAAATTAAGTACATAGCTTGTTGTGGGTTGAATTGTCTTCGGGGTGGCGCAGGAAAAATTGGGAACCAAAGGAGTAAAAAGTAGAGTAAAGGCAGACAAAGAGTAAATGAGCTGAGGAAAAAGCACAGGCTTGGTCGCATTTTGTTGAAGGACAGTTAATGAAAAGCTTTGCACTGATGCTCGACTCCACTGATGCCAGCACCCGCGGATGATCGGCCTCGGCTAACGCGGAGAGGTCATGAAGCCATCAAAATTAATGAAAATAGCTGCACATTACGTTCGCGGCCTCACCGCCTATAGCCCACTTTTTGCGATCATTAAACCAGGGTACGTACCAACGTCTGTCGAATGTGTTTGAGGATGCCCGGTTTCCGCAGTGCGCACTGTCGAACCTTTAAGTAGTCTAACCGTGTTTACCGCACTTCACCTCGAACTTACCAGCTGTCGCGGATGTCGCATTCGATACATTTCGGACCACGATTCACAGTCATTCGTCGTTTGAAACACAAGTGCCGCCGGACTTACTGTGTCTGCCACAGCCTTACTTACGCGACGATGGTGTGGACGACAGCTTTCGCTTTCTGTGAGTTTAAAGGTTCGCTTGTTCCATGCTTTCCACCATAAATTTGCTTTTTCCTCCCCACTCCATCACCTCGCTTTGATTTCACGTCATCTTTATCGCACAACCAAATGCCACCCTTATCAGTAGGCGTTCGAGTCCTAATCGATAGCTGTGACGATACCAGCAGCTGCAGAACACTATTCGACATAATCCGGAATTGCCTCACCACCGTCTGCCTGTGTATGTGGATCTCACTGCACCCGAACGTGCCGCCGCCCAATCCCAATCAGGGAATCCTGAGGCGTGTGTGGCGGACACTGCGGATGATGATAATCTCCCTGGTTGCACCGGAGTTGATGTTGGGTTTTGCTGCTCGACAGTATGTCGTCGCTCGTTGGTTCTCCAGAAGTAAGAAAGATTCTTTGCCGCTTATTACATTGGTGCTCAAACCATACAGCATACGGCGTCTCACTAACACGTGCATTTTTTTTGGAGATGGGCGGTTTTGTGACACGCGACGGCCATCATCCCATCGTGATCCTTGCGAGGCCTCAGCTCAGTCAATACCTCGAGAAAATTGGAGAGATTAAAGAGGAGGATATTGAAGACAAAAGCAAGGACGACACTCTGCTCAAACTTTTGACAGCGATGCAGATCATATGGTTCGTTGTGCAGTGTATCATACGCCACAAGAGGGGCCTTCCGATATTGGGGATCGAGACTGTCACTGTCGGGTTAGCTTTCATCCATATTTGTATTTGGGTGGTTTGGAGGAAGAAGCCCCGGAATGTCTCGCAGGCAGTCCTGATCGATCCCGTGAGTCCTTCCGAGGCTATAGTAGTGGGCTTGGAAGCTGAAATCCGATCGAGCAGGCCTCTCCTGCCTTCGAGACGACGACCGTCTCACTCGACAGAGTGAGAGAGGCCCGACATGGTGAAGATAGTCCACGAAATTCTGCCGATGAAGACTCGGACAGTCGGACCCTTGTGGATTACGCCCATATGAAGCCTCTGGATGGCTCTGCCGCCAAGAGATGTGAGCCTGAGGCTAAAACCTCCCGCCGAGTCGGGGATTGTCTCAACGCAGTTATACTCGGGGATCATCGAAATTTCGATCCCATGGATTCGACCTCAGTCCCCCCATTTTGGTCGATCCCATTTGGAGAGGGCCCCCGTGACTTTCCACTTGTCCTGTTGGTCCAGCTCATCTGCGCTATTTTATTTGGCCTGATGCACTGTTTGGTCTGGAACACAAGCTTCCCGTCAATCATCGAAATGTGGATGTGGAGGATCAGCGCATCGCTGATAACTGGGCTTCCACTGCTCTGCTTTTTACTTTTGCTGCTGTGCAACCTGTTTGAGCGCGGAAGCGCCCCTAGGAGAGTCCTCACTTACTTCAATTACGTGCTTGTGGCACTCTACGTCCTTGCTCGCAGTACCCTTCTCATTCTGATGTTCACGACCTTACGATACCTTCCGCCACATGTGTGTTAAGATTAGTGAGATACGGTAGTATTTCTTTACAATCTCATTCCCACTCGCGGCCGATGAATAGTATGGCACCCTCTTTGCGCTCCTTCCTCGCTCATCGGCCCTTCTAATGAACTTCTGGTTGAAATAATCGATCTCCATATCCATTTGACTTTCTCTGCTCAATGGTATTCCCCGGCGAAGCCATTGCACAACAAGCCCGATACGGTGTCCTTCGGCGCTCGTCGCAAAATTGTTCCAGATTAAAGGACACGACGCGAGCGATCGCCGAGGGGATCAAACTGAACAAGCCGAACTTAAGTGCGGGCCGCTTCGAGCGTTTTTCGAACTTGAGTTCGGCGCGGAACTTAAGTTCCGCCCCCGTGTGGCGGGGCTGCCTGTGTGCATACCCCGACCCACCCCGACCCCCAAGACTCAAACTTAAGTTATGCTTAGACTTAAGTCCTGGCTCGAACTTAAGTTCCACCCCAACTTGAGTTTCAGATGTATATATATATAATAATATATGTGTGTATTTGTCTGATACCCATTCCCAGTCCTGTAACACCACTTGAGTTCCACCACCGAACTTAAGTTCCACCACCGAACTTAAGTTCCACGCACGAACTTGAGTTCCGCCCACCAACTTGAGTTCGGCCCCCGAACTTAAGTTTCACCACCGAACTTAAGTTCTATCACGGCACTTGAGTTCCAACCGAACTCTAAAAGTCCTTGTATGCCCTGTGTATACCCTACTATAGTCAATAAATTATCAACCGTGTTGCCAACTTGTTGCACGCACCATTCCATCCATCCAATTGAGGACTAAATCACGCCACCCATTGACTTTGGTGACCAGCTCGTCGAAGATTGTGGCTGAAACCCAATCGTGATGTGCGCCCGACTCCGGATTCTTGAAGTGCACCTTGGCGTTGTGTTCCAGACACTTGTACATCGCGGCTTGCATCCGGGCGTACGTCGACTTGCCATTGGACCCTCCGTCTGCTGTTCTTCACGGACCGCACGTCCTACCCACACCTCGCTATCGCGGCGGAACCTCTCGATGACGCGGAAGAGCTCGGCGTGCTTCCGTTCGTACGCCTCCAACCAGCGGTACATCTCCGCTTCTGCGCGAAACCACTGCACTCGATCACCTAGCACAGTGTCAGTATACGATCAACACTAAACGTACCCATGAACTTACTTTCCATCTTGTACTCCGCCAGTTTAGCGTTGCCCAGCTTTTGTCCGCTCGTCAAGTTGTCAAGCCATATCCATCCGTCCGACCTTTTGCCTTCTGCTTCTGCTTCTCGCGTTGCCGCCGCTTCCCCCGCTGCTTCAACGACATCTCTAAGTCGCTGCCCTCGGCCTCCGACAACGACTCGACGATCACATCATCTGGAGCGATGTCCTTGAGACGTTTGGGCGCGCGCTGAGACCTCGTAAAACCTAAACACATGTTAGTTCCGGGAAAGGACAAAGGAATGCGCTGCCGTACCTGAACGCTTCAGCGTCTGAGTACCCGCCAGCAACTGGGGTTCGTCGTCTTCCCCATCCTCCTCTCCACTCTTTGGGGACGCCACCGATGCCACCGCCGCACGGGATATCGTCACCCCACTCTGCAGATACCAAGCCGTCCCATCGAATAATCTTGAGTCGCCTTTCGCGTGGTGCAGGTGCGTCTCCTTCCTCCGCATGTCTTGGTGGGTGAGCGGTGCATAGGGCTCCACGGCGTTGTTGGCCATATGGCCCAAATGGATCAAAGCTGTGCGTGCCCTGTTGTACATCGTAATCTCGAAGGTTTTCATGAGCTCCGCCTTTTGGAGGTTCCGCTGCGATTGCGTGATCCCCGCCTGGCCCCGGTAATCCAGATCCCTCGCCTTCTTGACCGCGAACAATGCCAAAGAGGCCGCTCGCACAGCGAGGATACCACTGTTGGCCTCCCCACACTGCAACTTGATTTCTGCTTCCCGCAGCTCTGCGTCCTCGACACCGACACCAACCCCTGTCGCAGCCCGCTGTCCGTGCTTCATGCGATACGAGGGGAGTTGGATCGCTGTCACCTCCGGCTCGTCGACGTCTAGCCCGCTGAGCTTCAGGCACGGGTATATTGTGCGCTGGTGTTCTCGGAATTTCTTAAGATCGCTATTCAGCGAGTCGCGCACTTTCGTGATGGTCGCCCAGGTGTCTTGCAGCGGATGCTCACGGTGGCTTTCTAGAAGCGCGATGACAAGGAATCTGAGTTGTCTTATTAGAATGGAACTTGACTGCTTGAAAAGTACTTACTGCTGACGCTCGATGGTCATTCCATCATGAATCCACTCTGCCACTGTTGATCTCATCTCATGCCTGTCTTCCCGTGTCAACTTCTCTCGTTCTTCGGCCACCAAAGAAGCCAGCATGCTCTCAATGGTGAGCACTAAACTTGTTCAGCCGAAAATACACGCCAAAATCCCCAAGTCATACCTTTCGTGGATTCGTGCTGATAGACACTTTTAATTGAACCGCTAGCAGACTTTTCAGTCATTCGCGACATCCGTGACCAACCAGCGGCCTCAGTGGCATGCTGCCTGCTGAGGTCCTCCACAATGGCCATGTGGAGCTCGAAGAGCTGAAGCGCGTCAAGTCGCTCGGCGGTAAGAAGTTCCGCTGCAAAAATAGCAGGTCAGTTATGTCACTGCACTGACCACGAACTCTTACCTTGACCCAGTACCTTCCGCGTATTCCACGCATCCACCACAAAGTTGATGATATCATGCCGCGCTGCTCCAG
Source organism: Mycena leptocephala (assembly GCA_029378395.1). Taxonomy (NCBI): domain Eukaryota; kingdom Fungi; phylum Basidiomycota; class Agaricomycetes; order Agaricales; family Mycenaceae; genus Mycena; species Mycena leptocephala. The sequence continues at coordinate 215,620 of JARJLF010000083.1, forward strand.
TGTGTTGGCGTGTTGAAGATCCACGGCTGTTAAGAAACACCCAAATCATCTCTGCTGTCTCCCCGTGAAAATGCGACCAGCACGCGAAATATACCGCCTGCCAAATCTTCTGGCAATCCTCTCCGTGCCCGTTTATGTGATCGGCCGGAATCTGTCCTTCCACCGTAGCAAGGAGCTTGTGGAACCAAGTCTCCTCCGGGAAAACGGTGGCCGCCCGGTTAACCAAGTTAACTACGAACGAACACCAGCTGTCGTAGCTGAAAACTACTGGTGTGGACGTTGCTGACTCGTGAGGTGGCGAATTGGTGTGCTTCAAATGCTCGCGTTGCGCATACGTGCCCAGCGCGAAACTGTTTAGAGACATCAGTACGCGACCTCAGCGCGGAGTGTGAGACACTAACACTTCACCCTTGAGCATGTCCACGAATGACCCAGGGACGGCATGATCGCAGGTGCACGCAACGACCCCGCTGACAGCCGTATTCCCGTATTTGGTCTGGCCCTGGTGGCGAATGGATCTGATATGCGCCTTACACGGGACTTCCTTTGGCTCGTCATCAGCGTTGCGCAGTGTCGGTGAAAAAACAATTACCTTATCTGCATCTGGGACTACATATGCCCTCGCTATGGCTTCAAACTCTTTTAGTCTGGGAAAATACATAACCCCGTCTGTCAGGGCTATGTCGCTCCCATCATCGTGTTTGAAGAACAGGTTAAGTTTGAAATTGCCATCCAGTGTTAAATACATCAAAATAAGGTGCCTAATATTGCGTTAGATCGACTCGTGGGCGGTCAAGTAAATTTGCTACTCACCGAAGATATGTCGGTACGTTCACCAATAGCGGCATATTCACCCCTCTTTCCGGACAAGCCGCACATTGTAAACCCAGATATCCCGTCGGGCGATTGGTACGGTTTGCCGGAAGGACGCGGATGGATTTTGAATCCATTGTGCAGATTTCCGCATTTGGACACAATCAAAGTGATCACTGATGTTACACTGGCAGTCATTTCACTTACGCTCCTGTTCGCCGCTCCCCCCGCTTCCACCTCCTTCCTCCCAAATGGGACCTAATTTTAGCTTTCTGGTAACAGCGCGTCTCGCGTCTTTTCTCTCTTTCTGCTCTCTCTCACTGCGGCCAGCCTACGGAACCCCATCCCTATTCTTTGCAGGCTTTCGTCTCTTGGCAAAGCTCCATGTAATCAGATCACACTCGAGTCGTTGACTTGAGTTGTCCGAAGCTGCTTCCAGCTGTCGCAATGTGCCTCCATATACAAGCCCGCTACCCCACCCGAACCAACCAATCCTTCTGCTGTCAATGCCCACTTCCTTCTCGGTTCCTTCTACCAAATACACTATTGCCACCCCCACATCACTCAATGCCCAGCTTAGTACTATCTGAACCCATAAATACTCTATAACCGCCTCCAGAACCTCATAACACCTAACTCTATCACTTTTGCCCCAATATCCACTCGTATATCGACTTGTCCGTAGTACTCCGGCCACCCGCTCCAGGGTCCGTTGGCAGCCCTACAATGTTCTCGCCCTGACCTCCATTTCTTCTCTCTCATCTCGTTCGGAAGCTCTCAAAACTTAGTCAAAATTTGTCGGATTCTCCCTCCTCCCCATATTTTTGGTTTGGCTGTGTGCAGCTCGAATATGGCGGCTGTGCGCAAAAACACATGCGGCTTGCGATGCAGGGACTCCGCAGCCGCGAATTTACTTCTCGCACCGCGTATGTGGCTAGCAGGAATTTGCGGCCGTGTGCTAGTGTAGAGGAAATAATTACTTGGTCTATCAGGTAGTAGGTCCTGGCGCCGTCATCCCGTACACGTCTGCTAACTCCCTCACATAGGCAGATAATTCGTCTGTATATCACACTATGACCGCTGGACGCAGCCGTTCCGATGTCGAGCACAATAAGCACATCCACTGGAGAGGAGAGCGAGAAAGCGGCTGGGAGGTACGAATTCAAGGGAGGGGATGCAATGAAGTGTGGTCATGGGTACAACGTGCATGCGCAGCACCTTGTCACTGCCCTCGAGGACTGACTTCCTTTGACGTCGCTGCAACAGGTGCGAAGCCGCATTTCAAACATGCGTACACAACGCCGGCCCGCATCTGCAGCTCCAGTCGTCGAGGGCACTTGTCAATGTGTTGATTTTGCTTTCTACGTACTCAAATATTTCGCAGAGATTCTGCTGTTTGAGATTACAGCCCAAAAGGAATTGTGAGATGGTGCAACCAGCGTGATCGCAATGCATTCTGCAAGTGTCTCGACTTGGAAGCAGGGGATTCAGAGAATGATGACAATGACGAATAGCTAGTCAAATCTTTTCTCTCCACCTTATGTTTCTTTCATGTCTCCCCTCGCCGCCATTCAGTTAATAACACAAACTCAAATTATAAAGAACTGAATCCATTCAAATGAACTACCGAAGTACACATGCCATCGGAATCCTACCGAAATCGACAGCGTGCACGCTCCTCCCGCCGACTTGTGCTGCTCTTACACAACAACGTGCATCTGGGCGGTTCAACTCATTTGGACCGCATTGTATGGAACGCACAGCAACACGGTGACGGGCGACACACACATCTTGAGCGTGCCGAATTGCTGTGCACCGCCGTATTCACAGCCATGAACTTGTCGGGAGGAAGATGCACACTTTGTCCATGGTGAGCGAACAAGTCAGGAAAAGTGCGATACCCTGCTACGATTACCCAATGTTTCTCGCGTTGTCTAAGCAGTCAAATTTGCATGTGCTGCACAATAGTTTGTTAGTGTCGGCGAGACCAGGTTGAAGCACGTAAGTTTCATTGTCGAAGCGATTGGTTGAAATTGCGTGCGACATGCATCTTGGGCCATGCTGTTGACCAGTGCAACCTCTTGGGCGGGAGGAGCACATTCAGTGCGCCGACCGAGATGGATGGGTGGAAGGCAGCGAGCCAGGAAAAGAAAAAGAAGAGTCATACCGTGTTTGTACGATGTCGTTGGTATCATTTGCATAGACTCCAGTTTTGTCAACGGCTAGATTGCAAAATGCTCTATCAGTCAAAGATAGCAACAAAAAAAAAAACAACTCACACCGCCAAAACAGCCAATACGAGTGCCAAGTGCCTGATCATCGAGTCCTCAATGAGCGAATGGTCCTCTGACCCTGCGGTGTTCCGTTTATTTGCCTAGGTGCACTTTCCGTGGCCCTCGGTGACTCCGAAGGACACGGAAAGTGTGCTCAGGTAAATAAACTATTCACCGCGCAAATGTTTATGGTCGCGGCAAGGATGTGTGGGCGGGCTTTGAGCGGGATGGTCAAGGAGTCGAGGTACAGAGTAAGCAGAGAATAGGCAAAGAAATAAAGTGTGCGCACCAAACGGCGTTGTTCTTCCATCCGCCTCCTCCTGTAAGCCTTCACCGTCCTCGTCGTCATTGCTGCATACGCAGCTTGTAAACACTTTACTCATTGTTGAGAAATTCATCATGCATGCTTGCGAGCGAGGCTGTTAACCATGATAAAGGTCAAATTGCGCTACAGATGATGGACAGTGAGCGGGCGCTAGGTACAAAGCAGCACTGGAGCAGCGGAGATCTCCGTCGATGGCATTATCGAGCAAAAGAGCGGCGGGCGGTGACCGGTTGGCGAGTGGGTGATCGGTGGGTAGGCATGAGCGGTGTGCAGGCAGGCAGCTGGTTGTGAGTAGGTGTGGATTGTCGAAAAGTGTCTGTGACATCACTTTGATTGTGTCCAAATGCGGAAATCTGCACAATGGATTCAAAATCCATCCGTGTCCTTCCGGCAAACCGTAGATTGGGGTACGGACAGACGGTTTCCCCAGGGAGAGGATCATCAAGCCCATGGGTGTATCCCCATCATATGAGGATTTCAAGATGCTGATGAAACCGAGTTATCGCAAGGAAATTGACGTATATGTCCTAAGACCGTTTCAGCGTTCTCGCACTGGACCGAAATATTGGGTGACTCACCGGCACTGAGCCCGCGAAGAGAGGATCCGCCATCCGCTGTAAAACATGCACAAAATTGTATGCTGAACCCTTCCCTTGGCTCCGCGCCTCCCGGTAGTTCTCCAGCACCCCCAGCGTGTAGCCTGTTTTCGGTTGCTTGATGCTCCCGGGGAAGATACCCGCCTGCAAAAGTTGTTGGAATTCGGGCGTGCCATGCGGAGCTTCGGGAGTTCTGCAGCAGCAAAACGAAATTGCGGTGGCATGGATCCCGTTGGTATCTACCAACATGAAGCTCCGTGCCAGCTCCACCTCGGGACACTGCTTGCCATTGTGCCCCAGCCGGATGCTCGTGTTCTTCATTACTCGAGAGAAGTCGTGTTTTTCGAAAAAAAGTTCTTTTGCGTTCCAAATGAGAGCCCAATGTGTTGGCATCGTCTGGTGCTTGCGCAGCCAGCATTGAGGACACATGAGTTCGGCCTGCAAACAGTCATTACATCTGACCTTTTGCACGCATCCATCGATATTGCAACTGCAGCGCGTGAGCAGAAGGGGGTCGTGGTACCGGGAGAGGAGTAATTCCAGGAAGATGGGTTCCTCCGCCTTGAGTTCATCCATATGTGCGACGGTCTGCACGCAAATTAGTTTTCAGGATAACCCTTCTCAAGCTTCAACGCACCCTTCGTTTCTTCGCAGCCTGCTCATCGGTTGGCGCTGTGGTTTCGTATGCGGGGAGCGCACCCGGAGCCTCTTCAGCAGCCGTGGTTTCGTCGGGTGGTAAGGTGTCATTGCTGGGCGAGACATCGGGCAGAGTGTCAGTGTCAGTGATGGGTGGCGCACACCCTGTCGTATTTGCAACATATCGCTGTTCAGCTTTCGGTGGAGCACTCATATCTGGTGAGCAATAAGTCTGTGCATCGGGATGTCAGTGGCAAGGCCAATGCTCACCAACGTGAAAGTTTATACTGTATGTCGGCACACTGGTGGCCAAACACGATGTGCTGGTCTCCTTGGTCTTTTCTTGCGTGTACTCTTCATGCAGGTGGTGGAACAGAAACAAACGAGTGACCTGTAAAGCGGTTGGTGAATGCGGCGCTTCACCAAGCAGTATATGAGACTTACTTTATTGGGACATAAAGGGTGCTTTGTCTCATTGATCATGATGAAAAAATTACATTGTACGACTTGGGGCGACTAAAAAGAGTATCCGTAAAAAGGCCATCTGTAAGACTACGAAAGGTACAACAAAAAAGCACGAAGAGACCATCACAGGGAACAAAAATAAAAAATAAAATAAAAACAAAACCGACATGATAGTCTGGCAAGGCTGACATGAAAGTCGAGCCTCAGAAGACAACAGGCTGACATGGAAGTCGAGCCATCCAGATTGTGGTGGTCGGGCGCGGCTTGGCTTGAGGTGAGGGGGGAAGCGAGCGAGGCAGAGGTCGACGTGGCGGTCAAGAGAAAGGTGTTTGATGTTTGCTGATGTTGTTCAACGAGCTTGCTTTGCATTGCCACATGGGCGCTAAACGGGCGCTAGATGGGCGGCGCTGAACAAAAACACCAAAAAAAAGTAGTAGTTATTGTGCAGTATATATACAATATAACGATATAATATACGACTGATTTCGCGCAGTAGATGTACAATATATGACTACATAAAATGACGCAGTAACGGAGGACAATATTACAATTGGCTGTCCTCCTTCTCGACATCGTGGTCCAGACACAACGGGACTATGGCCGCGTGACCGAAGTACTCCCAAAAGCATTGCGTGTAATAGCGACAGACGGCGGTTTCCAGAGCCTGCATGTCAGACGGGCTCCATTTAAAATGGTCAGTGACGCGGCGGATGAGATTGGGCCGAGGAGACGACAACGTCCAATCGAGCACCAGACTGGCTGTCCGAGCAACATAACGATGCCGCTCTTCGATCGCCATCGCCGCCCAGCCACGCTTGCTCATTTCCAGAGGCACCCCCATCAACATATGGCCTGGAAAACAATCCTTGACCGCCCCTAACCGAGACATCTTCGATGCATGACGATCCAAAGCAGCAAACTCGAAACGAAAGCTAGTCTCCGCAACCTGCCAAATGATCTCTCGGGTCTGCGCGAGACTGAACTCAGGCAGGGAGTCGTCGGGCACGGGGAAACCCTCAAGGCTGGAGATGTTGCAGGCTTGCAACGCCGGGAGTATGCGGCTTTCCAGCTTGGCGCTGCGTCTGTACGCTCTGGAAGAGGGGTGGCCGTGTTTGGTCATGAGACCCTCCAACACGTCTCTCCATTCCTGGCCGCTGAGCAACTGTGCGTGCTCCGGCTGACTCAACATGTAAGTGAAGCCATCTGCAAGGAGGGTCCAATGATGGAGAAAATGGCGGCGCCGCGTGGGGTCAGGGTTTGCAAACAACGCGGGTTCGGGCAGCACATAACTTTTGTTGGCAGGATCAGACGTGATCGGAGGTACTGACCGATCCACTTGTGCGAGTGCATCGGCCCAAGCGACGATGGATGGCGGCATTTCAGCAAGCGCCAAAGTGCCGAATTTATCCCGCTCGATCTTGGGGGGGTTCTTGGTTGCCGCTTCTGTCCTGCATGGGGTTGATCCGCCGTCAGAAAGGCACTTTTATCCCTTGCAACTGGAGCACGTACCTGAAATCAAATGCGGTTGATTTCTTGGGCTGCTCTTTGCCGGTGATTGTGATGGATCTGTCGGAGGAGTCAGTAAAGTATCATGCCTCGCAAATCAAGCACGCACATGGTTTGAAACGAGCTTGCTGGTTTTTTGATACAGCAAGCTCGTTTTTTGATGGAACGACTGGATGGACACTGCTTGTGGATGCGACTACCGGAGGAGGGGATGGCGAGCGAGTGCGAGTGTCACGGGTTTCGAAGGGGTCACGATACCACAGCATCTGAATGGTGGCGCGATGTATTGCTGCAATTTTTTCCGATGTACTGCTTCCGCTATATATAATTGGCGGTCCATCCTCGTCATGTCCATTATAGAAAGTCGGCTCCTGTAACGGGACAACCGCTAAGATATTTTCTGCCTCGAAGACAAAAGCGGGGCGCAGGAACCAAAATGGTAAACGTGCGGCTGACAGTTGCTGCGCGACAATTGGGACCGTCGTGAACGTGCCAACGCATTGCGTGACCGATGTGGTTGTGGAGGGGGCATTCATGTAATTGTCAATACGCGGCTTGTAGATGGTTGTATAATTGTACAGCACGTCAAGTTCAAGGAATGCGCGTTGAAGGGAGACGACCGCAAAGACCATTTTGCCGTAGGTGCTAGGGAGAGTCTCCAGCTGCTCTGTCCACAAGAGGATGGTGTTGATGAGTTCACCGAACATGGGAGCTACGAGCGCCGGAGATGTGCGCCGAAGGGATTTGCACCGATCCACGAGGTCGTTGATGGGAATAAGAAATTTGGCGAGGATGCTACTACGAAGGCGTCCTAGCCCTCTTGTCACAGCACTCCCGACAACAAAATCCGACTGCTTGGGGTCCCACCACATCACCTCAAGCTCGGGACACGAACCTTTCTTGGCTATGGCGGGGAAATGAGTGTAACGCTGGTCCCACTGCTGAGGCCAGAGGGTGGGGTCGTCCATCCCATACCGCATGTCAGACCGGAGGAAAAGCTCGTGGGGGACCTCAAGGGAGGGAATAGAGGGTATGTAGTCCGTGTTTGTTGTAATAAAATAGCTTTCGCCTCCAAGACGAGCCAAGGCACCGACCTAGCCGTCAAAGGGTTAGTTTTTATAGTTTTTCCACCTGTGAGTTGAGTAAAAAATCACCAACTTGGCCATCAAACGGTCCCAGCGGACGCAGCGGATCCCGGTTCCTCAGCAAGTTTAGAGACGAGTCGACGTCCATTTGAAGAGTGACAACTGGAACGACGTGAAAGTTGGGTCCAAGCCAACAATCCGACGTGAAAGTCAGGATCCAGAAGAAGATCTGACTGGGAAGTCAGGATCACCGCGAGATGAAGTGGGATGAGTATACAGAGCAGAAGGTTAGTTGGTGGGAGTTGGCGGGAGCAAAACACATACGAAGCTGTGCTGATCCCATCAATTCTGGCTTGTCTCCTCCCACCACGACCTCCCCTTCGACCAACCAACGACCATGGACACAGCGCGTTGGAGGCGGGCTCGACTTCCATGCCAGCCTGTGGTCTTTGAGGCTCAACTCTCATGTCAGCCTCGCCAGACTATCATGTCGGCTCTGTTTTTATTTTATTTTATATTTTTGTTCCCTGTGATGGTCTTTTTAGATATCTTTCGTAGTCGTACATATATTTTGTGCTTGTATACCTTTAAATGCAACATGACTCCGATGTACAACAAGATGGGTGCTTACCGCAAATCTGTGAGGATCTTGGTCAAATGTGTGGGGATAAAAACATTGAGCTAATGTAATATAGGACGCGTCAATGGAGAGAGAGGAGCTTGAAATCGTTCAGAAGCCGCTAAAATTGTTGAGGTGATTTCTTTTTCTGGTACTATTCGTGGTCGCTAACTCGAAGTTTACCTAGCGTTACTACTACTCTACACCATGGACGATCAACTCTGCCGGTACAATCGCTTGTTATTATTCAGACGAACCTCAGCTCAATACCCTGCACAGACAATCGGTTCAAATGCCTACCGGTCAAACAGCCACATCGTAGTGGTGCTGACGGCGATGGGCGGCCATCTGGGCTGGTTCAAAAGCAAGCGAAAGCGCTGGACGACGAAGCCCGTGCTGGAATGGATGGAGCTCGTCGGGAAGGACCTCGTGCACAAACCCGTACAGGGCGGACTTGGCTATCGCGCCGTCCTGTGGTTAATTTTCGTGGATGTGGGTACTCTTCTCATGCGCACACTCACATTAATCAAGGTGCTACTCAGGTTCCAGCTCACCTGGTCGATTTGTCGAATATGAGATTGCAGGCGCGAAGATAATTCAAAGATAATTCATGAGGTGATTGATTTGTGTCTTTACACTATTCTCCGTTGCTAACTCTAAGTCCAGATTCATAATATCTCGTCAATTCGTCAAGTCAACAACCCCCAAGAATTTCATCTTCTTGGGTGTGCGTACCACCCTCACCTGCTCCTGTTCCTCGTCGTCAGAGATGTCGATGACCTCCTCGAACCTCCTCTTAGCGGGACGACGCAGGGCCTTGTCGTCGGAGATGGTGATGGGATGCATGCGCGAACCAACGGGGATGGGAGCACTGGGCAGAGGTGTGGGGGGAGGGAACAGAGCTGGACGTGGTGCACGTGCGGGTGTTTCTGCTTGTGGCATAGGTATCAGTGTGATTGGTGCGATGTGGACCCTTCGAAGCCCAGGGAGTGGCTGCAATGCCCACGCTGGACGACCGGGTCGCCCACGAGCCGCAAGATAACCGACAATCCAATCGTGCCATGTCTGCTCTGCTGCCTGCAGATCAGACTTAGCCTCGGCATTGCGCACGGCATAATCGTTCCCAGTCGGCATGAAGTAGGTGTCGTACGCGTGACGGTACGCGCTTAGAGGTTGTCGTGCCTGTAAATCGGGAGCAGGGGTTTCGCGGGTTACATGACGATAGTTGTGTATCTGACTGCGTGTCAGTGCATTCCTGTGGCTTGAGATCTTTTTGCAGAGTACGCACATGGTTGGTCTTTATTTTACCCAGCTGGCTGAACGTGAATGCTGATCCCATGGCCATGCGCAGTTTTATAGGCCGACCGAAAATCTCTTCAAGTTCTTGTGCGGAGAACAGCTCGAGTGCCTTTCGCAGAAGAGCGCGGTGGCAGACATTCGTGTTGAACTCGGGGCAATTCGACAGACCGAACAGACGATGGGTCTCTTGGTGTGATATCAGAGCCATGGTGAATAGAGGTATGTTGCACCGTCTCAATCGAGTTACAGTGACTTAAATAGTGCTCAGGATTATAGAAATCATTTTCCACATCGCTTTGTTGACTTGACTTAATTGGAAATACATGGAGTTTATTGTTCAGCACTTTGGTGGCCGCAACTCGAGTGTTTCCTTTTCAAGCCCTGGATGACCATTTGGGATTGAAGTCCGACAATGCCGTTCTCAAGTGACGCTTGGTTTTATTTGTTGACTGGTTGGTGTCATTTCCTGCATCTTGATTTCCTCCAACTTGACGCACTGCAGTCCTGTCTTGTCTTCACCTTCTACACGAACGATGACGCGAAAAAAGACCGAACCCAAAATCAAGGGAATGTTCAAGACCTACGACCCCGACGAGGTCCCCGACAGCATGCCATTCCCCGAGCTGGCGAGTCTTGCCACTAGCAAGGGCGAGGAAATCGCCGTCCCTAAACTCAACGAGTACCAGCAAAGCTGGATCCTCGATGTCAGGGTTCGCGACCAGGATCTTGCCAGCCTGGAGAAGAAGGACGCTTTAGAGCTTTATAACCAGGTCAAGTATGATGCTTTTCAAGCCAAGGCCTTCCAGCACAAACCGCAGCCCCAGGATCGGGACGAGGAAGCTCGCCTCCCCGCGCTCGTCAGCGCCTACAAGCGGAAGAAAGAGGAAGAACAGGAGAAGAATGCCACGAAGAACGCAAAGAAGAACAGGAAGAAGAATACCAAGACTGCGGATGACAGTGACAGCGAGCAGGAGGAGGATGAGGGTGGATGCAGAGCTCTCTTGCGTGGATACACGAAGGCAGGGTGGCGATCGGTGAGTACTTGCGTTATTGACTTTTCTTGGTTTAAACGCGTGTTTGACGTACATTAAAATATAGGCAATTCAGAAAGTTATCAGTAACAAGCGGACGGCTCAGAAGGCGAAACAGAAGACGAAGAAGACTGAAGGTGGGGAAGCCATTTCCGAAGCTACAGCTTTGGCGAAGCTCGTCAGTCTCACCGCGTACACCGGCCGTGACAAATTCTGCGAGGATTGCCGTGAAGACATCGAGGAATATTCAAAGACCCTGTCAGGCGACGCGAATGCCGGTGGCAAGGTACGCAAGGCCCAGGCCATGCTATGGGCGAAAGAAGATCAAGCTTCATGGGAAGCTGTGGCGGCAGATGAGAAGAACGTCAACTGGGAAGAGTACGTGTTTTTCTTGAATTACCTCAGTGTCGCGACTAACACTTGCACAGACGTCAAAAACTGGTGGCCAGCGGCTTCAAACAGATGGTGGAAACCCTCCATGCCAGCCGCAAGTTCCGCCCTTTCGTGGCAACTATGCTAATGGCCTGGGTGAACGACGAGGGACAACTGAACTTCGAGTGGCAAGTTCATCTTCAGTTACGATGGCTGGCTACTTACAATTGAAGCAGGGTCGAGGCCGTTCCGGAGGACATCCATGTCCGCCAACCATTCGAGAAACGGTACCTGCAACTCTGCAAAGACACTATCAACAGCATGTATGCATGGGCAGAAAAGCCTCTCCAAGGTAAGACACGAAACCAACGCTGGGCTGTATTCTGACCTGCACGCCAGATTATCTGGCAACCCGCGAAGAATCCGTGAACGATGGGCCGCCTCTTTTTCTTCTCGGTGCTGAGGCCCTGGACAACATGTCGGCCAAAAATGTGGCCCAGACCGTGACGAGATTTTTGGCAGAATCATATGGTGCGTCGGTCCAGTTACCAGAAATGTTCTTGTTTATTAACTTGACGGACATGCAGAAGCCGCGTTTGGTAGTCAGGATATACCTTGGGCAGCCGTCGCCAGCGAGCCCAACGACTATTACGACGCTACACAGTTACCCCGCGGTTTCCCTTCCACTGGGCTCGACGAGTTGGCACACGCAGATTGGTTTGAGTTGGCTAGCATACTGGTGAAAACTGCTGGTAGTGGGACCTCGGGTTTCTTCCGCAGACCGCGTCGGCCTTTGTCACCGATGCCGCCGTCAACTCCGCCTCCTCCTCCGACCCCACCCCCGCTTCGTCTTGCATCACTGAGTCTACCTCCGACGCTGCTGCCCAATCCACCTGCACCTACGCCCCCTCATAACCCATCACCTCCGCCGCCGACTCCACCTGCACCTACGCCACCTCATAACCCATCACCTCCACCGCCGACTCCACCTGCACCTATGCCACCGCCTAACCCATCGCCTCCGCCGCCGACTCCACCGGCACCCACGCCGCCGCCTAACCCATCACCTCCGCCGCCAACTTCACCTGCACCTAGGCCGCCGGCTAACCCATTGCCTCCACTGCCAACTCCACCTGCACCTAGGCCGCTGGCTAACCCATCGCCTCCGCCGCCGACTCCACCCACACCCACGCCCCTACCTAACCCTAACCCCTTGCCTCCGCCCGGTAAGGAGCAGAAACGTGGAGGAAGCGGAAGGCGGAGGTTCAGCTCGCCCCAGAGGATGCAGCGGAAGTGTCAGGCAGGGGCGGGACCTGGCGCACGGGGAGAAAACACCTAACCCCGGAGGTAACCTTTCGGTAACAGATTTCATGGCTTGGTCTGATTTCAGATTTCAATCCGTAGGAGGCCAAATTAGAACGTGAAGAGAAGATGGCGGCTGCAGCTGGCATTGGCAAAGTCAAACCAGGGTAAGTTTTCGGGTCTGTGAATAGAAATTGACGGTGCTGATGAATCCTAATTAGTTACCACTACATTACTGTTCCGAGGACCCCCCCAAAACCTCAAAACCGTACGATATTACTGGCTTTCAATGGTTTACACGCTGACTTGTTATAGGATTCTTGAAACTTAAGTTCGTCCGAGAACTTAAGTTTGTCCCGGAACTCAAGTGCGACCTGTGGAACTTAAGTTCACCATAGAACTCAAGCTTTCTGCGGAACTCAAGTGCGACTTATGACGGAACTTAAGTGGTTGAAACACGGAACTTAAGTTCTTACATTGTTTAGATATATATTTTTGTATGCACTGATTTTGACTAATTGATGACTTGAGTCTTGCAGGAACTTAAGTTCGGAACGGAACTTAAGTCCCACATAGCACTTAAGTTGGAGGTGGACTAATGGTAATGGTATTTGGTGCACTGTAGTCAAACTTAAGTTCTATGTGAAACTCAAGTTCGAAAAACGCTCGGAGCGCCCGGAACTTAAGTTGAGCTAGTAAATTATTTGCGAGGGGGTGGATATCGATGCCTCAACCAAACACGTACTTATCAAGTTTGCGTCGCAGTCCAGAGTGCAAGCCCAAGAATTTGATTCGAAAAGATTTTCAAGCTCGGCTTTTTGATAGGATGCGAAAAAAAAAGAACAATGGAAGGAGAAATGTAGTGTTGGGCACGGGTACGGGTAAAACCCGCGGGTTTCCGGGTCGGGTCGGGCGGGTCCGGGTCACGGGTTGGCAGGAGGTTAGACCCACGCTGACCCAGACCCTACCCACGGCATTTAAGGGTATTTACGGGTTATTTTTCCAGGTGTAAATATGAAGGCAGCCCCCTTTCCAAAATGCTTTCTCTCTTCTCTCTCACTAATATTTTGCGTCAGTGGCTGTGGAGCGCCATCAATTGCAGATTGATCACAGTCTGTGCCTATTTCTCCTGCTACCAGCAGGCCGCAAGGGCTCAAACCAAGTTATTATTTATGCAATTAATGCAATAGATGTCTCTTGAAAGTCCTCCAGTCATCCCTCAGCAGGCTTGATTTTTAAAATTGATGCTACCAGTGATACCGCGGGTAAATCCGTGCGGGTTGTAGACCCGGGTGAACCCGCATGTGCCCGTATGAAATCGGGTACGGGTTACGCGCCGGGTGGAGACTTTCAGACCCGGACCCGTACCCGTGCCCAACGCTAGAGAAATGGAACAAATTCTAGTGAAAAAAAGTTCATCCGGGAAACGCGAAACGTGGAAGGCCCAATTCTCTATGCTTCGAAAGCGGAGTCAACATTAAGATTAAGGATAATGTGCGATCGACGTACGAGAAGCAACGGTCAATGATTGTGTGCTGAGTGGAGACGCTAGCCTGAGATCAGTCGGGATGGCCGTGAAAGAATCCAGGTTGAAGACGGGTCAATGTGCTGATCTGGGAACGGAAAAAATACTTCTGTATGTATCATTGAGGTTACGAAAGAGGTCTCCAAGGCGAAGAAAGCAATGTGAAAACTCACCGCTTTCTGGCTCGCGAATGGGACTAATATATTCAGTTTCAAGCATGAAGAGGACGTGCGGACATGGAATGGCACTGTAAGAGGAATTGACCTAGACTCCGAAGAGCGGTCAGGGAAGCACTGCGTTCAAAGAGGTCCCAGACTGAGACCTACACGGACTTACACTCAGTTTGCCAAGGTGTGTATAGGTCTGGCGAGCTGAGTGTAGGCGGCTACACAGGCTCCTAGACACACCTAGACACGCCAAGACTCAGCTACACAGAGCCTGTGTAGCCACCTAGGCTTACCTTGCTAGACCTACACACACCTTGACAAACTGAGTCCAGGAGCCCCTTGCCAAACGCAGTGAGGTGTATATAATATCCTATACGGTCTGAAAGTCATCATTCGAGGCTTTTAGACGATATCTGAATCATATTTTTACTCCCACTACTGCGGGCACACCACCTTTCTGATTCCTAGAACTGCATCAAAATTTCATCCTTTGAGAGCCGTGCCACCCACCGATGCCATCAAACTCAGTATTGCCCCGCTTCCGCGACTCATTGGACAACATCGGCGCCTACCTCCTGCCCACTTCGGTAAACTCAGCTAACCCCACCTCACCCTTGTAAAACCCACCTCCGCCCATCTGCAGGCCACTTTCCGTGAACTTCCAGCCCACCTCCCTTGTAAACCAGCCGCCTCTCGCTAAGGCACGTCACGAGTGCGGGTCACCCGCGAGTCACCGCGGGTTGACCCGTGGAAATACTCGTGGGAAACCTGACTCGCGGGTTCGGGTACCCGTGGCCACGGGTCAGTCACGGATCCGGGTAGTGATTTTGAAAAAAAGGTTATACTCACAAGTTTTAAAGGTGCTTTAAAACTTATACTTTCAGCCGAAAAATAGCAAAACATGAAAAATACCCGTGAGTTGATCCGTGGGAAACCCGCGACCCGCGAGTCAAGTACTCGTGGACGCGGGTTGGCCACGGATCCAAGTAGGACTCTGGATGACGCAGGTACCCGCAGCCACGGATCCGGGTCACCCGCGAGTTAACTCGTGATGAGCCTTACCTCTCGCCCACACCTCTGCCACTTTCCGATTTCCTCCGCCCGCTTCGCACCCATCTCGGCGCCACCTGTGGGGCCTTTTTGATTGTGTACCCCTACTGCGCCCCTGTCCGCTCCGACCCTCCCGCGCTCACCACCAAACGTGTTCATGCGACGCGTTTGTTTGGCGCTGTGTGCCAACATCCCCCGGCCGGATCAGCGCGTGCGCTGTCATCTCTTCTCATTGCGCCGCCCTTCGACGACGCTATTCGTGCTGCTTTCGCTCAGCCACTCCAGAGTGACTCCACCTCGTCCCCAATCCACGGCCCCTCTTTGTTTACTCCCCCTACGCTACTCCAGTCGCAGCCGCCGCCGCATACTCTGAGTCCGCGCCATTCTCGTCACTTCGTTACTTCGCTTAGCGCTGCGAAAGTTCGTAACTTTGATGGGAATTTGTGAAAGTTCGTGAGTTTGATGGCTTTCTGTGAAAGTTCGTGAGTTGGTATTCCAACCTTGTCAAACGGCGACTCCTCGGCACATCACAGAGTGATGTGCATCAACAGCTTGCCGAGGATGGCCGGTTAGGTTCCGGTTAGCTGGTTAGGGGTTGGAGGTTAGAGGTTTGGGTTAGGGGGTTACAGTTAGAGGTTAGAGGTTAGTGGTTAGTGGTTAGAGGTTAGAGGTTAGCAGTTAGGGTTAGAGATTAGTGTTAGGCCAGGGTATCAATATAAAAAAAACGGGGGAGAAGGAAATGATGACCAGATTGATGCGTCTGATTTGTGTGGTTTGTTCACCTCACGAACTTTCCTGGGAATTCACCAAACTGACGAAGTTTCAGAGGTTGCCATCAAAGTGACGAACTTTCGCGAGTTTAAGCGAAGTAACGAAGTGACGAGGGTGACTACTACCCGCATACTCTTGCTTTGGCCTCTGTCCGGTGCTTCTGCCATCTATCCTGTTCCAATTCGTCGCGCGTCCCTTCTCACTGCATACCCACGGCTGCACAGCGGCAAGCAAGTCCGGTCACTGGTGTTTGACTGCCACGCTGTCTCAAAATTGACTATTGGACGAGGGACCTGGGCTACCTAACCCTATTGGACGACATCTTGACGCACCCGTTGGCGACGCCTCTACGCACCCATCTGGATTCATCCCGTCAGAACGCGTGCACTCTGTAGAGATCTTGCTGTCAATAGTAAAGATGCGCAATTTATCTATCTTCGAATCTTTCGCTAATCGTCGTCCTGCATTCCGGTGAACCGCGCGCCCGCACATCCTCCTCCACCCGCCCCTCCTGTCACCTCGAGACCGTCCTAGTTCCGTACCAATTTCTGCTGCAACAACGCATCCGCTGTGTATACTCATGGCACATACAAGTGTTCCTTCTCCTCCTTCTTACTACGAGCGTCTCAGTGGCTTTGGCTCCCGCGGCGCACGTCACAAATTATACGGTGCATTTGCCTCAGGTCTTCATGCGCACAGCCGCGAGCCCGCCCTCCCCGACTACTCTACCCCACACCGGCCTTGCCCGCTCTCCCCCTTCCTCGTAGCGCCTCTCTGCGCCTCAAGGACGCACCCTCCAAAATCCCCGATGCGTGACTCGCTTGGCGATACATTGGGAACTTTCTGAGTTCCTATCCCTTCCGCTTCCTATATTGTAAGCCTACTACTCACTGTCCTCGGCCTCGCGACCGGAACCCTAGTCTTGGCTTCGTTCGCATGTGCATGCTAAGCGGAGTTGAAGCTATAGCAAGATATCCCTTAACCCCCACTCTCTGAGCCTCGAGATCCAGATTGTCTAGCCTCGGGCTTTACTGCCATCCTCTGCTTCCGCGACGGGGTCTGCGTTTAATGTCGCCACCACCTGCATTATCCTCATCTATGCCAGCCTCTTCTACTGCATCCCCACCCATCATTGCAAACAACACTAATCTTTCAAGTCCTATCGCAGGCGCGGTAGTCGGCGGCCTAATCATTGTGCTTGCGGCAGTGGGGCTGTTCCTTTGTCGAGCCCGCCATCGAAGGTTCTCCCTGTGGCAAATCTTATAACACAGGAGGCGCCCACTGCTGCTGCCCTCCGGTAATACA
Organism: Mycena leptocephala; assembly: GCA_029378395.1. Lineage (NCBI taxonomy): Eukaryota > Fungi > Basidiomycota > Agaricomycetes > Agaricales > Mycenaceae > Mycena > Mycena leptocephala. The sequence continues at coordinate 232,760 of JARJLF010000083.1, forward strand.
CGACTATCCCCACCGACCCAGGCAGTCTCCCGTGGAGTTCTGGCTATGCAGGAGAAGGCGCGTTACGCGGCACGTCTAGAGCAGGAAATTTGAGACCTTACGGAGCAGGCAGAGGTGCAGCCGGACCACACCAATGCGCAGCTGCTGGAAGAGATTCGGGTGTTAAAAACCCAGATCAGCGCACAGCAGCAGCAACTTGAACAGATGCAAGCGGCGATAGATGTGGGGCTTCCTGAATACACGGCTGGCCAAACCTAGTACATTTAATACTGGTGGAGATTTCATTTGATTCGTTCGGACATTTTACGCTATTGGCAGACCTGATGAGAAATCGAAATCAGGTAGACTGTCCGTTTAGTCCTCTTTTGCGCGGACCCTGAGACATAACAAAAATGAGTTCTATTCACCCAACCAATCTCAGCGTGGTTGTTTTTTTCCTACAAATGCACCGAGTACCGACAGATTCCTCCCCTATGTCTACATCCTCTGGCTCAGCTGAGACGGGGAAAGCCCTCTTGACACGATATGCGGTTGTGAAGATACCAAAAAGATATGATCAGTCAGAGGAGTAGGAATGTAGTGAGGGGAGGACGTACGTGTTTGTGCGTAGTTTGCACTACCCAGCAGAAATGTAAAAAAGAAAGAACGGAAGCCGGAATTAGCAGCAGTGGAGTCGTTGCAACCACTGGAAATATTCTTGAGATACAAAAAACAAAAGCAAAAAATTGTGTGCATATAATCGGAGAGCTGGAGGTGCAAGGCATCGAACACACGTTGCGCGGATATATCTAGAATAACAATGGGAATCAAAGGCGGGCTAAGGATCTGAATTTAACAACAACGCTCAGATACCAATCGTGGAAATTCGTAAATGTGGACCCAACGACCCGTTCTTGCCTGAGTTTAGGAGAACACAACACTGAAGATGGACGAGACAAAAGTCTGGCGCGCCAGAGCACAGGGAGACCAACTAGAGGTTCGAAATTATCGCCCGAAATCCACGGTCCGGGCCGCGAAAGGAATGGTTCGACACTGCAAGGCCTTCCGGAATCAGGCACAACAGGAAGATTTGAGAGAGTATTAAAGAGTTGCGATGCGGCATGGGTGCTGTTACCGAAGAACCCAGAGCGAACTCCGTTCTCGGTTATACAAAACTCACCGACAGCCTCAGAACTGTCCTCCATAATGCAGTAGTGTGGTAACATTAAAGAGATTCGTAGAAGGTGTCAAGGAGAGTAGGCGGCGAGTAGAAGCACGGCGTGGAGCGATAGAAGGAGTAGAACGGGGATGCACACGTCTGCATTAGACGTGCAGAGTAGATACTCTTGGCAGATATAGGGTGCGGATTCCACGAAATATAAATAAGATTCTCTGGGTCAGGTTCCGCTAGCGGAACTGGAAAAGCAGAAGAAACGGGCCGGCAACTGCAAACTCCGAGTCCAGAGCCTCAAGTTTATGGCAGAGATTGAGCAGGAATCACCCAAGTTACCAGAGGGGATGTGATCAGATCGTCGTCATAGGCAATAGATACTAGAGGTTGCAAGCGTGTAGCCTAGGAAGATTAAACTAGGAGCCTGAGTGCGAAGTTGTGGTGAGAAGCACGAAGCTGGTGGGTGTGTTGAATGGTGACGTTGGTTGTCACTGAGTTAGAATTAGACGCTGTCGATTGCGTGTCGACTTCCATGATGGTCCATCTCCACTCCCAGGGTTTCTTCTTCAGGGCTTTGGCAATTGGCGGCTTGCTACGGCGGAAATTTTGAGGCTCCAGTCTATCTGCCAGTAACTGCCACTAGCTTGGCCGACAAGTATGTCGACATTTCCTTGCATTTTGAAAATTTCCCCACTTTAATCTCTGTCAGGATATAGATGGTACGACCACCTAATTTCTTTCGTGGATCTGAGCAATATTTTTTATCTTTCCTCCTTGAATTGTTGAGCCACGGATAGTCGCTTCCATTCACAGTGGGCCTAAACCGCCTGCGTCGTGGAGCTTGGTTCCTCACCGCACTCGCTGGCATGCACCAAAGTCTATATTTAATGTGTGAGCACGGCCATTCACCCAGCTCGATAATCTTACTCGATTTCCCTCTGGTTGATCAACGGATCCACGTCCTCTGTCGAGTCTCAACGCATCGGCAATTCTTCCCGGTGTGCTCTGCCCGGATCCCTCCAGTCACGTCCGAACTAAATGCCTCACTTGCGCAAAGGCCAGAGGACGGTTGATGTGTGGAATCTGCCATTATGGCGTCTGAAACTTCTGGGTTCGATCTCAAATCGGTTTTTATTTCAGGGAATGTATGGAATGCTACGAGCCCTCTCTCTATTTTCAAGGACATAAAATCCTCCTCCGTCGTCCTCGTCCTAGGCCTGATTTTTCTTACGATTTTCAAACTCAGAACCAGGCAAGATTCAAGTAATCAAAAGAATTACCATTGGGATCTTGGATCTCCGTATGTCTCGGCTTGTTACATATGCTGTAGCAGGTATCTAGACCTAAGAGTACTCCCATTCGGAGTCAAGATGACCGACACTCTAAGATTACAGAACTGTCTACACATATAGGTACTCCCCATTCGCAGTCAAAATGACCGTTGAGACTGAAGGCCGATTCAGATGCCGTCCAGTACATGTGCTCGGAATTCGTTTTCTCCTCTTGTCCGCTTCGGTCAGAGTCGATGATGAATAGATAGGCTCTATTAGGGTTCCGTGATTTGGGCGCCACATCGGAATGTCGGTCCTTGGAATGTAAATCATGTAACCCAATACGGTCCATGGCGTCCCGGTCTTCGCCTTCGGTTTGGGTCCTGCCGGAAGGGTAATCATAAAGTAAATTTCTTGGACCCCGCAATGGAAGAAATTACACAAAATAATTTCTGCAGCCAAACACTGCACTAATTATCTTCACGTGCATTGTGGGACAAAAAACACGCAGTTGCGGTCTTCCTCTTGCTTCATTGACTGAATTAAAGTTAGGGTGCTGCTTTATGTAACCCAATACGGTCCACAGCGTCCCGGTCTATTCATCAAAAACATTCTCTGGCCACAGAGAATGACCCAATCTCAGCCTACCTACCGAGGATATTCCCCGTTGCATCACTCATCCATACACTCATTCTCTTTCCTTTCCTGCTTTCTCTCGGTCTTCCGTCCCTCCTTGACGGATGCTCGCTGCCCGTTGTAGTCCTCCATCTGTATCGGAGCGCCGATAATGTCATGTCATATACATTATTCCGCCGACGCAATGCCTAATTTCTTTGCTGTGGAGTCCTGCCTCGCATCGATGCAGTGCATATCTTCTCGACCTTCCTACACTCCCATTATTCCATCTCTCGTTCCCCACGATCGTTCCCGATGACGTATGGATCAGAGTTCGACAGACCTTTTCGTTCTTCCTGAGAGTGCGGAATGTGGGACGGGGACACGGGTGGCCGGGACGCTGGGCGCCGGATACGGGAGGCATTAGATAGGTTGCGCAAAAGCCGCAGGGCCGCATGCGGTTTCATGCGGCTTTTTGGACATTGCGCAAAGCCGCACAAAAAAAAAAAAAATTGGGGCCTGAACCAATGTTACACCGGCATTCAAAAAAAAGATATACTATTTAAGACCCCTTACCTGGCCACCTAAGCATTCATCCCTTAATCTCACTCTGTCCGCTGACCCTACGTGCACCCAACTAGGTCAGAATGAGGGCAGGAATCCTACGAAGAGTTCAAGACCACTCCCACCCAAATATCTGAAGATTTGCAGTTACAGTGAATTTATTTCGGCCGGCAGTTCAACATGGCCAAATAGCAAGCTAGTTGGCCACCCAGCCAAATCAAGTCGCGAGGCTTGAATACAGCGCCCGGATCCATCGGAAATGGTATCTAGGGTATATAGTGACCATTTGAACATATAATACTCAATGTGCAGCCCATATAAGGTGTGTAAATGACTGCTTCTCAGATGGGGGAAAGCCCCGAAACAAGGTCCCTGGAGCAATGGCACATCTACTGGAAGATGGAACCATATTGTGACCCAAATTAAGACCCAAATAGCTTAAAAGGAAGGTCTACGACGTATTTAGATTCCTAACTCCATAGCAATGTCTTCATAGCTCCCCAAAAAATTCCTGGTGTTGGCAACACCAAAATTGCGTGGATGGCGGTAAAGCACTACAATGAGAAGGGAGTTGGGCAGATAGAATTCCAACATACCTTCGGCATTTAGCCATTGGACGTCAAAAAGCCTCGTGGGCGACTCCAGAGCGGTAGGCCCACGGTGTCGTCTGATACAATGTCGGCTAGGGGGAGCGACTCGAAAAAGCAGCGGCGCGTTCGTGGGAGCATAGCGGGGAGGATTTCGACTCCTCAGTGGTAGGTATAGTGACAGGTAAATCCCCCGAATCCGGGGAGCAGAACGAGCCCACGAAGTCCCGGAACGGCCAAGAATTGGCGGAGAGCCAGCTGAGACGAGAAAGCCAAGCCGCGTCGGCGTAAGAAATTGATGTTCACACGTTGCAGGCCTTGATCCGAGATGTCGTAACTTTCGATCAACTCATCACTCCGGCTCCAAATTCGGTTCATACCTTCGTTATAGATCGTACTCTCATCCCCCATCATCCCTGGGAGTGAACAAAAAGGTGTCGGCATGTTAGACTCCCAATGGCCAACTAGGTAGGGTGGCCAGGTAGGGGGTCTCAGATAGTAGGGCCGATTTTATTTTTCCCGACCTCACGGGTCCAGTGATGCACCGCGACATCCAAATCAGCACAGGACAGATGGTACTATCGAGGAGAATTAGCAAACTGACTTAGATACCTATAATCACGTACCCATCCGGTCTCACATCTGCTCCGGTTACATTTATGTAATTGCATCGGCACTTGATTTGGAAACAGAATCGCCGCAGAGACACTGTGTGAGATCTCCGTAGTGCAGGTTTATTCTGTGTTGGTGTATCCTATCCCCTCGCGTCTTGATGTTTCATTTTCTATAGCCGTGGGCCGGATCTTTTACGTGAGTAGATTCGCTACAATCGAGCGCTTCTGACGTTGAATATTTACCAGCTGCCAATCGCTCTCATGGTTCATTTATCTTTCGCCCACGCGCGTCCACAATCAGATTCTGCTTTCCGTACTTCAAATACAATTGTGGAGTACGCCCAGATTCAAATGTTGCCCAAGACGAAAGAAGATGTTGGTGGAGCTTTCAATCCCTTCCCCGCGTCGAGTATCCTTCATGGATCAATCAGTCAGATCTCGCCGCACAACTGCTCCTTGAATGGTCGTGTTTCTTGGTTACGGAGGTGCATCTGTGTTCGATGAGGGTGAAACGATCGCCACCGCATATCATGTTTCCAACAATGAAATCTTTGACTTGCGGTGGCTAGTGACTGAATACAATTGCGGGTCGTCTAACATTTGAGCTGTTTATTTATGGATTGGCATCTCATTCGGTTTGAGCACATTCGCCACATATTTAGGTTAAATTTTACGAACAGCTCTGGACCTCGTGGGCGCTTCCTCAGCGTACTTTCGTTGCACGCATGCGACTTCATTTGGGTGCCCAAATGAACCACACAGATAACTAGCTACCGGTGGCTATGCCAGGACACAGCCACTCGTTTTGTACCACAAAACGGGGCGGCAAATGTATAGAGGGCGGCGTATGTCATCCATTTTCCTAGTCGGTCTGTGCGTCGCATCTCGTATATCCTCGTCATGGTTAGACCGAACTCGCCCGAACTGGGATTTGAAATCCGCGCTCTTCTCCATTTCTTTCATTCTAGATCAAGACATAGCAGAGCGGCCCGCGGTTTCAGGTACATTTATATCGATTCATTTTACGCTATCCTGGCGAAGTTAACCTCTAAGTTGGAATGGCAAATTAAATTGAGACCTTCATCTATCTGAACCAAATTGGCTCCCCGTGTTCGTTCATTTCCAGCTCAAGAAACGGAATGAAATCCTGACAAGATGCATTTACATATTCGCGACGTCTGTGCGTTTTAAAGACACCCCTGGACGGTCCAGACCGCCAGAACCTACCCCGAGGAGAATGGTAACTATCGAATGCAGAGACGTTCCTAGTTTCAGCTATATTTATCAACACCTCAACCGCGACCTTACCGGACTGCCCGTCCCTGTATAAAAGCGGTACCATTGAAGACAGCCATCCCATTCGCACAATGTTCAAGCTGTTCATCGCGAGCGCTCTCATGTTCTTCACTCTGGCACACGGAGTACTTTCTGCTCCTCAGTCCATTTCACTGGGTCCGGGCCCCGTCCGTTTGAACCAATGTGAGTGGATATCCATCCCAGTGAATACGACTGACTAAATCAACGACGATAGGCGGACCGGGTCCCTCTGTACGTCGCTTCTCCGTTCACAGTTCCAGAGGAAATCGAGCTAATCAACATGCTCATCCCGCAACAGGATCCCAAATGTATGAATGCTTGTTGCTTGCCTTTTATCGCCTGACATTTACCGGCATAGGCCCGCCCAACGACATCTGTTGCGGCCACGGGGAGCTTGGAAATAGGTGAGCTTTCCCCTGTGGGCGTTCAAAAAAGTACTTTGAACTGACAAGGCTTAAAGCTGTCAACCGAAGACGTCGGAGATTGTTTGTCCCCCACCGGTTCTCATCTAGCGAGAGACCTCAGTATCGTGCGATAGTGTACATTAACTTAGAACGAGAGCTTGTGAGTTTTGTGACGTAATTGGAGGGATCTCAGCACTCGAGTCAGTGGAAGGCGAACAAATACTCCGCCTCTCGAATCTTTGAAGGTTAGATGCCAGGAAGATGGATCCCGAGGTATGAGATCTTGCCGAGCAAGGTGTCGAGATTCGAGGAGACGTGTCAGCCCGTCAAGGCCGCGTAGGTGGTGGACGTGGAAGACGTGTGTAGCTGGCGCATCAAGATGTTCCCATGGAGCTGAACTCATGGAAACGCGTCTCGACACGTAGCAACCACGCGTTGGACGCGCCACTCATTGTTCATGGTTGAAACTCCACATTTTCTAGTTCACCATTATTCTACTTATCTATTGTTCTCCTGGAAGCTATGAATATTGTACCGTAGATTCGTTCAATAGACCGTTTCCCCTCCCCATTTTACAACACACGGCAGCCAATTCGTTCGGTGTCAGCAATGCCGAATGCGGGTTCTTGATTTCTTTACGTGGGTGGCACGTGATTCCCCTCTCCGCGTTCTCCTCTGCCTCTGCCTCGTGTTCTTGCCGGTCTCGTCGTGATTGAACACGGAGATAACCCGCAACTGCTACGAATGTTCTGTGGACCCCCCGTTAATTTTTCCTGCACTTGCGCAAGAGATTTGACTTGACCTGGCCGTATCATCAGCACCTCCACGATTAACCACTGCCAAGTTCGAGCTAGGCTTCTTTCAAAGTACGGATCGGATCTACCTCTGCGAAGCTAACAAGAGATTATCCGACCTCTTAATGCACCCGCTGCTGTGTACCCTAATTACAGCCCAGGCAGTAAAATTCAACCTGGTTGATCAGGCTGATCATAGTACTTTCTTACACAAGGGCGTAATATCAATTCAATCATATGGCACATATAGTGTTCAATATGAAGAATTTGAAACAAGCCAAAAAATACAGAAACAGTTTCAAGTTTTTCACCTATTTTCTTTTTGCTGCAACAAACTTCTATGAAATCCCAAATGATTTTTTAGGGCCCCACTTGAGAACGTTAACCTGTTCACGGATGAACTTATTGCTCCACCAGATCTTGAACTTGGTCGGATTTATGTAAGACAATACATATAGCGGTCGAAACCATCTTAGCGGCGAGTCGAAACTTAGGCGAGAGCGAGCAGTCTCACGTCCGTTGGTTGATGGACAGATAGCTCGACCGCATTGCGCCCAGCGTTTCCCGTTTCCACTAGTTTATGGTTGCCGTTAGCAGTTTACGCTAGGGCCTATGAATGATCCAGAGTCGTTGGTGCACATCCCAGACTCCATTGTACGAAAGAAGGGGAGAAATTGGAACTAAGCAGCAGGCGGAAGCAAGCAACACATTCCGTGGATCTGTGTAAGATTCGTTCACTTTCAAGTTGTAATGCGATTCATGCAAGACGCAGAAAGACAGATAGGATTGAGAGGCAGTGAGTCGATTAATGGATTATAATCAGTGGAAGTGACCTTATTATCATGGCCTCCGAGTCGTACGAAATATTTCTTGTTTACTGGATGTCATGCATAATTAGTTTGTGTTCAGTGATATGGGCAGGGATCTTGAGAAAAGAGTTGAGACTTCTCCAATTTCATCCCAGCGTCAAAGAGACGAAATGGGCATGGTTTGTAGCGCTGTACGCGCTGAAAGTATTTCTCCACGCACGAAGGTTAAAAATACTCCTTGCGCCGTACGGTGGGGGCAGTAAGAGGACCGGACCCGAGGCAGAAGCCGTGAAGAGCCTAAGTGTCTCGTGTCGGTGGCTCCAGAGCTTGAGCGGATACGATTTGCAATACGCAAGGAAAGTGCGGAGCGATCACGAGCTAAATGGACCATGAGTACCCTCATTTATAGTAGAGACGTATCGCAGAGTTGTTGCTCATCCTTTTCTACAGAGCGGATGTTCCATTTGGAATGGCCCAAGGGTTCAATTAGAGTGACCAGACTACGATATGACAATTAGAGACAGTCGTCCGAAGAATGATTAGAAAAGCTCACCCATGTGATTCTGCGGCGCACTTCCACTCCTCCGGCACATGTGCCTTCGAAATTGCAAAGCGCGCCGCATGGCACCATCGCCCGCACACGTCACCGTGAATACAGTGTTCCCGGCCTTCAGCGCACCTATTTCCATGCCCACAAATTCCCGCCAAAACACATTTGGTTTAAGCCAAGCTAAGCAGGATTTATCTGCTTGAGGGGCGGGCTAGCGCGCGCGCGGAAAAAATGACTAAAGAGTACATCAATATAAGCAGACATGGGTAAAACAATGCAGAGGAGGAAGGCAGGGAGGCAGGAGGCAGAATGGAGGTGGGAAGGAACGCGGAAAGGAAAGAAAGAAAAGAGTGGAGGGGTGAAGGAACGCACCAGAATCCCTGAATCCGACGATAACCCTCATCTATCACACAACAGGAGGTGGTGGGTCGGATAATGGACACAAGGACGCCGTAGATACATTGCAGCAGCGTCGTGTGGGCAGAGTTCTGCAGTAGGAAAAATACAGATATTAGCATCGCCGTGGAAATGGATGGGAAAGCGTGCCTACCCGAATATGAAGGTAGAGGCCGAGCAGGAGAGTGATGGACGTGGGAGGCTTCGCTCGCCGGTCAGCGTAGGCGAGGAGGGATGGAGAACGGGGAGGGATAAGCGCTAAAGCACCGAGATGGGCAGCCAGCTGGAGGACTGGTGACTGGGTTGACTGAGCGGAGGAGAGCCTCAGCCGAGCCCGAGGATAGGTAAGAGGTTGGGTAGTGGACTAAGAGGAGGGCGTATTGCGGCAGGCATTAGGCGCGGGCATTGAGGTCAAGTAACGACGTGATGTTGTGAGCGCGACGTCGCGGCGTTGATCGCCGCGGCACCGGTCGGATAAGCGCAGCGCGGCCGGAGCGGACGGGAGCGCGTACATTGGGCAAGCACAGAGGGCGGTCTCGGGCGCATGTGGGCGGCAAGGAAGAGTGCAGCCGGCGTCGATAGAAGGGTGCAGATGGTGGCGGGCGTTTGAACAGAGCAGCGGCACGGTGAACGGAGGAGGCGGCCTTTTGTGAGAGCTGCGTAGCGGTTCGATCGAGGGTATGGTACGAAAGGCGCATGGAGATGGCGCCTGTCGTGGGAAAAGGCGGTGGCGGCGCCCGGCGCATTTAGACGGGTGGCCGAGAGGCCCGTGGACAGCGTCGGCGATCTCGGAAGCAGGTTGACTTCAGTTGAACACTCTGCCGAGGGTGCCGCGCCTTTTGATGGGCGGGCGGAGCGTGAAAAACACGCAAGCTGAATAGTTTGTGCTACTGACGAGTTTCGGCAAGCGCCGGAGTTGACACTTTTTTTCTCACGTCGTTAAAAAGCGACCGCGGGACTCCTACATTTATCCTAACTGTCTGCGGCAGGTCGGAAGTTTCCGGACAACTCGATTGCCAAGTCGAGTCAAAACTCGGACCAACTCGGTCATTCGAGTTGACGTCGAGTTAGCGACTCGAATCGACTCGACTCGACTCGGCGGCAACACTACATGGCATTGGGCCTTAATTCCTTACCTGGTCTCGCTGTATGAATATTCCTCGTCTCCATCACTGAACATCGTAGTGTCTGAAATGAGCCACACAGATTCAATTATGTATTCATTTCTTCGCCTTCGCAGTGTCAGACCCTTAAATTGACGATCCCAATCCGCAAGTAGGGCAGCAATTGCCAGGCTCGATTTCCCCGACACTGCAGGTATTCCAATCGGTCAGCCGTCCCACTAATCTGATCATTTTATACTCACCAGTCGAGGCATAGGACATTTGTGCAATCCGGCTTCGGCTTGCAAGTGGGACAGCACTGGCCAGGCACGGTTATTGTGATGGTGTTTTTAGGGCTATTGAAGAACGTGAGCCACATCTCTATCCATTCTCACAAGCTGATGCATACCAGGCGAGACACTGAACAGCAGAACAGTCTGGACGAGGGACGCAAGTCGGGCAGCAGTCGCCGGGCTGCGTAACCGAGATGTAATCAGGAGCGCTGTTAAGAAAGTTAGTGCCCACGGTGGCCGCCGGAACAAGCGAAGACTAACCAACGTATTAATGGACAGTTCACTTTACCGCAGGGCACGCAGGTCGGGCAGCAAGTGCCAGGCTTGATTTGTGACGTCTGGCCGAGGGGACTGTCCAGAAAGAAAAAGGTCAATTAACTTCATGCGCCGAAAGCCCATACACTGGACTTACCATTTTACTGCAGCGCAGCGGACCAGAGAGCAGTCGACATTGGGGACGGCGCCGACTAATTGGGAGACGAAGAGTGCAGAGAGGACGACGGAAAGAGAGGCGAATTTCGCTTGCATGTTTCGGTGGTTAGATGGGTCAAAGGTCTACCTGTCGTTGAGTCTCTAACCCCACACAATTTATACCTCTGACGCCTTCATTAACAAGAGACTTGGCATTTCCCGTTGGCGCCAAGAGGGCGATTTAAACCCGGTCCCTTCATACTCAGGAACCAGGCCGGGCATTACGGAAGGAACTGTCCACAATTACATTCGACTGACGGAGAGCGGAGAATGGACAGTTACATACTGTCATGACTGGGATCTAACCCTGGATTTCGAGGGCTTGCGAGCGACTAAAAACCGCGAGTTACAGCCGTTTGCGGAACTTAGGGCGCGGACGATTTTTTTCTGTTTTCAGCCATTTTGGGCAGAACAGCTGGCCCGACTTCAATTTTTGTCAGATTGCCTCGGGACATATCTCATTCTACTCGCACTGAAAATCCGCAGTCAATGGTCCCCTTGATCTTTCGTTTTGGTTTCCAAATAAAACTTTCACCCAAAAAATCCTGATTTCAGGCAGGACAGCTGCGGCATCAGCATTTCACCCGGGATTGCTCTAAATTTTTGATATGGTGGACTTCTATGTATTATCTAGTCAACAGAATACCGGGATAGTGAATGTAATGCCAAGTCCTTATACAAATTGCCGGCCAATTGAGAGCTCAAATCAGCCCAGTATTTCCTGACCGCTACATTATAACTAGATGTTATATTCACTATCCCGGTAGTCTGTTGACTAGATAATACATAAGAGTCCACCGTATCAAAAATATAGAGCCATCGGGGGTGAAATGCTGATGCCGCAGCTGTCCTGCCTGAAATCAGGATTTTTTGGGTGAAAGTTTTATTTGGAAACCAAAACGAAAGATCAAGGAGACCATTGACTGCGGATTTTCGGTGCGAGTAGAATGAGATATGTCCCGAGGCAATCTGACAAAAATTGAAGTCGGGCCAGCTGTTCTGCCCAAAATGGCTGAAAACAGAAAAAAATCGTCCGCGCCCTAAGTTCCGCAAACGGCTGTAAAAGTCAGAAGGTAGCCAGAATGAACACATGGAGAGCACCTAAAGCCGGACGTACATAGGCTCTTTTTCGCTGACCTAGTTGAAATGTGTGGGGTGCGCAAACTCAAATGAGCTTCGCAGGGAAGCCTCAGCGAGGACAAGTGATGGATACATGGTCGGTCACGGTTGCCCTGGCTTAGGGAGTGCAAAGAGTAGCGGAATCGTAAATTATTAGGACGAGTGAAGAGGTAAATAGCCCAGACATGAACGGATCGTGATCAGATACCTGAGCATGGTGAGCTAGACTGAAACGCGGCTGGCCTTGTTAAAAAAACAGCGATGAATTATTGAGCATAAGCGTTACCGGGTGCCGGGTGCGCAGGATGCGCAGGAGGGATGCATAATCAATAATGAATCGCAGGGATTGGGCGCCCAAGCGGATGCCAGCGTTTGGGAATTTACGTAGAGGAAGAGATGGGCAGACTCATTGTGAAGCTGCTCGGGCGTATCAGCCCATTTGTGAACGCGGGGAATCGTAGGAATATAAGGAAGAGGCGCTGGATGGGGTAGATGAACCTAAGGAATGCGCACCACGGAAAGAAGGACCGAAGTGTGGGCGGGTACGGGAAACGGAGACGAATGAAAATACGGTTGTCGTCTGCAAAGCCATGCGCGAAACATCTGCACTAAAGGTAGGGAGTACGTGAGGGTAGTGGTGCCACCATGAATACGGCATAGTTGGGGGGAGGCGAGTTGCAAGGGGATGGAGAACGATGATAATGGACAGGAATGATGGGATGGAGGAGGGTTGGTAGCAAGGTGAATAAAACGGAAAACACTCACGATAAATCGACAGATTTTGTTTTTTCGATTGGGTGTCGTGTGCATGCAGAGCGAAGGATGTGGATCCAAGGGAAGCAAGATATAGGGCGATGATGAGAGTGGGGTAGATGTACAGGAAAGGAGGGGAAGGGGGGCGCCGACTGCGGGATGTTATAGGCGTATTGTTGCCCAGTCGGTCGAGGGACAAGGAAGATGAGTATGAGGGAAAACCGGCAAGGTGGAGACCAAGTCTGCGTGAATGGTGCGTACCGGATGTTATAGCTATGCATAGCACATAGAACGCCGAGAAGTACGCAAAGTCGAAAGATCAACGTAGGATTGGGCAGGATTTTGTGGAGGAAGTGAGAAGTAGGGTCAAGCCGACAGGATGCCGGGAGGGAATGCGACGGGTGCGTTGAGAGGTCTCGTTGATGGCGGCCGGCGCCGGGCATCAGGTGCCACACACGCGCAAACAAACCCGTCGCGTAGTCAGCACGTTTGCAGCGGGCGGGACGCGGAGTTAGAGGCCAAGGTCGGGGAAGATCCGGGGTGATCGGTGCCGATGTGCACGAAAGTAGGCGGTATAAATTGGAATGGAAACAAAGTGTAGTATGAAACACTTGTCTGATTCAACATCTCTTGACACTTGTCGCCGCTCAAGCTGCACTCATGACTATCATCACTTCGCGACTCTTCCGATACTTTACCGAGTTTGTCGAGATACCCGCACCAAAGAGACGCATATCAAATTGTTAAACATCGGTTATTAATTCAGCCGTGTCGCTACAGTTTTGCGAAGCCAAGGCTTTTGGCTTCAAGCTAACTCGGTGTGTCTTTTGTGAAGTTGGCCGTCGGGGTCCCAAATCTCATTTTGTTTGACCGCGCTCCGAATCGCGTCGATGGCATGTTATAGGCATGTTTGTTCCTGGGCATGTCGCCTAGAATGTTTTATGTCGGGTGCAAGCACTGGACCTCACTGGATTGTGGTCTCGGCTATGACCCAGAGAGGGCCATGCAAACTGGCAGCGTCGGCGAGACAGGCCGTACTGGGAATGTGGACGGCACCACAAGGCGTTGGTGAGGACTTTGAAGGAACCAAACCACGATAGCCGCGATGAAGGATGTGCGCGTTGTCGGCGAAAGCCTCAAATGAAGTATCAGAAGGATAACAAGGAACGGGGACCATAAGCTTGTATCGTTGTCCCAATACTACGGTATAGATACTGTATTCAGAGGTCAACGGCAATGATGCTAACGTAAGGGATATGAAACAAATAAAAGCCGGATATGATGCCCCAGGCGGTCTCCGTCGGCCCAGAGACCGACACGGGCGACGGAATACATAGCTCTGATGACAGCGGGCGCGATGCCGGTGACTGAAAGTACATTCTGTTCCCTCGCAACACACAAAAATTTTAGATGGCCTAGATCCCAGTCACGATTGTATGTCAGTGTCCATTCTCTGCTTGCCGTCAATGAATGGGACTGCTAGGCATAATACACTTCCTTCCGTAATGCGGCATTAATGCCCGACCGGGTTCCTGAGACTGAAGAGGCCGGGTTTAAAATGCCTCTCGGCGTAAACGCGATGTCGTAAGTTGGAGAAATCCAAGCCTCTGTTGATCCAACAGAGGTATAAATCGTGAGGGGTTAGTGGCTCCACGACAGTTAGGCCTTTGACCCACATAACTACCTAAACATGCAAGTCAAATTCGCCTCTCTTTCCCTCGTCCTCTCTGCACTCTTTGCCTCTCAATTAGTCGGCGCCGTCCCCAGTGTCAACTGCTCTACGGTCCGCTGTGCTGCGGTCGAATGGTAAGTCCAGTATATGAGTTTTGAGCGCGTGAAGTCAATTCGCCTGTTCTTTCCTGACAGTCCCCTCGGCCAGACGGCACAAGTTCACTCTGGCGCCTGCTGCCCGACATGCGTCACCTGCCCTATAGTTCCCTGTCCATTACCACTTTGGTCAGTCTTAGCCTGTTCCGGCGGCAATCGTAGGTGTTAATCTTGTTAATAGTGCTGATGGTTCCACCCCGGTTACGCAACCTGGCAACTGCTGCCCGACTTGCGCCTCTCCTCCGGATTGCTCTGCTGTTCAGTGTCTCGCCTGGTAAGCATCAGCGTATGACAATGGGTGGAAAATGTAGCTCACGTTCTCCAATAGCCCTGTAAACACCGTCGCAATAACCGTGCCTGGTCAATGCTGCCCCACTTGCAAGCCGAAGCCGAATTGTAAAAATGTCGTATGTCTCGATGGTGAGTGTAATCATCAGAGTACTGAGCGACTCACCGATTGGGGTATGTGCAGCGTCGGTGTGATCGAACCTGGCAATTGCTGCCCTACTTGCGGAGTGGAAGCGTTAAGTTAAGGTTCTGACATTAAAAAGGCGAAGAAATGAGTATATAATCTGTGTGGCCGATTCCAGCCACTACAATGTTGAGTGATGGAGATATGCTTACACAAAGTAAAAAAAAATAAGACGCAATGCGATAGTTTGAGTTGGCTGGTGGAGGGCCCGATGACGTCTTGTCTTCCATCGTTGCCTGCATCGGGGCCAGTTTTGCGAGGGTCGTGGGAGGTATGGCTCGTCACAATAGGGTCATTCGCAGTTCCCTTTTTCGCGTCCTAGTAATATCGGCCCCGCGCCAGGAGAGCCCGTCGTATATTTTGTTTGAAGCCAGACGTTATCCAATCAACCCCAAATTTTGGGGTGCCCACTCTGATACCATTTTTCATTGAGGGCCACCCACCCGATCCCTGCACAAACCTCAGGGAAAAAATCCTGGCGGGAAGTTTCAACAGGTGGCTGGTGAAACAGACCTAGCACATACCGACTTGATCCCCTCAAAAAATGCCTTGCCCATCGGTTTTGGCTAAAGTCAGCTGGTAGACCCCATCCTAGATCGATTATGATTTCCCCCAAAGCCACAGATCAAGCGCACCATTATTGAATGCTCTACAGATGTCAAACGACCGGCGTCATGAAAAAACATTTCATCCTGATCCCAAGCAAATTTCGATTGCCCCGTTTAACGAGGTGGACACAATATATATACTGTCTGAAAGCCTTCGTTCGGGCCTCTAGGGATGTATTGAGGTTACGGAAATGTAGCGCCGCTAAGGGTCACTTGTATTGCCAGGGTTGGAGAGTCAAGGTTCCGATCGGGTAAGGGTGGATTTAGCCTGTGGCGAGATGACGACGAGAGGTGACCTCGTCAACCAATGGGGGAAGGGGAATATGCAGCGTCAAAGGAGATTAGAGGCGGGCACGGCCAAATAAAGGGGATAAAAAACGCGCGCGGCGTATTGCAGACTGAAGGTATTGATTGCGTGGATGGCAAGGCGGATTTGGACGACAGTGCCATGAAGGTGGATCGTGAGCTTGTCAAACAATAGGTAATGGTTTCAGAATCGAGGTGGGTGCGGTCAAAAAAAAAAGAGGGGGGAGGTATAAAACGCGTGCGGCCTATTACAGACTGAAAGTATTGATCGGGTGGATGGCACGGCAGATTTGGCCTGCAGCGAGATGAACACCAGAGACTGCCTCATGAAACAATGGGCAAAGGTGCATATTTATCGTGAGAATAGAATACAGGTGGACGCGGCCAAAAAAAGGCGATAACAATCGCGCGCGGCGGATTATGGACTGACGGTACTGGTAGGGTTGATGGCACGCTGGATTTGGACGACAGGGACATCGAGTGAGCTCATAGCCCAGGGAACATGGGTGTGGTGAGCCTTGGATAGTGTGGATACGTGCGCGAACCAAAATGACGAGTTTGGGGTCCAAAACAAATTCAGAGTTCGGAGATAACTTCCCAAAAAGGAAATTTTCAGATCAATACCGCCGCGCGCGCGAGGGAATACGAAAATGATAGATTTTTTGGGCGAGGTGATTGTATGGACCGTAGCTACTATCGCTCCCCGTTTCAAAGAAAACTGAGCGCTGGGGCCAGAGCTGAGGAGGATAATGAGTAAGGAATTCATGTGTGTCCCATATCCACGACCGGTGCGTGTATGGAGTATACTGTACGCATGTTTTAACTTCACCTGTGAAGACCAAAAAAAATGATTAAGAGAAACGATGTGGAGAGTCAATGCACAGCGCCGAGTCGATCGGGATCATACCTTGATTTCGAGGAAGGGGGTTGGTCTGACGTAGATCTGCGAGGTGCACGATTACGGAGTCGTCAAGTCAGTTCTGGGCTGGGGCTTGGATCTTGAATATAGACGTGTGGCTTTTAAGTGCACACTAAATCAAGAACTATTTGGGAAACTTGAAAACAGACATTTGAAGCACTAAGAGATGGGTTGAGTGTATCGCAACATACGCCGTGGCTGACGCTGTCCCGCGTGAGGATCTGTTGCAGAGTGGGATAATTGGGAAGGTGACCGGTAAGCGATCGAAGATAGGCCCGGCATAATCTCAAGGTATGATACGAAATCCCTCAGAATCGTTCGGTTAACATGAAAAAATGGCATACGACTGGGCGACTTTTCTGACAGGCGGGGGCTGGCGGACAATCGAAGGTCCATTTATTCAGGTTGTTTCAAGTGAAGGGTGGATATCGAGTAACCATATAAAGTTTTATTAATCAAATGCCGTCTCAAAGCATAATCCTACTTGATTATTGATTTGTTGAAACATCTGTTTGAACACCTTAGACAAAAAAAGGTGACATATGCGGGAGTCGGACCCAGAGCCACATAGATTACACAACCAAGGATTACGACGAAAACCAAGTGGGCCATAGGACCAACATCAACCATCAAGGAATACAGAACTCAGTCTGGCCAAAGCACTATAATCGCTTCGAAGCCTCAAAGCTTCAAGTCCAACATAAGCTAGCGGGACACAGTATTGGGTTCCTTTCAGATACCGCCCTCCCAGAGTATTATTTGGCCTTTTCACCATGATCCAACACAATAATATTAGGACCTTACACTATCTTTGTCAGTTCAGTGGTGGTTCAAAGAAGTCGTCATGGGGAGGTGATTATGAGGTTGGTTGGATGCAGAGAATGTGATCCAAGGGCTGAGGCCACTGTTCTGCGGGATGACTGACCAGCCAGACGAATCAGCTCGAATTTTGATGCTTCTGCTGAGAATTTAATCCGAGATGAAAATTTTCTGTTCAGATTAAATCCTCAGTCCAGATTATGTAAACAGAATAAATGTCTGTTTGAGCAGAAATGAGATCTGTTCTATGTTGTCTATGATATGCAATATCATTTACTAATATCACCTAATGCTGTATAGACAGTCCACTCATGAACTGATAGGATTTTTTTTCCACGTGTTCAGGAAATTTGAGATGCGTGTTAGGAAATCCGCAAGTAAACAGAGACTCCACAGCTGAGATGGACCTGGCAATCACCGTAGTTTGGTGAACATGCATGGATGCGCAGGGACATGGTTGATGGATTTCTAGGCTAATTGATGGAGCTTTGGCTCAATGGTTATATTCTCTGAATAAGTCCTTACTTTGTTTTCTGGAGGTTGTGTGTTCGACAAAGGCTTGCAATGAACACCGTTCACTCTGTTTAATCAGTCTCTGTAAACAATGTTCAAACACGTACCATCACTGATTGATCTGACCCATTACCGCCCCGCTTTGGGTGCAGCGCAGAGCTGTTTAAACCAATCAATGATCAAGCAGGTTTATGCGTCGAAATGGCCGTTGATTAATCAAACTTCATATAGATTCTTGGATTTCTCTGTATGTTCGTACCCTAGAAATTCTCTGAATCCGACATATTCAGTTGTGATCTACTCTTTATCTTCCAGGCAATTTAACCCCCCTGGTCCCCCTTCAATGGCCTCGATTTCGGAATTGGCTTCCCATCTCATTCTCACGCTGAATCAACTTTGAAAAACTGTCGGAATATTAGAAATATCGTTGGTTGGCAATGTTCATGAAGCTGGACTTGTACTCTTAAAATGTGATTAAGACTGTGATGCTCCATTTAGTCCCCCGGCGAAATTTGGGCAGTTCAGGTTGAACCCGCCAACCGGGGACAGGTCGAGGGAACAGCCAACTCAAGGATATTTGTACAAAACACAACATTCAACAGACCCTGTGTGGACACCGTCGCATTCACAGCGAGTTCCTTCACTGGGAGTCAAGTCAGCTTCAGTTCGAGCGTGAGCAGAGGCGTTCAACTCTCACCTTCAGCGCTCAAGCCCGGGTGCATCTGAAGGTACCGATTGCGGTGCCTGTGTTGATATTGATACACTTCGGGGCCAAAGGTAAACTCCTTTCCAGTGCAATCGCCGCCTGAGAAGAGGGAGACAGTTGCCGTGGGACTAAAAATCTATAATCTACATCAGCATTGCTTTGATTCAGAAATCGGCGCTGCTGACCTCGTAGGAGTGCCTCCCAGTGAAATCAAAACCGGCACGTGGTTGAAGACCGGCACTTATGAGATAACATAACCACTTTACTGTAAATGCGTGCTGATCAACTGGCTTCCCACTGTACGAGGATGACTGTCTCCGATTATTACATATGCTCTAGCAGGTATCTCTACCTAAGAGTATTCCCATTCGCTTTCAAAATGACCGACACTCTAAAATCAACCTATCTGGACCTAAGAATACTCCCACTCGGAGTCCAATGACCGACACTCTAAGATTAGACCTAAGAGTACTCCCATTCGGTGTCAAAATGACCAACACTCTAAGACTACGGAACTGTCTACACATACGAGTACTCCCCATTCGCAGTCAAATGACCGTTGAGACTGAAGGCCGATTCAGATGCCGCCTCGCATATGTGCTCAGAATTCTTTTCCTTCTCTTGTCTGCTTCGGTCAGAGTCGGGATTCTCTACGCATTCGAGTGCCCTGAACCGCCTGGAGTAACCGGCAGGAATAGGAATCACCGACTCTGACCGAAGCGGACAAGCAAAAAAAGAATTCCGAGCACGTGTACGCTCGAATGCTTAGAGAATCCCGACTCTGACCGAAGCAGACAAGAGAAGGAAAAGAATTCTGAGCACATATGCGAGGCGGCATCTGAATCGGCCTTCAGTCTCAACGGTCATTTGACTGCGAATGGGGAGTACTCGTATGTGTAGACAGTTCCGTAGTCTTAGAGTGTTGGTCATTTTGACACCGAATGGGAGTACTCTTAGGTCTAATCTTAGAGTGTCGGTCATTGGACTCCGAGTGGGAGTATTCTTAGGTCCAGATAGGTTGATTTTAGAGTGTCGGTCATTTTGAAAGCGAATGGGAATACTCTTAGGTAGAGATACCTGCTAGAGCATATGTAATAATCGGAGACAGTCATCCTCGTACAGTGGGAAGTCAGTTGACCAGCACGCATCTACAGTAAAGTCGTTATGTTATCTCATAAGTGCCGGTCTTCAACAACGTGCCGCATTTTTCCAAGCAGGTCGGCTGTCCCGCTCCATGCATTCAGCTCAAGAGAAGCAGGCAACTACAGCTCAAATAGGTCCATAAATTCCCATCTGCAAATCCTTAGGATATAAATTCAGCAACGATTCAACGGTAGACTTAGGACCCACCAAGTTCCTAAATACTTCCTCTACAATGCGTTTCACTATCTCTCTCCTCGCTGCTATTGTCCTGGCCATCCAAGCCAATGCTCAGCAAATAATCGCTTTCAGCGGTGACACTTGCAATGGGGGCCAAGGCGGCGAGGTTCCTTGCGACGGCACTTGTTTTGATTTCACTGGGAGGCACTCCTACGAGGTCAGCAGCGCCGATTTTCTGAATCAAGGCAATGCTGACGTAGATTATAGATTTTTAGTTCCACGGCATCTGTCTCCCTCTTCTCGGGCAGCGATTGCACTGGACAGGAGTTTCCCTTTGGCCCCGACCCCGCTGGCGAGTGCATCAATGTCAACACAGGGACCGCCATCAGTACGTTCAGTTGCACCCGGGCCTGAGCGCTGAAGGTGAGAGTTGAACGCCTCTGTTCACGCTCGAACTGAAGCTGACTTGATTCTCAGTGAAGGAACTCGATGTGAATGTAGCGGTGTCCACGCAGTGTCTGTTATATTTTGTGTTTTGTGCAAATATACTTGGGTTGGCCGTCCCCGGTCGATGAGTATGTTTTTTTTTGTTTTGCTGTCGCTGCTCCCCCTTAAGGTACGACGTCAAATATTGTTGAAGCGTCTGTCTAGGAGATACTAGCTCCCCCTACTGCTTTCGCTGGTATTGTTGCCAATGTCACTGATGACACCGTGAGACCTCAGCGCCAAGCTGTCCGCCGAATCCGCTCAGCGCTGCCCTCGCTCGCTTGCACCGCGCGCGGCTGTTTCCGAGTTGCTGTTCCACTACCCTTACCATGTTCTTGAGCTCTTCCTCACCACTCAAGTCGTGCTGACAGTGCTCCCGCTAACACCCTCTGTCGCTGCCACCGCCGGTCTGAGGTTGCTGGCGCATCGTACATCCACTTTTCAAGGCTCCATCGGCACGGTGGTCTTGCTGCTCCAGCGCAGTACTGTTCTTGCTGCTGCTGCCCCGCTCCTAGCCCCGCTACTGTGGTTGTTCTCACGGACCCGACTCTTGTGTTCCTATTGCCATCTCCTCGCCGTCCTACCGCTGCTGCCGAAGCATTTTCTCGCCCCTTGTTTCGCTGCTTCATGTGCTGATACCCTGTCCGCGTTCCTCAGGTACATCGCTGGGTTGTATCGGGTCTAGGATGCCTTGCCATTCATGCGCGCCGTCTTTGCAAGAGATGTGGGCACCCATACGCCTACCCTCCCCGGCTAGACATCCGTCGTTCGTTCTTACCCCGATATGTCTGCTGCTGCTGACCAGCGTATCCCTTTGCTAGCAGCGCACTTGGTACACATTCTGACCATGTTTCGGTCATTGTATGGAGTGTATTGCATCGGGCTCGATCTGTGCTTGCAAGAGATGACGAGTCACTGTGTTGTGGTAGAGGTGCACATACATGTCGAGACAGGACACGATGTTTTCGGTACGGCGATATACTTCACAGAAATGCACGTCCTACCTGCGTAGCACGATTCTTTTCTTTTTCTTATTCTTTCTTTCTCCTTCTACATGTAGTCTAGCTATTGAATTGAATTTTCTTACCTGTAACCCCTAAGAGAGGTCTGAGCAGAGAGATAGCAAATCATACCAGTCGAGAATAAAACAAGCGACCCTCGGCCGATTCTCGGGATTATCGGAACAAACCACCATTGGCTGGGAAGCTCGGACCGAACCTCAAATCTTTCAACATAGTAGTTTTCATGCAACTCACTGAAAATATTCTAGAAGAAAAGTGGGGCCCGATACCTTACCTACGCCGCCAAAACGGCGAAAAAGGGAGGACAAGTCAAATTTCGAAATTTTGATTTCTGCTGTAATTTTGGGTTCAGAATACCCTCGAGGCATATAAATACGGTTTCATTGTTCGTAGGCCCCCAGGTTTCAGCCGTGGGCTCATAATTTAAGAAATGGCCCAGTCATATATTGCCATGTCACATGTCCCAGACTGCCTCTCTTGCCATGAGGTAGATTTGTCTGAGACATTATAATATCGCCAATGATAGAGACACGAGAAAACCGGAACCTGTGGATCGGATTTACGCAAAATAAAATAAATATGCCCCACAATGGAAAAGTGCATGGAGCACGGTCAATAAATTTCAGAGGCCTGTATTTGTGCCTCCCCGCTCATAGACGTTAAGCCGAATTGGCTGCCTTGTGTTATAAAATGGGGAGGGGAAACGGTATATTGAACGAATCCACAGTACAGCATTTATAGCTTTCAGGAGAACAATAGATAAGTAGAATAATGGTGAACTAGAAAATGCGGAGTTTCGACCATGAACAATGAGTGGCCCGTCCAACGCGTGGTTGCTACGTGTCGAGACGCGTTTCTATGAGTTCAGCTCCATGGGAACATCTTGATGCGTCAGCTACACGCGTCTTCCACGTCCACCACCTACGCGGCCTTGACGGGCTGACACGTCTCCTCGAATCTCGGCACCTTGCTCGACAAGATCTCATACCTCGGGACCCATCTTCCTGGCATCTGACCTTCAAAGATTCGAGAGGCGGAGTATTTGTTCGCCTTCCACTGACTCGAGTGCTGAGATCCCTCCAATTACCTGACAAAACTCACAAGCTCTCGTTCTAAGTTAATGTACACTATCGCACGATACTGAGGTCTCTCGCTAGATGAGAACCGGTGGGGGACAAACAATCTCCGACGTCTTCGGTTGACAGCTTTAAGCCTTGTCAGTTCAAAGTACTTTTTTGAACGCCCACAGGGGAAAGCTCACATATTTCCAAGCTCCCCGTGGCCGCAACAGACGTCGTTGGGTGGGCCTATACCGGTAAGTGTCAGGCGATAAAAGGCAAGCAACAAGCATTCATACATTTGGGATCCTGTTGTGGGACGAGCATGTTGATTAGCTCGATTTCCTCTGGAACTGTGAACGGAGAAGTGACGTACATAGGGACCCGGTCCGCCTATCGTCGTTGAGTTAGTCAGTCGTATTCACTGGGACATCCACTCACATTGGTTCAAACGGACGGGGCCCGGACCAAGTGAAATGGACTGCGGAGCAGAAAGTACTCCGTGTGCCAGAGTGAAGAACAGGAGAGCGCTCGCGATGAACAGCTTGAACATTGTGCGAATGGGATGGCTGTCTTCAATGGTACCGCTTTTATACAGGACGGGCAGTCCGGTAAGTCGCGGTTGAGGTGTTGATAAATATAGCTGAAACTAGGAACGTCTCTGCATTCGATGGTTATCATTCTCCTCGGGGTAGGTTCTGGCGGTCTGGACCGTCCAGGGATGTCTTTAAAACGCACAGACGTCGCGAATATGTAAATACATCTTGCCAGGATTTCATTCCGTTTCTTGAGCTGGAAATGAACGAACACGGGGAGCCAATTTGGTTCAGATAGATGAAGGTCTCAATTTAATTTGCCATTCCAACTTAGAGGTTAACTTCGCTGGGATAGCGTAAAATGAATCAATATAAATGCACCTGAAACCGCGGGCTGCTCTGCTATGTCTTGATCTAGAATGAAAGAAATGGAGAAAAGCGCGGATTTCAAATCCCAGTTCGGGTGAGTTCGGTCTAACCGTGACGAGGATATACGAGATGAGACGCACACACCGGCTAAGAAAAGGGATGACATACGCCGCCCTCTATACATTTGCCGCTCCGTTTTGTAGTACAAAACGGGTGGCTGTGTCCTGGCATAGCCACCGGTAGCTAGTTATCTGTGTGGTTCATTTGGGCACCCAAATGAAGTCGCCTGCATGCAACGAAATTACGCTGAGAAAGCGCCCACAAGGTCCAGAGCTGTTCGGAAAATTTAACCTAAATATGTGGCGAATGTGCTCAAACCGAATGAGATGCCAATCCATAAATAAACAGCTCAAATGTAAGACGACCCGCAATTGTATTCAGTCACTGGCCACCGCAAGTCAAAGATTTCATTGTTGGAAACATGATATGCGGTGGCGATCGTTTCACCCTCATCGAACACGGATGCATCTCCGTAACCAAGAAACACGACCATTCAAAGAGCAGTTGTGCGGCGAGATCTGACTGATTTATCCATGAAGGATACTCGACGCGGGGAAGGGATTGAAAGCTCCACCAACATCTTCTTTCATCTTGGGCAACATTTGAATCTGGGCGTACTCCACAATTGTATTTGAAGTACGGAAAGCAGAATCTGATTGTGGACGCGCGTGGGCGAAAGATAAATGAACCATGAGAGCGATTGGCAGCTGGTAAATATTCAACGTCAGAAATGCTCGATTCTAGCGAATCTACTCACGTAAAAGATCCGGCCCACGGCTATAGAAAATGAAACATCAAGACGCGAGGGGATAGGATACACCAACACAGAATAAACTTGCATGCACTACGGAGATCTCACACAGTGTCTCTGCGGCGATTCTGTTTCCAAATCAAGTGCCGATGCAATTAAATGTAACCGGAGCGGATGTGAGACCGGATGGGTACGTGATGATAGGTATCTAAGTCAGTTTGCTAATTCTCCTCGATAGTACCATCTGTCCTGTGCTGATTTGGATGCCGCGGTGCACCACTGGACCCGTGAGGTCGGGAAAAATAAAATCGGCCCTATATCTTTTTTTTGAATGCCGGTGTACCCTTGGTTCAGGCCCCAATTTCTTTTTTCTGTGCGGCTTTGCACAATGTCCAAAAAGCCGCATGAAGCCACATGCGGCCCTGCGGCTTTTGCGCAACCTATCTGATGCCTCCTGTATCCGGCGCTCAGCGTCCCGGCCACCCGTGTCCCCGTCCCACACTCCGCACTCTCAGGAAGAACGAAAAGGTCTGTCGAACTCTGATCCATACGTCATCGGGAATGATCGTGAGGAGCGAGAGATAAAAAAATGGGGGTGTACGAAGGTCGAGAAGATATACGGCATCGATGCGAGGCAGCACTCCACAGCAAAGAAATTAGGCATTGCGTCGGCGGACTAATGTACATGACATTATCGGCGCTCAGATACAGATGGCCGGAAGACCACAACGGGCAGCGAGCGTCCGTCTAGGAAGGACGGGGGACCGAGAGAAAGAAGGAAAAAAGGAAAGAGATTGAGTGTGTGGCTGAGTGATGCACCCGCTTCCAGAGCAGACCCGCATCCGCATCTCCGGCCCAGGCCCCAGAGCCACCGAGCGGCAGCATTCGTGTCGGCGAGGTGGGTCCAGTCCGGAGAGATCGGGATTGGACCGGGCAGAGGGCAATCCAGAACTCAGAGAAAACCATGAGGATGCGCGACGCCAAGAGCGGTGGCACTGGAATCAGATTCACTTGTCATTAGGTGGGTGTGGGATGAAAGACAGAAGACGAAAGAGGAAGGGAACATCTGGAAGCCCGGGTGCGAGGGATTACAAGCACCAGCGGGACCTCGGCGGGGACGCATTGCGGCACCAGTGAAGCACCTTGCAGATGGGAACACACCGAGGTCCTACCGTCCGTATCCCGAGACCCAGAGCGCGGATAAGCCGACGACTAGCAACGTGCCTAGGGGTGGTGCGGCCGGGGCGTAGGCGGTAGCGGTAGCAGAGGGCGGCAGGAGTGAGGACATGTCATACTGGACGTGGAAGAAAAAGGATTAGAAATCATAGATTTTGAGACGGAGTCCTCAAAAGACACAGGACAAATGGAGACGCACGTGCCACCAGCTATCCTCCAATTACAAGTCATCCGCAGCCGCGTTTCATATCAGTTTCTCACTCCATCGAACCCACCCACTTGATTCCGAGCCTCCTAGTTTCGACCAAGTCCTCTTTGAGGAACAAGAAGCAGCCCGGGAAGATGTTAATGAAAGTGGCGGCAGAGTTCGTCGTCAACAATGCTGGCGATACCCACACAAAAACCAGAGCAAGGTGGTGCGCGCAAAGTGGAAGAGCAGAGCCAGAGTGCCGTCCAGTGGCGCAACTGATTGGCGTAGTGATCCGATCTCTCCCCAATCTCTCCCCTTCCTCCCGACCACCATGTCCTCAAATGTTCCGAGCCATCACCACACGTTCCACACGTTCCACAAACGTCTACGCACCACAGCACTGCTATTCGACCTCATACTGTAACTGCCTGAGATATCTCAGAAATGCAGTAGTCAACCCGTTCTCGCACTTTCTCATTCTGGGCTGCATACGGAGGGCTTTTCGACCGCATAACGTCCGAGTGGTGCGATGTCCACCCCGCCATCCTGGCGTTCGGTATCCCTAAGCTGTTCACCGCGGGCGCCGGGGATTGACCGTGCGTCTCCCTCTTTCTCCTCAATGCACTTTATCTTTGGCAAGCAGCCGACGCCGCAAAATAACGGAGGCTTCAGCAGCTTAGACGGCGCACGGAGGTCACTGGCGCTGCTGCGCGACATCAAGGAGTTCCAGCACGCTATCGGCGCGCCGTAGCGGTGCCCCTTCCCTTGCCCTTCCCCGGAATCGACGCGGTACATTGGCTCGTTCTGGGAGCTGCCGTCAATATCGTGAGTGCGTGCGATATATGATACGCCGCTGACAGCGCGGGGTGCAGTGTCAAGGTGCGTGGTGTTGTTACCTTACGCTGCTGCACCTTATCATCTGCTAAATGAATATAATGTTAATATATTATTCCTCCCCAGGAAGTCGCTATAGCCCTCGCCGCCTCTGTTGGCACCCTCATCCTCCCCTACCTCCCCAAAATGGTCGGGAACCACTCCCTCCTGCGCGAGGTCGCCTTCTCCGCCCTCTTCTCCGCCGCCGAGGTTATACTATTTTAAATAATTGCATACGCTGCGCCGAAGGGCCTCCTCTCGCGGGTCGTCCCCGGCGGCCATGCGGAGGTTGTGCAGGTGGTTCTGGCGCTGGCCCGCATGATTGCGGGGAAGAGCCGTGGAGGGGCCAAAGAGGATTTTGCTTTTGGTGCATTCGCGGGAACATACTAGTAGGTGCGTGGTATGATTTTGATGTCGTCCTTCCTCCATCTTTCGACGGATCCACTGATGTCTTCGGTGGCAGCACTGTGAAGCTGGCGCCGAATGCATTCACCAAGGTGCTGTTCTCGACCCAATTCAGCCCCAATACCAATTCCGGCAAAAGCTCGTCACTTTCGCAGGATGAACAAAACGTGTGCTGGTTGGCACATCACGGAATCAGTGGTGTGCCGGGCTCGGCCGGTTAGCTAGCGCAATGATGGCCGATATTCCGGGTTGAATGTGCCGAGTTGAAACAAGCGAACTTTCACACATTCGCATCAAAGTGGCGAACTTTCCCGTATTTAAGCGAAGTAGAAATGACGAAGGGGTACGCCGAAGAATGGAATCTTACACATGCTGTCCCCGGCGGCACGTTCAAATAATCCTATTACGATGAGTATATAAAGTTAGATCCCGGACGCATCATGCATTAATCATGTGTTGAAGGGGTTATGCAGCACCAAACTTGCACCAGAAAATTGGATTGAAAGCGGTGGTACTGTACGGCGTCGAACGGCGTATTTACGTGTGGAATTTTCTCGAGAGTGCAGCGCTGTTGGTAATGTGCGATGTGAACATCAGAATCTGCTGCAACTTCAGATGATCATGACAGTTTCCAGGGAAAGCGTTCATCCACGAAAACAGACCGACGTGTGCAGATATTCGTAATGATGCTTTCTTGTGGCCAAGCATACAGAGCGCGCTCGACGTCTCGCAGGGTACTCCAGGGCTATTGGATGCAAAATCGCAAACCCTTTCTCGCCTGTGCCGAACATTTATCACATACACGAAGTGTTTCACGAATGTGCTATCAGCCTATCGCCGCACAGCATCATACTCAGACAGCTGCAAGGCTCAAAATATCGTCTTCACCGCTCATAAGGGCAAAGAGATTTGCCCCAGAAAACGACTACCCTCGTATTCACTTCCACCCACCTTCTGAGCCTCCGGCAGGACTGGAACCATCTTGCTTATTTGCATTTCCTTTGCCTATTGCGTGTTTGATCATCGCGCATTCGTCGTACCCTGCCATTGATCGCCGAGTACCATGAGCGTTTTGCTTCCCCTCACCGCAAGCCAGTGTCCGCCGACAGATACCGATGGCGGCCCCATCGGGACGGGTTTTGTCAGTGGTTTAGTGTGCGTCTATCCCGGCGTCGACTGTACATATTATGCATCGGTACGCCAAAGTCGCAGTGATGATGTCGCGCTCACGCTATAATTTAGGATGGCGCTTTGTCCTTGGACGCTTCGACCCGGTGTCCCAACCTTCTCTTGACTGGAACACAAAGTCCGAGTTCACTTGCCACCGAAAGCCAGTGTCCGCCGACAGATAATGATGGCGGCACCCTCGCGGCGGGTGTCGGTAGTTTGATCTGCATATATCCCAACCTCGACTGTTTCTATCGTGCATCGGTATGTCACAGTGGCAATGACGACGCGCGGTTAACACCTTTTCTCCGTCCACTGTAATTCAGAATGGGTCTTTGTCCGACGGATCTTCGACCCGGTGTCCGCATCCTCTCTTGAGTGTACCTCAAAGTTCGAAATCCTTTTCCAGCCGGACCCCCACCGGATCCCAAAGTTCCAGTTCAGCAGCCACTGCCCAAAATCAGAGCTCGAGAACCACCGCATCCGGAACGTACGTGATTATGTCCAGGGGAAATACTGTACATCCATATTCTTGCAATCAGGGTTTCAACTCCCCAAGGCACTGGCGACGTCTCGGAATCCATGACAGTGAGGTCAGTATATTTGGGTATCCCGCTCACCTTACGCGTTGATAATTATTACGGTGATGTAGGAATCACATTCCCGTCAGAGTGATTACAGGGATCTCGGTCGCCTTGGCTATCGTCGTCCTCTGTTTCGTCGTTTCACTATTGGTACGGGTCAGGTCCGGCCGCCGCGCTGCGAAGATCGGGACCATTGAAATCAACCCGCGGGCCAGCACCATCTCGCCGTTTACCTTGATTACCGAGGCAGGCGACGTGAACAACGACAGTTCCTCCGACACCCCCAGAACCAGAGCAAATACAATTGCGCGACGGCAACTGGAGAAGCAATTGCGCGCAGTACAGGAAAAGATGGTCGATCTCGAAGACATTGAGAGACGTCTTCGTCAGGGTCATCAGACGGCTTGGGGAGACGCCGAATATTGCGTCTGATGCGAATGCGAACAGCCTCCAGCAGAGGATCGCCGGCGGTCCATGCGGAGCTCCAGGCTGCAAAGGAGCAGATCAATCGGTTGGTGGAGAGGATAAATGCGCTGGAGGCGAATGCGAATTGGGCATACAGCGAGGGGATCTCGGAGGATCCTCCACCAGATTATGTTTGAGGCGGCGAAGCCAGCGGTGCTGGTAGTTCAGGAGCTTGTCAGATGCCTTTGCTAGGTTTATGAAGACACATTATATGGGCATTATGGACCTTAGTGTTGCCGATGTTGCCGGGGTCCGGTTCGGTCCAGTTCAACGTCCGATTTTTCCGAACCCAGGATTGAACCTCGGGTTCGGTTCAGCGAAGTTATTGAACCTCGGACTGGACCTCGGGTTCAGGTTCGGCGAGGTTCGGATGGGTTCGAACCGATTTTTGTTTCCCATGGCCCTAATCACTTGAGAAAATTTTTGCAGCGTGAGTTTACAACAAAAGAAACCACCCACCCCCCGAGTATACCCCCTTCCCAAGGACTGGCCTCTTTCCATGTACACGACTACTTCCACGATGCTGCCACTCGTATCTCCACCAGAATTCTTTGACCTTGAACTTTGGCTTAAATCTTGAGCATAAGCGCGCATCAGACTTTTGACATTTTGATTGTCGCGTTGTCACGCATTGTACAACGCGCAACAACGCGGCAACGACCTGCAAAAACGGCACAATGCGGCCGAAAACGCCGCAACGTCACAACCCCAACAATGTGGGGCCGAAAATGCACCATGCCGACGATGGTGCACTGTTGCCGCGACTCGGCGGTTTATCACAATCAAATCCTTGCTCATCCAAGGGAGTCCTCCATCCCTGCATCCCATTCCACATGCCCCTGCAAAATTTGATACTTGATGTCAAGCTCATCGTCGTCGACAAAAATTCATCGACCACGCGAAAATGCGAAAAAACGCCGGAACGCGGCAATCAAAATGTCGAAAGACTGATGCGCGCTTGTCCCGCGGCCCGGCTTGATTGACCCTTTCCCCAGGCTGTGTCTGACGCCATCTTGCCGTATATATACTCGGTTCCGTCGCAGATCTCTCCCACACCGCCCTTTACTACTCCTTTACTCTGCCCATCATGCCCATATCCTTCTCCGTCGCACCGCACACTGCCAACTCAATCGAACTCACTCATTCCTTCTCAGCAATGGAGATCTTGGCCACGTCGTGTAAAGACCAGCATCGTTACGTAGAAGAAATCCTCCAGTGCGCCTTCTCTGCGGGAGCACAGGTGGAGAGCTTGTGTGTATCTGTCTCATCCTATGTTATTGCCATGCTTATTTATTACTTTGAGTGGTCGCGATTCCACTGCCAAGATTCTGAATCTCTATCCGGATTACCTGGGGAATGGATTTGTGAACACGGTTATTGGCGCCTACGACCAGCATCGGGCGCTAGTGATCCGCCCCGACGATGTGTGGCTCACCATCCTATCACAATTCAACTTTTTTGTCAACGCGAATGCAGAGTTCCTCCGTGCCAACTTTGTCGCCCACGAAGGCCAACGCGAGCTGGTCATTTGGGCTGAGGGGAATCGCTACTCTTTGGACTTTGGCAGCATGTCGCAGCAAATGATGGACCTGATTGAGAAGAATATCGTCGATCCTACGCTGCGTCAATGGGTACTGCCCAACTTCACTACAACCACCATCAATGACACGACGGTGGCGGCTGTCCTCATGATGGCGACTCTGAAACAATACTTCTCGTATGGT
This sequence comes from Mycena leptocephala, assembly GCA_029378395.1. Lineage (NCBI taxonomy): Eukaryota > Fungi > Basidiomycota > Agaricomycetes > Agaricales > Mycenaceae > Mycena > Mycena leptocephala. The sequence goes on from JARJLF010000083.1 coordinate 263,926, forward strand.
TTCGGGGCTACGGCCTGCGGCATTCCGCGCGTCACGCTCGAAGGAGAAAAATCAGACTGGGTTGACATTCTAGGTCGCCTCGAAAAGCTCAAGGAATATGGGATCGAGACAATCGCGTGGTATCATCTTCTTCACCCAGTTATATCCCGCTTCGTTGCGGCATTCGACGCTCCCGCGAGTCAGGACAACGTGGAATTTTGGCAGAAGGTTGCACACCTTCACCGCCCATTCAGTGGTAGAAGCTACTATTCTGGTTGGATCAACGCCTTCAACGCTTTCGACCAAGAAGGCCTATGGATCGGAAACGCACTGGATAAAGTGGGTGGCCCTTCTTAGCAATGTCTCACCCTGATCTCCCATCCAGACAGCGGTGTCAGAGCAAGCTCCCGAGTTCATGACCGCTGGGCGGTTTTGGGCCACATACGGGAAGCATGTTCAGAAAGACCTAATATTTGATGGCACTCCGTACCACTGCGTCGGTACAGATAGCGTGCCGCCTGCATACGCCGAGGTGGATGTCAAGCTGGACGATAACGGGGAGAAGATCGACTGTTTCATGTTGGCGGGGATGGTTGGCAAGCGCGTATCTTCCAGCGCCGACCCTATGTTGTCCTCGAGTGGCGAGAACGACACGGTACATCCGGTGCCTGGATGGTGGATCTGCACCAAGAAGCAGAATGTGGTGAGCGCACAGGAGGAGGAGGAAGCTCACCTGGAAGAGATTATGCGGGACATGAAAAAGATGACGGAGCTAGACCGGAAGCGAGGCGAGTAACCTTGGCTTTTAAGCCTTATCCCACAACGTTCTGACATTCTGTTTCCATTTAGATCAACAACTGCGCGAGAACCAGCAAGCTTGAGACATGATTCGCAAACACATGCGCTGGATAGGGCCCGAGACTGCTTATGTATCCTCTGTAAAGTACCAAAGTTAAATCCTGCAACCTCGTGAAGAGCAGAAAGCTCTGAAAGTTCTCTGCCGTTGTAGCGCTTGACACAGTCTGATTTTTTAGTGACGGCCCCACGAAGCGGTCGGTTTCTCCGGGAACGTCTTTCGACACTCCATACATGTGCATATTAAGTTTGCCGTTGATATCTTGAGTGTACGAATGGACAAAGAGAACCAATATGCAGTGCAATGTGGGCCCAGTGACTTCGAAGGGGGACGTTACACGAGGGAGAGAGACTTATCAAATCTATAATGTCTGTGGGCATGCTTCTGAATGACAAGCAATGTCACCATGTGAAAATGACAGTACCTATGGAAACGAAGGTAAACGGGGAGGAATATGGAATCGTCTGGTGCCTCTTTCGTGCGAAAGGAATTCTATGTGGAGAAAATATTGCGGCAGATCAAGGGGGAAGCTTTAGTTGATTGTTGCGGGATCGGACGGCTGAGAAATGCGATGGGGTTGAATGATAGCAAGCGACCTAAAATTCAGATACCGTGAGATTCGTCCCTTCAAAGTTGAATCCGAATGAGGCAGAGCAGATCAGGAATGGTCGGTGCGATATGATCTGAATCAATAGTATTTAGTCAGTTTATAGTGAGATTTGGGAACAAAGAATTCAGCGAGTTTAAGGCATGGGAAGGATGGATTCCCTCCATCCGGAGTTGAGAATATTGCGTCCGTCATACAAATTCTTTGCGGGGACTTGAATTCCACGTGGATGGGTGCTATAATAGCGGATCGAACAGCGGAAATAGAAATTAAACTAGAGAGATGGTTAACAGAGCAGACACATGAGATGTGAGCTCGATTCGGGTCTTACTGTATCTGGTCAAGGTGGTGACTCCAATATGAGAAGCAAATCGCCACGTACATAGAATTTTTCTCATACCATGTCAGGACAACCTAAAATGTCGAGAAATGACGCAGTAAGTGCTAGTTTTCATTTCAGTTGGAACCACGAGGCAGAGTCTGGAGCGGGGTGCATCAAGTGACATAGATCTTGATGCCCGAGGATAAAGTGAGGCTCTGCGAAACGACTCCCGTCCACTCTGCCTCCTGGCGCACCAAATGCTCCGTCGCCACGCCTGCCACACCAAATCATTTTCGTCCAAGTGTCTGGCCACTCCCGGCCTCTCGCGTCCACTCCGAATCACCGCTCCGCGTTCCTCCAGCCACACCGCCTTCCCAGTTCCAGTGTCCCGTTCGTACCCGAACCCTCTTCGCCGACGCGACGCGTTTGTCTGCGCGCGCATCGCCATCAACGCCGTCGGCTCCGCATAACGCCGAGCTTGTTACATAATCTGCTGAGCTTGAATTGGGATCAGTGGCGATGCATCCCTTCGCGTCTCTCGCCTCGCTCTTTCACTTCTACCGCTTCTCCCACTATCCGTGCTTTCCCCTCTATTTCCTCGAATCTCATCCGATCTGTACTGTGCACGCCTGATTGCCCCCTTCCTACGGCACGGAAGGATGATGCTGTGTCTTCAGTGTTTTGCTTCGTATTCCGGCTCGTTCTTCAAGTTCTGGGTATCAGATTGCAAATTTTCAGCTCCAAATTGACCAAGAAAGCATCGCGGTTTTTTCACCTTTTGCACCCACAAGCGATCTTCTCACCGCGTATTTCATATTTCGCGTTCCGCGGAAAGGAGCGTGTTGAGGGATTATGGAGGGAATGAGATTTCCACTTTTCGCCCTTGCATTCCCTTTTTGGGCAATGCCTTTTAAGGGCACGGCACCACCGGCAGACGGATATTTCAGACCCCGCCTCGGCGCCTCCAAAACGAAGTGTCACAGTGAAGAAACCGCACAGAGGCAATAACACTGAGTCGGAATTAGAGGGAATAATGGAGTGGGATCTAAATTCAAAATGAATGGTATTGGCATGAATTGTGGCTATTACAATGGGACAGTCGTAGTTCAAGGTGGCAAATGCAATGGTACATATTTCTTGCCCCACCCAGAATAAGTAACATCGAGAGTATATTGCGGGAAAAGAATAGGATACAGAGGGAGGGTTTTAAGAGAAATCCTACTGACCTTGAAATACGGTGTCGAATGCATATGGCTCGACCCTCTCCACATGCCACGCGAAACAACTCCGACGCGTGCGGCGTCCGCGACGTGAATGCGCCACAACGTGATGAGGTGGTGAAAGGTCATCGCCAATGGAATGGCTGATGTCGCTTGGTGATGCCTCAGGCTCAGCATGTGAACCGGCGGGAGGGACAACTCGACCACAGATGCGCTGTAACGTCGAGGCCGTTGGTAGGCTAGCGTGGAGGGCGTTGTAATAACTACCGATGTGTTCGTGGGCGGTGGGCACGAGAAGGGCCGTGGTGGCATGGACGAACATGGTGGTAGAGAGAGAAGAGAGTTGTGTAACGTGTAACGCGGCGGAGAATGAAACCGCCGAAAGGCTGCCGACACTCACGTGAAATCACCTACTAAATAAGGAGATGCTTAGTCACGAACCAAGGGCTAAAAGTCAAAGACTGAGGGAATCTCCTCAATGAAAGTGCGTGTCTTAGTTGCCAGGGGAGATTGTGACCTGTTGAGGTTTCCAACATGACGACACCGATGAACGGGCGCAACGTCTTATAGACAGGGAACATCGTCGTTCCCGCCTTGTTGATCTGCCGCCACCGCCTCTGCTCTCCTCGTGTGGCTGCTAACACCACGATTGAACGCTCCTGCGGATAACGCATTCCACAACGCTGTCGTTGTCGGTGAGAGTCACCCGGGCGACACAATTCTCGTTGCCCCAATTTCCTCTGCGCTTACGCTCAGGTGCATCCGAAATTCAGCTGCAGCGCGCAGCGACTTCTCCGTTCGCAGCGGTTCGTTCGTTTGCCCCGAAAGGGCAACAGTATCAGTTGTTCCGGATGCGCCAGTACCCCACAGCCATTCTGCCCACCCTGTTTGTTATTTCGTACGCCCGTCTCTACTCTCGCCGCCGCCGAGCGTACACTACATTTTGATGGCTCCTCGGCCAACTTGACCCGAGGTCGGCTGAGGTTGGCCGAGGTTGGCCGAGGGGCCTCGACCGGGTTGGTCGAACCCCTCGGCCAACCTCGACCAACCCGGTCAAGCCCCTCGGCCAACCTCGGCCAACCTCAGCCGACCTCGGTCAAGTTGGCCGAGGGGCCATCAAAATGTAGTGGTAGAGTTGTACTGACACTGTGCCTGCACAGGCGGCCTCTTCCTAATCGCTGTTGCGGTTTCATGATGCAGCGCGTCGCGCGCACGAGAATATGGGCGAAGACCTGCTTCTTCCGGTCTGTCCCCGTCAAATATTGTGCCTGTGGAAGACTATTATCCCCCACCGTCTCGCCTGCGTTTGCTACAATGGCCGACTTGTTTATTCACAAACCGGTGTGGAAGTTCAGATTAGGTGTGTGCCTCTCGACTCTGTTGTGCACCAGCGATAGATATGCTCGACGTCGGCACGTTATCGCGGGTTGAGCAGCAACGTCACTCTTTATCTTTGTACAAACCTTTATTGTTTAGGAATGCTCGGCCCTCAATCGGCAGTTGATTCCATGATCTTTTTCAAAGCGTGGTGCTCTCGCTTTCCATAGCGGATCAGACTCGACCACTTCACAGAACGCATGAGCTCGGTGGAATTATATCACCGGGAGCTTGAGTAGTTCACAACCGCTTCCTGAAATAATCCGAACAGTCTTGGATAGAGTAAGATCAAAAGGTATCCTGTTTGGCTGAGCTCTGAAAACACGTATCATAGCGATTGCATGGCCCCTGATGGTGTAGCCCTCCAGATGTGTGAAGTCCGTCAAGCAGAGCGCGTCAAAAAGAGACAGAGGTCTGTGGCAGTACAACTTGAAGTACACCTACTGAACTGGTTGAAGGAAATAAAGTGTGACTTGAGGCCACTGATGTATTTATTTTTCATCGAATCTAGCAGATCAGTGCAAGAGGGCAGCAGTGCATGAACGTCGAAGCCAAGTTCGACGATTCGTTCGCTTTCCGCGTTTGATGTGACACCCAAATCGGGAAGTTTTCTTCGGTAACTATTTTTGGCTTCGGCATCAAGTTCGCACTGCCGCTCGATGCCGTCTTTCAGATAAAATACAAGGCGGGTAATACAAATTCGTATACAAATCTATAGATTAGTAGGTAGTGGGAGGATAATAGTACGTTGTTGACGTTGTAGGATAATTTGAGACATATTTTTGAGCTGTGCACAGCCAAAATCGGGAATCATGTACCGTGGAATCACGAGTGGACAACGGAGCCGGTGTAGCTTCAGAAAGTATTGAGTTCCACTTGACGCAAGCATCCAGGCAACCGGGATACCTTTGATTCATCAGAATAAGTGAAGAACAATTAAATACATACCATGGCCCAATTTATCACGGACGACTAAGGTTGTCAGGTTCAGATTCTCGTACATGGTGACGTTGTGGGTTGCATCAATGCAAAGAATAGCCCCTCCGTACTTTTCGAACATTTTGCGCTGCCAGCCAGTTTGGACCATTAGCGTGAAAACGTCTGGAGCCAAGTCCGCGGCGGGTCGGTTTTGGATTTGAATCCGAGCAGATGGCCTTTGATGCGGAGGTTTTCGACCCACCGGATTGTTGAGAGATCATCATCGGGATTCAACCGCACAGATTCCGCTTCAATCTCTTTTTCGATATGCCGGATATCCTTCAGCTGTATAAACTCGGAGCGGGTAGCAATAAAATTGTCATCAAGGTCGCGCTCGAAGACATCATCATTATCATAGACGCCACGATAGATCAAATGGAGCTATGAAAAGGCCAGCATGCTTCAGCGCAAGTAGACGGTAAAATTACTGACAACCCACAATATGTTCAGGGGAACTTTCAGCCGAAGGAGGCCGGCAATATATTCTCCCGTTTCTTGAGGTATTTGTGTGAATCGCAGATTAGCATTGCCAAGAGGGTGGTCGTATTCTGCGGAGTACATGCCCAAGATAGTTTCGATCCCCGGATATTGCTTGACCACTAGCGAGCATTCACAATTTGTCCTTGTGCTAGGGAGTTTGCGCGTCCATTCCGGATGAACCTTCGTGTATTCTTTGATTCCACCAGTCTCTGCCCTGGAGCATACATACCCACACTTGCGCGTGTCTGGAGTGGGTGTTCACCAGCCATAATTCGATACATATTCTTTCTTCTCCCTGAGAGCGCCAAGTCTGGAAGTCGTCCCAATTCTGCCAGCGTTTTCGAAAGTTTGCTGAGGCTATATCATGTTGGAATGATCCTCGAGGTGGGGGTTGGGGTGTGGGATCCTCGTGAGCCCGGAAATTGAATAACTCGCACCGGGCTGAGCGTTGGGGAGGTCGGCGTCGGATTAATTGAACCTGTCGGCGGAGATATAAACGTAGTTCGCTGAGTTTGAAAAGTTTCGGATGGAAAGATTCGGACACGTTGATTTTATAAAGAGGGTGATTACCTGTGCGCTAAAATTATATACAGTGGCTACTATACCTTTCTATTTATTACTGTTCAAGGACAATCCTTAAAGTTGGTGTGCGATCTTCTCTGATTGAAGTTCCTCTTCCGTGTACGCCTCCTCTACCGCCGAAGGCCGGCGTTCGCAATCTCCCACGAACGATGGTTTTGGTGCAATGCTACTCGTTCTGCTGCATTTCCCCGGCGGTTGCTTTGAAGACCACTGAAACGAAACTGTCTGGCTATGGTCTCGTTGCGGCGGCGCACACTGCGATAATGGTTGCGCGCGCAGTGAGCGTACTGCACGGAGAAATGACTGGGATGGAGTTCAGTCTTGGCGCGAGATGTACAGAAAGACACGAACGGGGTCGGTGGCGGCGAGCAGGACATACAGAAGCGGGCGGAAGGAATAAATGCATGAATCTGCAGCGCGGTAATTATAAGACATTGCTTGGCGGGAGAAACAGTCTGGGGTGAGGTAAGGACATACTCAATATCCGCAGAGTCATATTCTATGGAAACAGGTCAGGAAACGGAGGAGTGCGCAACGTATAGCGAGCGACCCACCAAATGAGTGAGATTTGGGTACATGCCGGTATACACACTAAAGACGGACATGGTTATGCTGAAAAAACAGGAAAGAAGCGGATACAACGCTGGTTGAAATTAAACTGAGAAGGAATAATTGCGGAAAGTACTGCAACAGACCGATGCGTATGATAATCGGGCGGAATTTTACGATTGGATGTTTAGGAGCAGTTGATGATGCAAGGGTGGCAATAACGGATCTGGACTCGGAGGTGTCGGCTCGTAGGCGTTGGATTTTTGACTGATCGAGATGAGCTTTCAGCGAGAAAGATTGGACAAATTTCGAACACTCACAACTTGTCGCAGCATGAAGATTAGCATATTTATAAAGGACAGGACCTCGACGGCTGACATTAAGAGCATTGGAGCATACTGCGTAGCAATCAGCCAGTCGAGCGGGCCCTTGGGCGTAGGGTCTTTGAGCCAACATTGGCGGGTCGGGGCGTACCAACTACAAGAAGTTGAAATAGAATCAGGTATTTACATTACGGGAATGAAGGCCTGCCCACCCGAGCTTGCCTGCAGCCCATATCGGTATGATGCAGGCCCCGGAGAGGAAGACAGCTCCGAAAAAATAGTATTTCTCCATGTTGTTGCCGTTAACACCATAGACAAGAACGAGCCTTGGTGATCGCAATTAAAATATGAGCAAGAAAACAGGAGAAAAGGGGGTGTACTGGAGATTGAGTGCCACGCAGAAAAACATACACGCGGAGAAAAAGGGAGCTGCCTGAAGCGATGGTTAGATGTTTCCCAGGTGAAGATGTCCAGCCACGTACCATACACAGGAAGACGACGAAACTGCAGCCAGGACTTCGTTCTTTCATAAGTACTTGCACCAACATCTGTGAACCGAAGACAACGCTGGGAAATTGGTTGTGAGCGGAAGCAATTATGAAAGTTCTTCCATCTACTTTGCTATCAGAGCATACACGAGTAAGCGAAAACTGATGCGATTGAGGTGCGGCCGCGACACCGGGTTCCACTGCAGATACGCAACGGCCACCAAGAATAGAACCGATGCGACGACTCCGGGAATGGATGCAGCAAGGACCACATCCCTAGAAGAAAAGCGGATTTCAGTGACTTTCAAATCGCTGGCGATGCCATGCGTACTGGATGGATTCGTGAAGGCGCGCGCCCGAAGACATGGATGCAGAGACTCGCTTCAAGTCGAGTCCAAGGCACGCGACACGCAGGGAATAGGGAGCCACAGATAGATTGTCTAGGCACATTATTAAGACCCGTCCAAATGAATTTCCCAGATACGATCGCCGCATCAGAGGTGGCAAGGGCCGCGGCCAACTGCACGGGATCACGGAAATACCCGGACGAAGTTCTCACTACATACTTTGAGGGTACCTCCGCAACACGCGACTTGGCGTTTAAATTTGGTTCAAATTTTTCCACCACCCCTTCTGGACCCAGCAGTGGAGAATACGAACAATCTGAGGATGGCACCAGACGTCCGCCAGGTGAGTGCGGACCAATAATTGATTTTCGAGGGGGGTGGAGGTTACATAAACCTCAGATGGACGCCGTTGTCTTTGAGAATGACAGCGGAGTGACGGATGATCGGACCTCGCGCTTCCGCTGAACACTGCCCCCATACAAGACTTTCTCTGGCTTGGCAAACTTGATTCTTGTCACTGAAACGTGAGTCGCATTATGGGGGAAATCTGATCTCCGCTCCCGACGTCTCCCATGTTCTCCGCATGTTTGCTCATGTATTCCTCCTCATATTTTAATTCTGATTAACTCAGGCTCGCTGGTCTGTGGCGTTAAGGGCAACAAGATTCGGAAATACTCTACTTTCAGAGCGGTCTTCTACTGGGTCTTATAGCAGCGCGTGAATTAGGCACCCTTTAAACACCTGATTCTATTTAAACTCCTTGGGTACGGACGCAAAGACTAGAGTTTGAAAAACTTTAAGAGGTGTACGTAATATGCGCCATTAGCTCGATATCCAGGCCCTCGTTTTGCCCCATGGGTGCAATGCAGGGACGACGGACATTGCTGGGATGAATGGCGGCGGTTTCAGTGTTTTTCCTTCTAGTTATATTCCAGTGCAGTATATTGTACTAGTCTCTTATAAACAGACGCTACAACAAAATTTGAGCTCGTACCTTGCTGTGTTGCCTGAATTACCCGTGATCCGTGATTGGAGATCAATGTTATTATAATCAAAGGTAGGTCAGCATGTATCTTTGAGTAGTCACTCCAGAAATAGTGTGGTTTCGGGGCTCCCAAAAACGTTCCTGAAGTTCTTAGTATCAGTAAGGGAATAAGCAAGCCTGAAACCATTAATTTCAGGAGCAGTTTTATCTGCCCAGAAATGATAGGTTTTGGGCTTCATCCCGAAATAAAAAGTATCAGCCAGCCTGAAACCTATCGGCCCGCCCGGAACGGTATGGCCCGGGCACCTGAAAACAATAGTTTCGGGCACGCTCCCGAAACTAATTGTCTCGGTACACAATAAACTGCTCCTGAAACCATTGGTTTCAGGCGCACTTATTCCCTAGCTGATACCAATAATTTCAGAAATGTTTTTGGGCACTCTGAAACAACTCTATTTCCGGAGTGAGTAGTGACCTTCGTCACTTCGTTACTTCGCTTAATCTTGCGAAGTTTCGTGACTTTGATGGAAAGCTATGAAACTTCGTCACTTTGGTCAGCTTTCAGGAAAGTTCGTGAGTTGTGCAATTCACGCAAATCAAAAGCATCAATTCGGCCATCACTTCCTCCTCCTCTGTTTTTTTCATGTAGATACCTTGGCCTAACACTAACACTAACCTCTAACCTCTAACCCCTAACCTCTAACCACTAACCACTAACCACTAACCCAAACCAGCAAACCCAAACTGCTAACTGCTAGCCTCTAACCACCTAACCCGAACCTAACCGGCCACTCGCGGCACGCTGTCGAGGCTCATGACTCTGTGATGTACCGAATAGTCGCCGCTGGACAAGCCTAGGATGTGAACTCACGAACTTTCATAGAAATCTATCAAAATCACGAACGTTCGCGAATTCCCATCAAAGTTACAAGGTTTCGCGAACCTAAGCGAAGTAACGAAGTAACGAAGTAACGAGAATGGCGCGGACTCGGAATGATAGGACTGCCTGTGGATTTTGTTCGGTCTGATAAAGGCAAACTTCAGACAAGGGGATGAAACCATCCGCGCGGTACTCCCCAAACTGTGTGAGTATCCTTGTTTTTTTTTAAAAAACAACAACAAAAAAAAAGGCTTAGAGCAACGATATCGCATCAGTGGCGGTGTCATGCCATCAGTTGTCCTTGCTCTTGTCCAAAACGACTCTTTCAAGCCTGGCCTTTGTCCGGCGTTGAAAACGCGCCCAACCAAGGCTCTCGAGGAAGACGCTGGTGGCGTGGACCGTTCGCGAGCGAAGTAACGGCGATATTTTGCCACAGGAATATAGTCCTGCTCCTGACGAATGTCGAGCAGATTTTCAAGGCATTCATAGGGTATGAAAAGCCCATATGCAATGCCCACATGACGTAAGGCTCATTTGGATGGTGGTGCGTCGACTTTTTCGTTCTCGTATTGGATCTACCAACTCAAGCTAATGAGACCCATATGTCAGCGATTGAATGCGCGGCAGAATAGTGATAACTAGAGGACTCGGATACATATGGCAGGGGTGCGCGTCTATTTCTCATCCTTCGTACACCCTTCACTCCACCCGTTCAGTCGCGGCCACATCTCGCGCACCGATATATTGTGACCGCCTGCACTTCCCTAACCACCACTGCCGCCGGGTGGCTACCTTGATCCGCCGCCCCTCCTTTTCTCCCAGCACTCCCTCTCCGAGTCTCCATCCTTTTACTCCCCCATCCTCATGCATTCCTTCCCCGACTTCGAATTGTTGCTCATCTTTGTTTTTCAGGATCCACACTCACGAATTACGTGCCAGCTACGAATGAATGTATCAAGGGAAGGAACGGTGCGGGTACGAGGATACGAATCGGTATCGCTGACTCGTGAGTATCTCTTTCCTCTCTGCACTCGCCCGCCTCTCCCGTGCGCTCCTTATTTGGTCTTTCCTTTCACTGTCTTCGCGGTCCCACCCCACATTGTGCTCGCTCTTTGTGTGCGATATCGCATCCTCCTCCCGCAGGAGATGCGGTGACAGTCCTTTTGACTCCCCGCATCTGCGCGCGCTCTTTACTGCGCCCATCTGCAGCTTCACTCTTCACTCACTTCTCCCCTTCCCCCGTTTCTCCCTTCCCCCGTTTCTCCCTTCTCCATCATCCCGCATCCTTTCCTCTCGGCGCTCCATCCCCCTTCCCTCCCCGTCGGCGCATGACAAGCGCTACTAACGTCCTTTTCAGTGCACACGACCTGGACCCCCTTCCTCGAAAGAGCACGATCAAGGACGGCGCCTCTTCATACTTCGCAGAAGCTCAAATGCCCGGGCCAGCCGCATCCACCCACGCGCTCTCCCGCGCTACCCACGCCTCGGATTCCCAAGTTCCGCGCTACCTGCATCCGCAACGCGCCTGGTGGAACCAAAAATGGCGCCATGCGGGTGGGGGAATTCCCGCACCGCTGGGCGTGGTCTTTGTGCTGCGAGCGTCGAAACGACGGAGCGAAGGCGGGCAGGTTGGGGGCGGACGAGACGCGTGGTGGAGTGCATGGGTAGGAGACGCAGGTAAGGGCGCACGGGCGCACGGACGGGGCTGCGTACGCTTCGACGCTCCGTCCCTCCCTCGCCGACGTCTCGGCAACCTGCATCGACGACGAGCCCTCGCACATGCTACTAGAGATGGCACCATGCGGGTGCGGGAGTTCTCGTGCCGCTGGGTGTGGTCTTTATGCAGGCGGGCCTCGCATCGACGGAGTGAAGGTAGGGAAGGCGCAAAGGAAGGTCGGGAGCGGACGAGGCTAGGGGTGGATGGGTGGGGAAATGCAGGTTGGCGCGGCGCACGGACGACGCGGGCTGCGGGGCTGCGTACGCCTGCATGCTCTGTCCATCCCTCTCTGACTCCTTACCTACCTCCATCGGCGATCCACCGTCTCCCATGCGGGTACGAAAATCGCACCGCCGGGCGTGGGCCTTGCGATGCAGACGAGCGCATGTCGCGGGTGGAGTGCCGGTGATGGGGAGGATGGTGCGTTGCGGTCTCGCTACGAAACGAGTGCACCATGCCGGGGGGGTCCAGCGGCTTCGATGCTCGAGCTTCAAGTGTTTGGGCAAAGTACTTCTCGATACTTCCCCTTGGCCTTCAAGAGAACCGTGTAATCAGCATAATCACCCGTCTTCATAGCTTTCTTCTTGCCCCGCCTGGCGCTCTTTCAGCAGTCACAAATATACGTTCCGTCAGCACTTCAGGTTGGCCATCGGTTTCACTTTGCAATTCCGACGCTTGGCATAACGAGCAGCTTGATTGGGCTCAATTCAGAGGACGGGGTAGGAACCGGCATTTCAATTGTGAAACTCCCCATGTTTCCAGGGCCAGCGCGTGGCTGGCCAGCTTTAAAACTCGCGAGGTGAGCTTTGTTTGGTTCATAAAGTCCTCGCCTTTGGATCCACTACAAACAACGATCTATTCCTTAATCCGTGCTGAATCTCCTTACCCATCGTACTCGCAAGGTTACAGAGGTGCATTTGTTGGTCAGATTGAATTCATTTTACCCGTCTTCCACCGAACTCATTATTGAACCGATTCAAATATTGTTGAATGTCCCACATTGTGGTCCAAACAGCCGCTTAACTTTCATGTAGGTAGGTACTCATGGTGTACGAGCCGGACCGTCCTGATTCTTTTCTAGAGTTCCCGCTTGCCTCCTACGAAGGAGCTCTCTGCGTCGGTGGGCCGGCATGTACCACTACGAAGCTTGACTCTTTAATTATCATTGACAGCACTGGCGGGTGAGCGACAGGCGGTCGTCGGGTGCATTAAAAATGTGTCGGTGCTTCCGAGGACTAACTGTCTTTTATTTTAATGTCATCGTACGCAATACAGCAAGTGTTCCCCATTATTGAATATGCACAAGTCAGTTTCTAACGGAATCTACTTGCGTCTCCCTCGTTATATGGGCATCAACTTCAACGCCACGATGCTGTGATTTCATTCAAACAGAACCAGTGGCATGGCCTCGTGGCTAGTGTACGGAATGTTCCCCAATCGCCATGTCAGCGCTTCATTTCAAGTGACTGAGAGCCCTTAACGCCGTGTGCATGCAGCCCTGGGACGGCCATATAGTCACCCTACAATGCCGCCTTGCGTTCATCGAACCTGTGCTTACAGCCATGTTCAGAATGTGGGTGTGTCCATTTTTCCGCCGTCGATCTAGACATTGATTCGAACCTTTCCACTGGCGTGCATCTTCATAGTGGGTATACTGTTTCCACCGATATCCCGGCTTGTGCTTGGCTTCTTACCCGCAGGTATTCTTGTCAAATCTTTGGTCACTTTGGTCAATCCGTATGATGATATACCGCCTGAGATGTCAATGGTTGCTCACCTCATAATCGACGACAATATCGTCAAGCAATCGGAGACAATGATTCCGGAGGCATGCAGGAATTCTTGGAAAGTGAAATTTGACTGCAAGATGTGAGCACCTCAATTTTCCGCAGATCCTCACTCTCCATCGCAGCCCACCGGCAAACATCAGGGCACTCACTTGCTTGGTCATATAGAAATTGCGAGAGGCGAGGCGCTGACATATGGGGAGTAGAAGGAAAGTACGTCCCATGGTGGTACAACAGTGACCTCCCATTGAAAATCAATATCCAGCTTTTACCCTACGACCCAATAAAGTCAACACCGATGGTCCGTCGTGTTGGAGATTGATCCGAGACCTGATTTAGTTACGTCATTCCACGTTGTGTACACACGTTCTTTTGTGATTACAATCAATTGTTGCTTGTCTTTTGCGCCCATCTGTGTTTTGTGCCCGCCTCTGGTGTTTGACTTCTAAAACGTCGCTCGAGCTTCGGACAGCTTTCTCAGTTTCCGAATCCTCGACCGCGGAGTCGTCTGGGTTCAATCGGACTGAGATTCCGATTCACCGTGAGCTTGAATCAACTTATAGTTACTTGCCAGTCTCAATATTTACAGTCAGCCCATTGTCTCAGAGACCGATTTGAACGCCTCGGCAACATCGGCGACATCAGTGAAGTCATTTCGTTGTTCAAGCGGGCTCTTGCAGATCTGCCTCGCACTGACCCTGACTGGTTGGAATGCTTGCACAATCTGGCCACTGCCTTTGCCACCCGGTTTCGACATTTTGGTGACCTGGCGGACATCAATCAGTCCTTGCTGATATTGGAAGAGGCTACCATCTTTTTCCTGTGGGTCATCCAACCAAGCTGAAGTATTTGGCGAGTTTTGGTTCCCTTCAGACTCGCTTTACCCGACTCGGGGACCTCGATCTCTCCGTATCGGTGTCGAGTAGGGCTGTCCGATCATCTCTCACAGGCAAATAAAAGTGCTACTCTTTGACCATCCTCGGTTTTTGCCTTCAAAGTTGTTTTGTGCAGCTGGGGAAGCTCGATGACCTGAACAGGTTTGTTTCAGTGGGCCGGGAGGCCGCAATATCTTGTCCAGACGACGACCCGCAGAGGTGGCTGTTTGGATGGTCTTGCGACGATTAATGCCTTGCGACGCGCTCTAACTGGCTCGATGACCTAGGTGCCCTGAACGAGGCCATATCTCATATCGTAAGCAGATGCCTCGAATCACATTGTAGCTGTTTGTCTGTTCCGATTTCAGCCCACGTTTCTCTCCGGCTCCACGGATCGCCCACATTAGCAGCTCAATTTCCTGTTGCTTTCCGAGTCCGCCCGAAATGTCAAAGCTCATTGGGCTTCAATTCATTTTGACCTCCCCGAACAGCCGTTCAACATCTGCTCAAAAGGAAGGTCTCATTCGATTCCTTCTCTCTCTCGGCGCACTGCGTCGTGTTCTCTGTCCCCATCTCTGGCATCAGCCTCCTCTCCGCCCAAATTACTGCTGGTTCATAAAAAAAAAAGACCTACCGGACCTGCGGATTTTCGTCCCTGTGCTCGGCTTTCTCCTCCTGACGGTGTCTCAGACAAGCACTCTGAGAGTGAGACTACACCCCAAAGTTTTGCCCTCAAGATCCAAGCCCACAGAATTCATTGGCAATCCTGCTCAACGTTCGCGGCCATCCTCAAGTTTCAGCCAATTATATACTCCGTCAGACCACTCCGCAGGACTCATCATTCCTTCAAGCGCTCAGCTCCGGCTTGAAAATCTCAAAACCTGGCCAATTCTTCAATGATGTCCTTCCCTTTATTTGAGCAAGATCTCAATTTATACTGAAAACCATTCAAGATCTTCCAAGAGCTCCAATTAAACCGGTTGAACACGTGCACTCGGTGAGTTTCGAGTGGTACAATCCATTCATAGCTTACAGGTGATCGCTACAGGTGGAACTTAGCGCCGGCCCAAGTGCGAATTTCACACGCCAGCAGATTGGCTTGTGATCATGGTTCCCCTATGCAATCTAGCGAAAATCGCAAATTATTCGTGGACGTCGACAGTAAGCCATGTTTTCTCTTAGCGGTATTTTCCCACCAGGGAACATAGGTATTCCTAACGCTGCTCCTGAGTCATCGCGCTCCATCAAACGGAGTCCAGGTACGACAACCGGAAATACCAAGTGTGTAACGTTTTAATACGTCTTGCGGTGATCTCGGTGGCGACGGCTGAGCTTCAGGTGGGTTCAATTCAGTGTATTTCCACCTGAGACTGAATGATTGTGGCCAGGCGTCCACCCTTCAATGCACAGATTATTCTTTAATTCTGTTTTCGATCTCAATTCTGTCCGCTGTGCGAGGAACCAATTGTAACTGTCCGTTGGGAGTGGCTTACTTGAATCATTGTATGAGATGGTTTCTGCATATGTAAGGCCCCGGGGCAATACTTACTCATAGTGCATACTTCGTTCTTTATTTACTGGTCTGAGCCTCGGATATGAATATAATATGATACGGAGCGATGCGTTTTCAAATCGTTTTCAAGTCTATTCGAATATGTGGGGGAACGAGCTCAGGCCCAGCCATTTATTCAATTTTGGGGGCTGATTGTCATTGGTCTCTACCATATCTCTCGACCGATGTCAGGATATCTGCGGTCAGCTCTCTGGAAGAAGCCTTTTACCTTTGTTTGGGCTTGTATTATGATGGGAAACAGCGCGATGTGTCACGTGGCTCTTTGCAAAATTTCTTAGGAAGCACTTATGAATTCTGAGAAAAATCATGCCATATGGCGGAAGCCTATTAATTTCTCAAAAGTGGAATAAAGTGTGCCACACATTCACACACGCATGTTCGTCAAGTTTAAGCATCCAGACTGGATGCTGAAACCTCCCGATCCTCGATATGGCCGCTAATCTGCCTACACAGTCCTTAAATGTTCAATACATACAGTTGGCCATTTAGGACATGTTTTAGCTCCCTTGATATCATGGGCAATTCTTACCAGCGAGGTGACCAGAGCGAATATATTGATATTCAGCGGCAAAATATGATAAATAAACTACAAATACGATATGGGACAGGAAGGTGAATACGATCGATGTGGATGAGAATACGATGCGGCAAATAACTTATGATCGTCATATTTGGACAGCACTATGTCGAGTCTTCCCCGGTGATTCTCTCACTACCCACAGTGTGGGTTGTGTCCCATCAGCATCTAATCTTAGATGTAGAGGGCAAGTCTATCGAGGAACAATATTGTCTAGCCAAACAAAATGCGTAATCTAGAATAACGCCTGTATAGGGGATACCGTATTATAAAATATAGTGAGAGGTATAAGAAAGGCTCTGGGCAAGTCCGTATTCTATAGTCAAATTAACGAGGAAAATTATCATAGGCCATGCGCACATCCACAGAGCAGTGCTCTAAGGAAAAACAAGTTGGCCAAAATTAGATACCACTCAAGTAACAAGAAGACTGGGCCGACATACCAAACATCGGGCCATACGGCGCCAGTGATGCCAACCCACTCATTAACCGATTCAACCCTGCCTCCAACTCGTGATCCGTCTGTGTTGCTATATTGAATCCCGGCGAACGATGGGCTGCGATATTGATCTCGGACATGTAGAAACTCGCGATAGTCCAGTAGATGGGCTGGAGGGCAGATGTATCAGGTGTCGCCAACTGGATGCATCAAAACAAGAACAAAAAAGCGTACCCCGAACACCGGATCGATATGGCGTAAATTAATTGTGTTCATGCCTTCGATACCACCTACAATACGAGCAGACGCGGCGAAGGCTTGATATCTCGAGTGCTCCGACGCGCTGGTGTACGGCGCGTGGAGGCGAAGAATTGCTAGGTCTATGAGTGCGTGGGCCAAAATCAAATTGTGGTCGCCAGGTAGCTGGGGAAGTAGTGCTTGAAAACTGAGTAATCGTCTCTCCAACGAGGTAAACAGGACAGCATCAGAGCGGCTTGATATTGGAAACGAGACAACGTGCTCAAGGAGAACCCCTGCCTTGGCCAAGCAAGTGACAGGGGTGAGCCCTCCGGTGTTGGCGCCATGGAGGAACCTTTCAGTGGTACTCCCACCCTAAGCGGTGTAATCATCCCGGGGTCATCGAAACAGAGAAAAAAAATCCCTCACGTCCGAATTCACATCCCACGGTGTGTCGATAGTGAGACCGGACGAAATCGAACACAGGACCCCATCCGCAGCAACCCAAGAATTGCTGAGAATTACGACAGCCCAAAACGCATCGACTTTGTTGACGGCATTTGAACCTTCGTTAATCAGCGACGTCCCCATCGGAAAAGCTGGGTGGGATGTATAGTACTGCTGCTGGGACCCCACCAGATGCAAGCGTGCACCCAAGGCGATAGACGTGGCCGCCGCGGAATGATAGCGGCCCTGCATCAGATCTGCGCTATGCATGAAATAAAGGGAAAGCAGCACCTCCGCTTGCAATGTCTCGAGAATGAGCTTGGAGCGAATCCCAACGCTAGTTAGATCCTGGGGTACGTTTTGTATGACACACATGAGGAAGGCATCTGGCGTGTGTGGATCTTTCGGTGGGACATCCAATAGAATACTTCCCCAGAGATACACAGCACTGAGTAGTGCGGGGGAGGGTCGATCGTGGTGTCCGAATGGCAATGGGAGGAGTGCTGTCTGTCTAAACAGAAAGGAGTCGATGAAGAAGTAGACACTCCTGGAGAATCTTCCCAAAAAGATATCTACGCTGATGTGAAGGTGTGTCAGTTTCATTGTGGGGGATGTGCAAGTATATTCACAGATTGGTGATCACATCCGGGGTGGGTTCCTTGCAAATGATTAGAATAACTGCTGAAAAGCACAAGGGGTACTCGCACCAATAGGGCAATGGGCGGAGATCCCTCGAATCCCATCTGAGGAAGGAGGCCTGGACTCGTCTCCTGCATATTAGGCATCGTGTATGGCCGACTCAAATACACTCGGGATGGGTCGGAGTCGACAAGGAGCTCAAGTTCCTCTATGCGCTCTTTGAGGCGTCGAATGGTTTCCAACATTTGGGCGGGTGTTTCCTGAGAATGGGGAATATCGGACGGATAACTGCATGGTGCCCAAGTTCTCGGAGGGCGAAGTCGGCATTGATTACATTGTGGCTTTGCGGTATCGCATTTCTGAAATGGGTGTTAGTGGCACTGGGCAGGAGGTCAACATTGACGTGCAATCTTTCGTCGTCTGACGAGAGATATTAGCGATTGATGTATGAAATGCAAAGAACTATGTAACCTGCAGTTATTACAGGCTTTGTTCCTCTGGATTGAATTTGACGAGTCGGATGTGGCGGCCACTTGGACAATGAGGGGGTCGAGCATTCTGTCTTTGGCCTTTCACGTTCGTGGAATGTTATATTCCTGCATCTCGGACTCCGTGTGAGCAGGACACAAGTTATGCGGTGTGGCCGGTATGTGGTTAGGGGTATAGATTCAATCAGACACTAATTTCCACCTCGGTTTCTGAATTATATTGTACGCCAAATGTGGCTTTAACGATGTGATAATATCTTTTTGAGGGTGAATTGGTTTTTTTTTTCAAGAAAAGATAACCACCGCCTCGAGGGCATCCGAACGTGAAGTTCGGCAAGATTTTGGGCACTATCCGCTGTGGGATCGAACATGGATTTCCGTCCACGTCTTCGGTCAGACCTGCATTTTGACAGGTTCTGGACCTACCTTAGCCGAGGTTTGGCGAGGCTGTCGCGACAGCCTCGCCAAACCTGGACTGATGGGTCCAGGGAACCATCAAAATGCAGTGACATGGCTGTGTCCATATTTGCACGGGACATGGAGGCACTTTCCGTCGCGGGAATCGACCATCGGGCAGCATAATGGTGTAGCTGGGCTGACTGACTCCCGGGGTCACGTCGCCGGGCACAGCCGACAAGGCTGTGCCAGTCGGAGTTTAAATCAACGTCATCATCGGATCAATGCTCACAGAAAATTCAAAATTGTAAAGGAAATTGAGAGGCTATAAAGTGACTCAGAGATGATTTTCATGGTCAGTCAACGTCGTAGACGTTATGCCTCTTCGTCCACAACTTAAAATCGGTCACCTCCTGCTTCGATTGACCTCCCGTATGTTCCCACCCGATGTATTAATATAACAGTACCTGCCACTCGGAGTCGAATCTTGCCCCTAAATCTTGTGGTCTAAGAAGTAAAATTGGAAGTGCCGCTCACACAGTGACGTCGGAGTAGAAGTTTGTCCGAATAATTCTACACGCACGCATCGCCTGGTACACAGGCAGCAGAGTTCCCCAAAGAACAACCTACCTAATTTCAGCGAGATCAGAGCATTTTTGCGGGTTTCACGAATGCCGAACCCTCAGATACTAGTGTGGCGCGTGCTCCCATCCCGAATTGACTCCAGTCAACGTGGCCGTTTCAAAGATTACCACTAGAGGACCTGTTCGGGTCATCAGTTCCGACGAACGCCATCCTCGAATGCCTTACGGTGTCCAATCGCCGGTCTTCTTTTCGAGATTTCCATCCCTTCGGTCATATTTATATTTCGCGGTTCGACCACAACAGATTTTCTTTTCGTCGTCAACTTACTGGGTATATGATGCGCAAGGAATCGTGCGTTCCGTGAGGCAGTGCCAAACGGATCTGACAGTTAACTCGGTGGCACGAGTGCCAAGGGGATCGATAACGACGACCAGATTAAATTGGACATATACCTGCCACAGAAAACACTTCCGTCACAGTACTCGACTATAAACTTGGATATCCTGAGAAATTCGATTGTGCCGGTTTGAAGGCCTGGCCCGTAGTTATTTGTCTGGCCCAATCCCGAGCACAACAATTTACAGGAGTTCCGTTGTAGGAGTATATAGATATACTTGGTCTCTTGTAGACAGACGCTCCAACAAAGTGAAGCTCGTACCTCGCTTGTTGGAATATACACTTGGCAGTTGCCTTCGACAGTTGCTTGACTCTGCGGTAGCCTCGCACGACAATATACCCCAACCTCGACTGTTTCTATCGTGCATCGCAGTGGCAATGACGGCGCGCGGTTAACAGTTAACACCGTTTCTCCGTCCACTGTAATTCAGAATGGGTCTTTGTCCGACAGATCTTCGACCCGGTGTCCGCATCCTCTCTTGAGTGTACCTCAAATTTCGAATTTCCCTTTCCAGCCGGACCCCCACCGGATCCCAAAGGTTCAGTTTAGCAACCACTGCCCAAAGTCAGAGCTCAAGAACCACCGCATCCAAAATGTACGTGATTATCTCAGGAGGAAGTGCTGTACATCCATGTTCCTGCCATCAGGTTTTTAGCCCCCCAAGGCACTGGCGACGTCTCGGAATCCGCGACAGTGAGGTCAGTATATTCGGGTATCTCGCTCACCTTACGCGTTGATAATCATTATGATGATGTAGGAATCACATTCCCGTCAGAGTGATTACAGGGATCTCGGTCGCCTTGGCTATCATTGCCCTCTGTTTCGTCGCTTTACTATTACTGTGGGTCAGGTCCCGCCGCCGCGCTGCGAAGATCGGGACCATTGAAATTAACCCGCGGGCCAGCACCTTGATTATCGAGGCAGGTGACGTGAACAACGACAGTTCCTCCGACACCCCCAGAGCCGGTGCAAATACAATTGCGCGACGGCAACTGGAGAAGCAACTGCGCGCAATACAGAAAAAGATGGTCGATCTCGAAGACATTAAGAGACGTTCTTCGTCAGGGTCATCAGACGGCCCGGGGAGACGCCGAATCTTGCGTCTGATGCGAGCCTCCAACAGAGGATCATCGGAGGTCCATGCGGAGGTCCAGGCTGCAAAGGAGCAGATCAATCGGCTGGTGGAGGATGAATGCGCTGGAGGCGAATGCGAATTGGGCATACGGCGAGGGGATCTCGGAGGATCCTCCACCAGATTATGTTTAAGGCGGCGCTGGATAGTTCAGGAGCTTGTCAGATGCCTTTGCTGTGTTTATGAAGACACAATTATATGGGCATTATGGTCACAACGGGCGAGGGAGACTAAGTAAAAGCGGAAAGTGCGACGAGCGCCGCTGCGCAATGGCAGCGCTTGCATGGTGGGTGTGGGAGCCCGCTTCGGTGTACCCGGCGATCAAACCGTGATTGCCGTTTCCCTCTTGGCTTTCCCCACCGTGTCCCAAACTCGAAAGACAACGCTCAGCTGTCCACCGCAAACCAATCCACACGAATATGTTGCACCTCTCAGGCTATCTTTCCGGTTCCCCTCCGTCTGAGCCCCTGCCAACTTCTCCTAATCTCGATTTCTTCAGCCTGCCGCCCTACCCTCTCTTGTGCCTTTGTGTTATACCTCCGTTACGTGTCATATGGAATACGCTTGGTTTTTTTTCTTCCATCTTGAACCCGCTTGCTCGTTATCTCGCCTTGGCTCAGACTGTCCTCCGGCACATCACTCTTTCTTTCTGCTCATCCACATCCTCATCTGCATCGGATTCCCTTTGTGCGCCACTCGAGTGTCTCCCATGTGTGTTCCAATCTTCTTTGCACCTTTCCACGTAATTGCCACAACTACTCCTCCCGTCTTTCGAATGATTTTCGTTCGGCGATATACAGTCAGTCAGTCTTCCGCACATCCACCGTGCCGGGCATCCCCCGTCATGCACGCGCAACATACCACACCGAGCCCACTGTAGTCACTCCCTCCTCTTCCATGCGGCATTCCATTCCCGTCCCATCCTCAACATCACGCTTTCGCTCTGCCTCACAGCTCGTCCTCCCTTCCTCCCGTCCTTCCATTCCTACTCCTGCTCCCGCGCCCCGCGCTGGCGTCGGTTTTTCTTCTTCCATCTTCTTTTTCTTACTCAGGGGTTCAAGCGGACAGAACCAAGGATTTCATTCGATTCCACTCGCTTTGTACTCGCATAAATCTCCGCCCCGCCCCGCCCCGCCCAGCGCTCACTCTCAGGGTTCCTCGGCGCCGGTCCAATTGGATTCGGATGATCGGGTTGAAGTTACGGGTTCAGATTACCAGATCATCGGGTTCGGGGCTCGGGTTTGAAATTCCACTTCCGCTGGCGCTCGCGTTCGTATTCACATTCCACAGCTCGCTCTCCCAACATTTGCTGGGATTTGGTGTTGCCTCCCTTGTTCCTACCTCCCCCAAACGAACGAATGAAATGAACAGACGGCCACCCAACGTTCTGAACTTATCTTCGACTTTTGGCCCCGATGTTCCTTATTGATCCGAATCCCGGACTTGCTTTCGTGTTCTCGAAGTTTCCAAGACTTATTTTTTACTTGGGCGGTGTGCGATCCATATGCTAGTGCCTCATGGCAATGGCGTCCTTGGACTCGACTCCGATGTCGCCAAACTACTTGTTACTCGGTCAGTCGAAGTTATTTGTCAGATACCCACTCCTGATACCTGCTGGCGCGGACTGTCGAAGGAATAGAAAGGATCGGTTGGCTGCGGCACAAGCCAAATCTCTTTGTCGCTATCAACTGCAATGGTGTGGAGGTGCAGCGAACTCCTACAATTAAGCGGCAACTCGCACCCAATGGGAGTATCTGATGAGGATGTGAGCTTGTCGGAATCATCGTTACAACTTCTTATACACTGATTCTCCCAGCTCGGCTGCTCCATCTTCGGCCATTTCTCTGCAGCTTTTTCACGATTCTTCATTCCCGCTCGTGGGAGATGAGTGTCTCGGAACATTGGATATCACTATATCTGCGTTGCGGGCGCTCTGCAGATCCGATAACGAAACAAAAGGCAAGGAGTTTGATTTTGATTTTGATTTGATTCTCCAGGTTCTCACTCTTTTTTTCTTTCTTTGTAAACAGTGGTGAAGCTCGAACTACATAGTGTTGACGCAAACCTTGCAGGGAAGTCTGCCGCCACCATTTCTGTGTGTTTGATGACGGATAACGAAGCCGCTGCACTGGCGGCTGCTACCGCTCCGAAGAATGGAGCGAACAGCAGCTCTGCTACCATGGGAGCCGCGGACATCGTCGCGCAGTCAGTATCAACGGCAATTGACTTTGAGTCAGCGCTGGGAGTCCTCACTTCTAAGCTCGAAATCATCGTTGACATTGGAGATCAAATCGCGGCGGTATGGTTGCATTCCTCGTGTGAGCACGGCTCTACTCATACATGCATATGCAGATCCACCCCTATGCAAATATTGCAAGGAAAGTTGTAACTTCTGTGTATCAGGTACGCAGCACAACACTGTGCCCGATAAACCCACTGAGAGAAATCAGGTCGCAAAAAAACAGCGAGCCGCAGACGCCAAGTTCGTCACGCTTGTTGAGACGATGGTCGACATTTATTCGTTTGTGGGGGACATCGAGTCTCTGCCCCGAAAGATCAAGACCCTCGAAAATCAAGCTCTCGCCATCGTTCAAAAGACAGTCGAATGTGCGCTGTTTATCCAAGAATATACTTCAAGAAATTTCCGTGGTGAGTAATCTATCCTTTGTATTTTGGCATCTATGTTAAACTTTCAAGCAGACCGCGCTGTTCAAGGTATCTGGAACCGCACAGAGCAGAAGGTCGACGAGCTTTCTGCAGCATTTCTCAAGCTGAAGGAGTCTGTCGATGGTCGCCTAAAAACAGAATCGTTCTTTGTGTCAACAAAAATCCTCGGTGGTGTTGAGCGTTTGGGTGCGTCCGCAGGTGCAGTATGAGGGGGATCAATGAGTCCTTCTAGAGCAATCAGATACTCTCAAAATGCTCAATCCGGTCGACATGAATGCTAGCCTGCGGGTTAGTGTTTACCAGGATCACGCCGCAAAACATTGGACATCGCGGAATGGGTTACCGTCACGCCCAATTCCCCAATGTTCTCTGGTTATCTGGCGTCGCAGGCTCCGGCAAAAGTACAATCTCGACAACAGTCTCCGAGTCTTTTCGAGTGATAGATCAACTCGGCAACTCCACCGGTGCGTCCGACGTGAACAGCGGCGGCAACAATCAGTGGGGGTGGTCAGACGATGTACGAGGTCCTATAGAAGAGAAGAATACATTAGTCAGATTGTTTCAGAGGCAGACATGCAACTCACTAGGAGAATGCCAGGTTAGCGTGGTCGCTCTCCCAGACAGCGCGCTCGACTCCAGCAGCGGCGGCGAAGACCAAACCGGCCACGTATGCCGATGTGTCAGGTCCTAAAGGACAGCCACACAGGGGGCATGCCCCACCGCTTATCAGCTCATAAGCCGCAGACACTTATGAACGGCGGGTTGCTCGCTTATTGATGGCTCGGAGAAACTGCCTCATGTTTTCCTCATGTGTATTTGTAATGAACATTGATGTGTAGCAGGTTCAAACCTGGGTAGTAGTGTTCTTTTTGAAACACCATATTCTATTTAGTGGCACACTCAGATATGCAACCGGAATGTCACCTACACCTCCAAAAGATTACCATACTCTACAGACATATTTCTGTCAGCATTGTTGAGTCTTTTTCGGGTGTGTTGTCAGGGACAGAAAATATTCACTCAGTTGATGCAATCCACGGAGCCTAGAATTTTTTGTGTGGCTCTTGGAACACAACCGGTATCCTGAAAAGCATAATATCTCGGAGATATACAATCGTCAAGTGGCAAAACTCCTCTTGAATGTTTGCAGTCTTTGAGGAGGAACCAATGTCATGGCTATAGGTGAACCCATCTCGGTCAGTGTTTATTTGGGTGCCATTGGGTGCCTGAGATCTATAGCCTTGAAAGGGGTGAGCTCGTCGAGAGTGCTGGGATGGTGAAGTAGCACAGTATATTACAACTTGGCATGTTCCAGAAAATGGGACCCAGTCAAGCTAATATATTATCTGGAATTTTGTTCTGAAAGAAAAGAATTCACAGAATAGCACAAGTACAACCCACCTCACTCAACTAGAACCAGTTTTGGAAACAACAAGGTCGTGAAGGCTGCGAAAATATAGAACTGTTGTAGAGAATATGTCTACAAAGAGTTCGGCAATCTACTGGATGTGTAGCCAACAATGCTTTTATATTTCTGAGTCTGCCCCTAAATAAAATGTGATGTTTAAAAAGAATGCCGTTACCCAGGTTTTAACCCACCACAGATAAATGTTTATTACACACATACACGAGGAAAACACGAGGCGATTTCGTCGAGCCATCAATAAGCGAGCAACCTGCCAACTACGCGCCGCTCACGAGCGCCTGCGGCTTATGGATTTTAAGCGGTGGCTGATGCCCCCTGTGCCAAGCACGTTAATACGATGTTTGGGGACGGCGGCTGTAGCGACCGGAGCATCATGGTAGGACGACATCGGAGATTCTAATGAAGGGTGTTAGACGTTGATTAGAAATGTGTGCAGGATATATGTGAAAGACAATACTGACCTGCAAAAAATGCGCAATTAGCGCGATCGCCGTTTCCGACAGCGACCATAATTATATTTCCTTGAAGAGATATATGAAGGGAAAAAACTCACCCCCCAAAGTTACCAAGAGTAATGGCCATGTGCGACAGCGCGCTCGACTCGAGCGGCGGCTGTGACAACGAAACCGCCATTTTAGGACGATGGTATATATCCTAATGAAGAACCATATGCGTTAATTAGAGGTGTGTGGCGCGTACGTAGTGAATAAAAGGATTTACCTGCAAAAGTGCTGACTTTGGGTCGACGCCGTCCCTGTCAATGCCCGCAGGGACTGGGGGGGAAACGTCATCGTGGTACGATGCGTTCATTCCTATGCAGAGGTATAAGCATTGGTAAGAGGTATGCGAACATTATGTACCTTCCCCCGCTGAGCTCCCACTTGTTGCCCAAAGTGTGCCCATCACTGCCGTTCGCGCCGGTGATGACGCAAGACTGATTTAATCGCTCTGAAACGAAGAAGGAGATCAGAACATCTGCAAGAAAAATTTCCCCAAAGACGTACCGGTGAGAAAGAAGACTCGAAGGCAGTTGAAAATAATGGGCACTTACTTCCGGCCGGCTCTCGCTTGAGCATGAGTATATGCCCGGAGAAACGGAGTGTACTAGAACGAGGTTTGTTAAGCTATACCTCGGACGCGTAAGGTCCGAGGACGCTGGTGTGCATAGGGTATTGACCCCGTTAATACATAAATACAAACTCAAAATCAAGGAATAAGAGAAAGTACGAAGTACACAAAGGAGAATCGTCAGCGCCGGACGTCGAGGCATTACCTTGATGTCGATGATTCTTCTTTTTCGATTGTTTTGAGGGTCAGCACGATGATATGGAAGGCGAGTCGCGAATCCACGACGGCATGGGGAGCTGTCAGGGAAAAATCGCATCAGCAGTGGAAGGAAAGAAAGAACAAATATTAGCACCAAAGACTCACCGATGACACGTTCCTCCAACCAGTGCGTCACATTCGCCCCAGCGCTTGACGATTCAAGTCCTCGAGGTGATGCCGCGGATGATTTGAAGGCGGTCGAGGCCCACAAAGCGCCGAGCCTCTGAGGACGAGGTCCCGGCGTGACAGTCGAGCTTTTGAGATGGCTGAGGTCGAGCGCAAGCGGAGCGTGAGGAACGACATGCCGCACATGTGCGGCGTCGTTTTGAGGTGTCACCAACGATGCACCAGCCGCCGACGCAGGACAAGTCACGAATTCGCGACTAGGTGTGCGCCGGCAGCTTGGGTGTCAACGGCGAGCGCGGAGGTGCGCATATGTGGCCGAGGGCGTCGCGACCGGCTCCCCTGGGGTCTCAGGCGTCGTCACAGACGGCGTGCGATACTGGCATCATTATATGGGTATTCCTGTAAAGTGGTCAGTACGTACATGGTGGAGAAAAAACAAGAAATGGGGAGCTGAATATGGATAGATGGAAATAGGAGAGGAAAAAGGAAGGTGACAGGAACGCGTACTTGAAGGAAAAGAGGAGGATAACCAGATACAGGCAAAAAAAAAAAACGAATAAAAGAAAGAATATGAAAGGAATGAGAACGGCCACGTACCTCGGCCCGCTACTCGTACACGCGTGCGGTACTGTTATGGATATATTCGATTTATATGTCGTAAAACTCATTGTACTCACTCAAACGCGCAGTTTACGCTTGGACACCAAGAACGCATCACGCGGATCAACGCCGGATCACTTCGGCTTATGATCTCGGGAATGTCCGCGGCTGCTGATAGTTGAGTCGATGCTTCGGTTCCCGAAGCCGCAAGTATCCCTTTGACTCAACGGTGAGTCAAAGGAGCTCGGAAGCTTGGCTTAGAGTCAGAAATAGTCAGTAGGTAGACATGTATAAGTAGTGCGTGATCCAGGGAGGATCGGCACTCTCTTTTTTTTTTTTTTTTTTTTTTTTTTTTTTGGTGGTACGTAGGCCAGTAGCAACTAACAATTGGTTAGCCCATCTGGATTGTAAAGGTCGAAGCATCTGCTTCATTGGGAGTGGTTTCCACCACCCAGAGAAATGCATTGTGCACGCCCGAAGGGCAGTGTGGGACTACCGTGCTACCCGATGCCTTGGCTGCTATTTTGCTGGGATCGGTGTCGTGAGACAGCACGGGTACCCACTAAAACTCTGGGCTCCCGTAACCAATTGGCCGGCAAGCTACTCTTGTTGTCCAGGATATCGGACCAAGTCTCGAGGACCAGTTTCGGGGCCAACGATGGGTGTTTCCCTCGGATTGGCCTATTTGCCAACGCTACGTCCACCTGTAGTCTTTGATTTACTGCGAATTTCCATTTGTTCAGGATTTCATCTTCCGTCGCCGGTTCACCGTCCTGCGAGATAACGCGATCGTTTCGAAGCTTCCAAATCGTGTATCCCACTCTGGTTTTCATTTTGCGCCACAACAAAGCCTGCCGCTGCGCTTGCTCTCGTACGTGGTGGTGCATGTACCGCCCCGGCAATATACACGGTTATAGTTTCCGGGTCCCGCACCGCCGCTGTCCTTCTCCGCGGTGGCGGGTTGACGCGTTCTTTTGGTTCGCCTTTCCTGTGCGTCATAATACGAAGCCCCTGGGCGAGGTTAGTAATTTTCCTTGGAGGCTTGAAGCGCCCAGACTCGTTTTCACCTCCCACGGCCTCCACCGAGCCTTGTCCATCAGCAACTTCGGGCTTTGGTATCCACTTGGGAAAAATTTGGCCTAGGCGGGAGGTGGCCGCTACAGCACACGCGTGAGGGTTTGTACAGCCCTTTACCGTCCGATCTATATCACAATCATCGCAATAGCATGACGCACCTGGGCTATGCAGAGGATTTTCCAGTCTTTGGGCTAAGTCGAGCCCATCCCCGACCTTCAACGCGGCGTGGTTGCTCCGCAGGCATTTGGCTTTCTTGCTATTGTTCCCCTGCCGTTTCCGACGGTCCTCTCCGGGGTGATGCCATAGCGGCATCTCTCTTTGGATTTCGGCAGTTGGGTGTATTGCCGCAAAGTCAACACCATATTTGTTCAAGCATTTTACCAGTGCCTTGTGCTGGACTGGAGGGTCACGTTGATTGACCTTTAGGTTTTGTACCATAATGTTTGTCTTGGCATCTTCCGCCACTGACGACGTCTTTACAACATGTTTCGACAGGCCATGTAGCGCCAGTGACGCCCAATGGGAGCGTATTTCGGGGTCGGTCTCGGCAAGAGATGCAGCCTTAAGCATTAATAGGGCTTCATTCCGGGCTTCTAGATCGAACAACCCGATACCTCCTTGCTCCCTGGGAGCCATTAGCGTTTCCCGCGAAATCATCGATGATTTTGAATCATTGATAAATTCCCTCTGTCCTCTAAGTATATGTTTCAGCACCGCCGGTGGCATGCCATTGACCTGAGCTAGGTATTGTGAACGCGAGCCAGCTATTATCTGGTCAATATTCTTCCTCATGATCATAGTTGGGTTGAGGTTTGCCCAGCGCTCATAGTCTGAGTCAATCTTCTCCAGAACTGGTGTCCATACACCAAACGTGTCAACTCCGTTTCCAATGAAACTTCCGAGTATCCGTACCGCTTCCCCCTCTCTCGCGATGTGGATGTTGGGCGGAATTTGGCTATCCCCGGTGTGTAATTGCCTTGTTTCCAGAAGACGTGTTCTAAATGCCGGGGTCCCAAACGGAATGATCTCCGTCTTTGTGACGTTGAAGCGAGCACCGGACGCGAGGCACCATTTCTCCAGTAATTTCTGTAGGTCCTCAAATTTGTCATATTCACTTAGGTAGGCTGTGGTGTCGTCTGCAAATAGCTGGACCACCGCCTTCTCTGCGACCCCGGGTATCGCATAAGGATCGGCACTCTCTCTTGAATACAAACAACCATCTGTCTCGGTTTTCTAGTGTGATTTTAAGTGTGAATTACTGGCGTGCCACCGTAATTGTGTGTGAATTATCTGAATACTACTGGCGTGCCGTCGTAGTATTGTTAGTGTGAATTCGAAGGTATTTGCGTGCCGCGTACTATTCGCATTCCACGGTAAGGGCTTAACTCAGGTTAAGAATTTATTGAACTCATACAGAGATCAACCAGAGTGTAACCAAGGGTTACACCAAAGTTATTTCTCTTTGTGTATTCTACTTCTGGTAAAATACACTCGATCTCTAACAGGTACCAGCAACTGGCTCCTCGAACGTCGTTCTTAAGCGCGGATTTACGGCGTAATGCATCAATTTCGAGAACGAATGAAGGAGACCTGCTTTGCTTGTTAGTAGCAGCACAATTTAAAATGATCAGGAGTGGGAGCAGGGGAGAGAAGGAAGGTAAAAGAGACAGAAGGGGAAAGGGGAATACATGAGAAATAAGAAGTGAGTGCAATGGGAGGAGGGAGACGCAAGGCGGAGCAGAGTTATGCAACGGCAACGAACGGCACGAGCCGCAGGAGCTGGAGGTAGCTGGGAGGTGGCAAGGCGGTGACACGCGAATGTGCACAGAGTTTGAGGTGCGCGCGATTAGGCTCGATTGGGGTGCGGGGTGCAAAAGGCGGCAACGGGATTGGAGACGGCGTCAACGGGACGGTAAAGGCGGCGAGGTGCAGCCGTGACGAACACGGCGTCAACGTTGAGGTGCTGATGAAGGGCGGCGCCGTGGCGGCGTGCAAGGAGCGCGAGTGGGAAGGCGGACTCCGACGGAGTGAGTCCATAGGGGAATTGGAAAGTCCGGCATCAGGTTGCTGCGGTCCATTTTCTAAGTGAACATGTGTGTCGGTGAGATACACTATGTCGACAAAAAGAAATGCACATGCGTCTGAGGGCTATATCTTGGGACTGAAGGCACATTTGTCCCAAGATATGCTGATATAGCCCTCAGACGCATGTCATTTCTTTTGTCGACATGGTGTATCAAGCCAAAATCTTGTCCACCTTTTGCTGTTGGTGATGCCCATATTTGGTGGCCCAGTGGCAGAGATATTAGGGTTATTCACAGTAGCCTTTTTGATGTCCATTTTTGCGCCCTTTTTTGCTCCCTTTTTTGCGCCCTTTTTCTTGTTTGGTGGACAAATGTAAATGAATGACCTATAAAACCCAGAAAAGTTCACCCGAGTCCTTTTCGAACACCTGAGGCGCTATGTGACCTTTAAGGAACCATAGGACTACCCAGACTGCATGAAATGGACAAAGGGAGCCAAAAAGGGATGAAAAAGGAGCTGAAAACCAGGGTGTTCACAGTAGCCTTTTTTCGGCCTTTTTTCGCTTCCTTTTTTTTTCTGATTTCACCAATATCGCATGTTGGGCCTAGATTTTTTGCATTTACACCCTTTTTGCATGTTGAAATTGAAAAGGGGAAAAATGGGAATACAAAAAAGGGAGAAAAAAAGGAAGCAAAAAAGGCTATTGTGAACAACCCTAATGGTATCTTGGGTTAAAACTTAAGAAATACAACATAGTTCTTTCCAACTATTTATAGGGATATGCAATTGCGACGCAGACTTCCGCCCTCAACCATTGAGAAACTTGGAATGTTCGGCATGTTTGCCAGGAGTAATAAATTCAGGCAACCTCGGTCAGTGGTCTGGTGCTGAGAACAGCGGGCTGGGCTCACCCCGAGCTTTGCTCGGCTCGAGTTCGCCCCTGGACCCAGTTGCAAGGTTTTCAGTGAGAGGGTGATGTCGAAAAGCCGTTCGCGGCAACCACCGAAAGATTGGTAATCCATGATCTGGTAGTGATCTTGCGGACCGCATTTACAGGTTTTTCAGCCACCGACCTATATCACGGTAATCACCGCAGGATTGGCAATCCATGATCTAGGAGTGATCTTGAGGACCGCATTTACGGAAGGGAGACCTGGAAGCTAAAACGGTACCAGGAATCTATCTTATCCTTTCGTCTTGCTCTGTTTCGTGCTCTATTTTAATTTTTTTTACACGGAGCTGCCTCGATCCATCTCCACTGAGATCATCAGCTGACCTTGAGTTCATTGCCGCAGTATTTAAGGTTCTCGCAGGCAATTTCAACAACAGCAAAAACCCACAGTCATCCGCTTCGGTTGAACAGTTCCCTGCACAATCAAATATTTCAACCCCATAAACCAAGGCATGTTGATCTCGTGATTGAAAGTTGTCAGATGAATACATTTGGGCAGCACAGTTGACATGTCGCAGCAGCTGCGGCCTGCGCCACAGTTATATCCGCCGAGCCTTTTTCATGCATAAATACCACAGATTCCCTGGCACTCTTGAGCTTAACATCCGCCCAATCCTCTCGTCTATACTCATCGGTTTAATATTGCTGCCCGCACTCTGGGTTGCATTTCCTGGGCCTTTGCATGCGTATAGGGTTCTCTGGTCCTCAAATCCAACCGTCAAATCCCTGTCTACATTGCTGGCCCCAGATTCCCTGATCCCTGTTTCTACATCAATACTCGGTAACTGTTCCTCCCCAGTATCGCCACTTGACACCCACAGGTTTGACCTCGAGGATTTATTCATCGCAATCTCTGTTGATTATATGGGCTGCCTCAAATTCGGACTTTCCTCACCTCTTCCCCGACCGGATACCATCGAGGTTATCTCGTGAATATTCAAGGAGCTCCACAGGCAGACAGTCGACCCTTAATGGGTTCGTCTCACCAGCCACATTCTCCTGAAACCCGGTGTGGAAGGGGTGGATGCCCCGCTCATCGCCTTTCCCCCTTTCGGTCTTTTGTTGCGTACCTTACGATCGATCAGTCTTCGGACTGCTTATTTGTTTTGTACGTACATACGGCCAAATATTACCCCCTTACACCCAAACCACGAACATCAACGCGACCAGTGACTTGAGTGCTCCACTGTGAGCACGTCGCCAGTGAACCCCGAGCATCCTTACACCATATTCCTTCCCACATCGAGTTTTTACGAGCTGCACCTGTATCCCACGCCTGCACGGCAACTTCCCCTTTCGACACTTGATTTCTACTCTACGCTTCTACAACTTTCCTGGGACCTCCCACCGACTTTCTGCTTCACCCCTGCACTCCATTTCCGGACGACCGACCCACATTTCTGTCTACCAGAGCGGAACTCGCTACTGCGACACCGGCATATCCTTCATGCAGCAGCAACTTAATCGGTTCTTTTCTTATTTGGGCCGGCAAAACCTTTCGTGCTCAATTGACTGTTCTTTAAGAGCTGGTTTCATTATGGCATTTCTTTGGGCTGGGTTCAAACCCACAGACCATGTCGTCTTTGTATTTGGTGTTCCTTTGGCATTTTCGAGCTTTGCTGAAGTTTCTACAGTTTGTCTCGATAGCCTAGCAATTTTAACGCAATTAAAATTTGATCCTCGCCATTCGTGGGTACATTTTAACTCGATAACTGCCAGAGCGAAGCGACGGCTCATCTTGTCCACTCAATGCTAGTCGCCGGATTAGGAGAGAGGGAACGCGGGACGAAGAAGTGAGAGCGGGAGAGCTGGCGGCTTTGGGGGAACACGGCCACGGCAGCAGGCAGTCTTGTGATAGGGATTGTTGTGTGTGAGTTGGTATGTGGTGGAACGCGCCGCTACGCGCGGGAACGGAAACTTTGAACCCGGAAAAGTGAGAGGCTTTCGCTATTTTGAAATGAAGTATAACTATCGTCGAATGACTTTGATCTCGCTCCCGATGAGGTAGCAGCAGCCTTTGAATCTCATGAATAGCGAAAGAACACGCTCGTAGACCGAGGACAGGTCGAGGGAACAGCTAAACCAAGTATATTTGCACAAAACACAAAATATAACAGACACTGTGTGGACACCGCTACATTCAAATCGAGTTCCTTCACTGAGAATCAAGTCAGCTTCAGTTAGAGCGTGAACAGAGGCGTTCAACGCTCACCTTCAGCGCTCAGGCCCGGGTGCAACTGAACGTACTGATGCCGGTCCCTGTGTTGACATTGATGCACTGGCCAGCGGGGTCGGGGCCAAAGGGAAACTCCTGTCCAGTGCAATCGCTGCCCGAGAAGAGGGAGACAGATGCCGTGGAACTAAAAATCTATAATCTACGTCAGCATTGCCTTGATTCAGAAAATCGGCGCTGCTGACCTCGTAGGAGTGCCTCCCAGTGAAATCAAAACAAGTGCCGTCGCAAGGAACCTCGCCGCCTTGGCCCCCATTGCAAGTGTCACCGCTGAAAGCGATGATTTGCTGAGCATTGGCTTGGATGGCCAGGACAACAGCAGCGAGGAGAGAGACAGTGAAACGCATTGTAGAGGAAGTGTTTAGGAACTTGGTGGGTCCTAAGTCTACCGTTGATCGTTGCTGAATTTATATCCTATGGATTTGCAGATGGGAATTTATGGACCTATTTGAGCTGTAGTTGCATGCTTCGCTTGAGCTGAATGCATGGAGCGGGACGGCCGACCTGCTTGGAAAAATGCGGCACGTTGTTGAAACCGGCACTTATGAGATAACATAACGCTTTACTGTAAATGTGTGCTGGTCAACTGACTTCCCGCTGTACGAGGATGACTGTCTCCGATTATTACATATGCTCTGGCAGGTATCTCTACCTAAGAGTATCCCATTCACAGTCAAAATGACCCACACTCTAAATATCCTATCTAACCTAAGAATACTCCCACTCGGAGTTCAATGACCGACACTCTAAGATTAGACCTAAGAGTACTCCCATTTGGAGTCAAAATGACCGACACTCTGGACTACGGAACTGTCTACACATACGAGTACTCCCCATTCGCAGTCAAATGTCCGTTGAGACTGAAGGCCGATTCAGATGCCGCCTCGCATATGTGCTCGGAATTCTTTTCCTTCTCTTGTCCGCTTCGGTCAGAGTCGGGATTCTCTAAGCATTCGAGCGTACACGTGTTCGGAATTCTTTTTTTGCTTGTCCGCTTCGGTCAGAGTCGGTGATTCCTATTCCTGACGGTTACTCCAGGCGGTTCGGGGCACTCGAATGCGTAGAGAATCCCGACTCTGACCGAAGCGGACAAGAGAAGGAAAAGAATTCCGAGCACATATGCGAGGCGGCATCTGAATCGGCCTTCAGTCTCAACGGTCATTTGACTGCGAATGGGGAGTACTCGTATGTGTAGACAGTTCCGTAGTCTTAGAGTGTTGGTCATTTTGACTCCGAATGGGAGTACTCTTAGGTCTAATCTTAGAGTGTCGGTCATTGGCCTCCGAGTGGGAGTATTCTTAGGTCCAGATAGGTTGATTTTAGAGTGTCGGTCATTTTGAAAGCGAATGGGAATACTCTTGGGTAGAGATACCTGCTAGAGCATATGTAATAATCGGAGACAGTCATCCTCGTACAGTGGGAAGTTAGTTGACCAGCACACATCTACAGTAAAGTCGTTATGTTATCTCATACGTGCCGGTCTTCAACAACGTGCCGCATTTTTCCCAGCAGGTCGGCTGTCCCGCTCCATGCTTTCAGCTCAAGAGAAGCATGCAACTACAGCTCAAATAGGTCCATAAATTCCCATCTGCAAATCCATAGGATATAAATCCAGCAACGACTCAACGGTAGACTTAGGACCCACCAAGTTCCTAAATACTTCCTCTACAATGCGTTTCACTATCTCTCTCCTCGCTGCTGTTGTCCTGGCCATCCAAGCCAATGCTCAGCAAATCATCGCTTTCAGCGGTGACACTTGCAATGGGGGCCAAGGCGGCGAGGTTCCTTGCGACGGCACTTGTTTTGATTTCACTGGGAGGCACTCCTACGAGGTCAGCAGCGCCGGTTTTCTGAATCAAGGCAATGCTGACGTAAATTATAGATTTTTAGTTCCACGGCATCTGTCTCCCTCTTCTCGGGCAGCGATTGCACTGGACAGGAGTTTCCCTTTGGCCCCGACCCGCTGGCCAGTGCATCAATGTCAACACAGGGACCGCATCAGCACGTTCAGTTGCACCCGGGCCTGAGCGCTGAAGGTGAGAGTTGAACGCCTCTGTTCACGCTCGAACTGAAGCTGCTTGATTCTCAGTGAAGGACCTCATGTGAATGTAGCGGTGTCCACACAGTGTCTCTTAAATTTTGTGTTTTGTACGAATATACTTGGGTTGGCCGTCCCCGGTCGATGACATGTTTTTTTTTTTTTTTGCTGTCGTTGCTCCCCCTTGAGGTACGACGTCAAATATTGCTGTTGAAGCGTCCGTCTAGGAGAGACTAGCTCCCCCTACTGCTTTCGCTGGTATTGTTGCCAATGTCACTGATGACACCGTGAGACCTCAGCGCCAAGCTGTCCGCCGAATCCGCTCAGCGCTGCCCTCGCTCGCTTGCGCCGCGCGCGGCTGTTTCCGAGTTGCTGTCCCATCACCCTTACCATGTTCTTGAGCTCTTCCTCACCACTCAAGTCGTGCTGACAGTGCTCCCGCTAACACCCTCTGTCGCTGCCACCGCCGATCTGAGGTTGCTGGCGGATCGTACATCCACTTTTCGAGGCTCCATCGGCACGGTGGTCTTGCTGCTCCAGCGCAGTACTGTTCTTGCTGCTGCTGCCCTGCTCCTAGCCCCGCTACTGTGGTTTTCTCACGGACCCGACTCTTGTGTTCTTATTGCCATCTCATCGCTGTCCTGCCCGTGCTTCCGAAGCATTTTCTCGCCCCTTGTTTCATATGCTCCTTCATGTGCTGATACCCTGTCCGCGTTCCTCAGGTACACCGCTCGGTTGTATCGGGTCTAGGGTGCCTTGCCATTCATGCGGCTGTCTTTTGCAAGAAATGTGGGCACCCAGACGCCTACCTTCCCTGGCTAGACATCTGTCGTTCGTTCTACCCCAATATGTCTGCTGCTGCTGACCAGCATATCATTTTGCTAGCAGCGCACTTGGTACACATTCTGACCGTGTTTCGGTGATTGTATGGAGTGGATTGCATCGGGCTCGATCTATGCTTGCAAGGGATGATGATCACTGTGTTGTGGTAGAGGTGCACCCACATGTCGAGACAGGACACGGTGTTTTCGGTACGGCGATATACTTCACAGAAATGCACGTCCTACCGGCGTAGCACAATTTTTTTCTTTTTCTTCTTTCTTTCACCTTCTACATGTAGTCTAGCTATTGATTGAATTTTCTTACCTGTAACCCCTAAGAGAAGTTTGAGCAGAGAGATAGCAAATCATACCAGTCGAGAATAAAACAAGCGACCCTCGGCCGATTCTCGGGATTATCGGAACAAACCACCATTGGCTGGGAAGCTCGGACCGAACCTCAAATCTTTCAACATAATGGTTTTCATGCAACCACTGAAAATATTCTAGAAGAAAAGTGGGGCCTACGCTGCCAAAATGGCGAAAAAGGGAGGAAAAGTTAAATTCTAAATTTTGATTTCTGCTGTAATTTTGGGTTCAGAATACTCTCGAGCCATAAATACGGTTTCATTGTTTGTAGGCCCCCAGGTTTCAGCCGTGGACTCGCAATTTAAGAAATGACCCAGTCATATATCGCCATGTCACATGTCCCAGACTGCCTCTCTTGCCATGAGGTAGATTTGTCTGAGACATTATAATATCACCCATGATACAGACACGAGAAAACCGGAACCTGTGGATCAGCTACGCAAAATAAATTAAATATGCCCCGCAATGGAAAAGTGCATGGGCACGGTCAATAAATTTCAAAGGCCTGTAGTTGTGCCTCCCCGCTCATAGACGTTAATCCTTTCTGTACCATTAACTGTTGGTAGCAAGCTAGGGGTGCCGCGCAAATGGGGATTCTTCTCTGTGTTTGACTTTTTTCGTTCTTTGGGCAGACTCTATGTATCATAATTAGATAACAACTTCTTCATGTGCACTCTCTGAAAAATCGCCAATCTAGAGCAACAGAGACATTCCCGAAAGGAATTACGGAGATTAACCGTTCTTTAAGCAAATGGCTCCTCGGCTGTGATATTTCCCCGTATATTGTTGCTCTTCCGCTCCTCCTCTGCGCATCCTCTCTAATTAAATCCTTTCATACCGCATTTTGCTCTGTTTTCTTCCCACTGCGGCCTATCTCGTGTTCAACTGATATCCCCGTTTGTCCCAGGCATTTGTTGTCCCATTTGTACGCCGACGAAATATGCCAACCTCACTGAAACTGTAATACCTCAATATGGTCCGCAGGCAGACGCAGTCTGTCGCAGTAGGCTGCGCCGCGAGATTTCTGTCATATCAACGAAGCTCCGGCCATGTATGACCCGAAGTTCCTCCTTACATAAGTAGGGCAGATTCACCGCCTTTTCTGATGGCCCTCCATCCATTCCCCCACCCTTCTCCAACTCTTTGGACGTTGCTAGCTTTTATTGTTCAAACGCAGGGGTTGCAATCGCTGTCTGGCTCAAGTTCTTTCGTCTGACCAGCGATGAATCGCCTCTGGTGCCTATTCTGCCCGCGACGTGACGTATCGCTAGTGCTGGAAGCAAATGCTTTGTTTCTTTCCGATCTCGGATTGTCCCGTAGTCTCTCAATATATTTGCTTCAAGACGGCCAAACGATCATTTTCGAAAGACCTCGTCTCCATGTTCCGCGCTGATATTGCCGCAAGCCTGGCCTGCGAGAATTGGCATTCAACACATGGATTTGATCTTCGATGAACCATCTGCTAGCTCGTTCGATGCTGCGAAGGTCCTCTACGCCGGTTTCTCTCCATTCCCGTTTCCTTTTCACTGGTTCTCAATATTCATGATTATTATCCTCTCTGCGGACACGAGGCTATTTTTTATGGCTGGGACAGCATCACAACTCCCTCCTACACAGTGCGCAAAATGTACCCCAGCACCGCTCACCGCCAGTGATTCATGAAATATTATTCACAGCCGAACTTGGTTTCCGCAGGAGTTAAACCGCTGTTATAAACACTCTGCCGATGCCCATATCTAAACTCAATCCGTAGGTACATTCACCCACTTGATACTTAAGGCCTGCATTCTCAGATCTGTGGTTGTTCGGCTTGCTGCCACGGAGCCCTTCCATGTGGGCATAATAATTTCTGTATCCGTCGATCCTTCATACTACCTACTGTGCCGTGCTTATTCTCCGGTGGCGTACAAACTGTCTCCCATAAATACACGATAATTAATAAATTTTACAACGATATCCCAACGCCAGAGCGAAGCGAAGGCTTAACTTGTAACGTTTATCGCAACATTGATTGGACTCTCTGAAAAATCGCCAATCTAGAGCAACAGAGACATTCCTTGAAAGGAAGTTACGGAGATAACGTTTATCGCATCATTGATTGACTCAATGGCGTGAGAACAATATCGCCTTTCCACCATTTCTCCTGTTCCCTTCCACCACACAGATTCAATACGGCTTAAATAGGAAATATCTTCAATCAAGGGACAGCCAGTTCTGACCGGTACCCGCTCTGATCCTGCGGGAAAGGCCTGGATTGATGGCACCGGGACTTGACCGGGACACAGCAGTGAGGCCACCCCTGATTTAGGTTCCAGGTCTCCAAAAGACGAACGCATTACAAAAATCTCGACCAGATCATCATTCATGGATTACTAAGGTCACGTCACGCGCATCCCTCCCAAAATGTTCCAATTGGCGGTCTGTCAGTAACTCACATTTTGGCCATGTGAAAATTCCGGACCTTATCCGGCTCATTTATAATGCGGGCTGGTGATAAGGCCTCGCCGACTTTCTTTCCCCTTCACTTCGCCGTCATCCTACCTCCATTTCATGCCTCCCCGCGTTGTGTAGAAGAACCGCGCCCAAACTGTGGCGCCCCTCCCCTGCCTTTTCGCCCCATGTCCTCCTCGAGGCCCACGGACCTGATTTCCCTCGTGTTGCGGACATCGAGTGCTCGATTGGTAGCAGCTTACCTCCATCTCAAAGAATCGGTACTTTAACTTTTCTCGACGCAATAGCATTCCTCAAGTACTTCCTGTGCCCGAAGTGCATGCCACTCCGTCGGCCAAAACTCGTGGAAGACGGCGAGCAATGGACGATTGGTCAGGTAAGTATCGTCCGTCTATGTACCAAGTATTTTTTATTCTTGATGCTTTTAGACCTAGATGCGGCGTCCCCTTCCAGCACTCCGGCCGACGGGTTTTAGCTATCTAATCCTGGAATGTGGCACCCCATTCTCGGATTATATGGTTAAGGTTGGAGTAGAGATCAGTACAGACACTCAAAAGATGCAGAATTGAGCGTGCGGTCCGTAGACTGGTTCCCAAGCGCCACCCACGTTGGAGAGAGCGAAACGGACTCGGTTGATTCACATGAGCCCGATTGATATACAGACAAACGTGCCGGGTACAGCACATCCGTTGGTCAATAAACAATCGAATGGCTTTAGCAAAGGGCACCGCCGTGGTTGGCAGTTGAGCTCCAAAAATTCAAGGGGCAGTAAAGACGGATGGGTGAGACTCCGAGCACTCAAAGTGTTGTGACACAGATCTGGTGGGACATCTAGCGCACGCGAGCGAAGGTGAGTCGCGGTGGCATCAGGTGAATTGAATGGATTAGCAATTGAAGGCGAGGAACCACGTCGACTTCACATGCACTATACCTCAGCCAGTTGCCGAAAAATAAAACGGTCCCATTCAGCGTGCAACATGGGTCGGCGCGCCGTTTTGAGAATGATGATTTGAGCTGCTGATAAAATGAGGTGCAATCACGAACGTGATTTTCAGACAACGTACTGAAGAACTCACCGGAACGTGAATGAAGAATAGATTAGAAAGGGCAAAGATTCCATAAGAATGAGCACGAACCGAACCAGTCAAGACACCAGCGGTGTCAGCCACGAAGAAGCAATATTTCACGGAGGCTGCCTTGGGGACCGATGATGTCCAAAAATATCGTCGCTAGAAGTTCAATAGTTTGCAGGAGTGTATAGGAACGCATGTAGACACAACACACAGAGCCGATGCTACGAGTATTGGCCACGGGACCGTGGAGTGATCATGGAAGAGGGTGTGCGTGAAAATGAGCGATGAGTAGGCAGAAGTGAAGAATCACTGCATTCCGACCCTCTCTAGACTCAGCTGTGGCTAGACAACCTACACAAAGCTACACAGAGGCTAGACAGATGTCTCTGTTTAGGTGACTAAACATGGTCAGTCTAGCTGTGTTCGGGTCAGTCTAGGTCTGTCTGGGTCAGTGTGGGTCAGTATGGGTCAGTGTGGGTCAGGCAGCCTGATTTTTTAGTGAAACTGAACTTTGTGACAAAATGTCAATGTTTAGCTTGGGTCAGGCACCCGCAAAGACCTAAACTTAGCCCCACTTATCTAGACAGACCTGTGTTTGGGACCCACACAGAAGCTAGCCAGAGGCTAGACAAAGCCAGACAAAATCCCTGTCTAGTGGGCTAAAAAGGGCCTGTCTAGGGCTATGCTCACCTAGAAATAGTGAAGCCAGATGAAGACAGATGAACAGACCTACACAAAGGTGAGTCTAGAGAGGGTCGGAACGCAGTGAATATTACAGAGATTGGTGCAAACGCGGAGGCACCTAGATATAAGGTGAGGGTAAACCAACATCGAAGATCGAACGCCACGCGGGATCAAAGTAGGGTCGTTTCAGCTCTCTAGTCTGCGCGTGGGGAAATCTGAAGATAGTCGTTCAGATCACGTATACAGTAGAGGCTGGAGTTAACGAGTACAGACGAACACGAGTCGCCTCGGAGTTTGAAATTGAAATGCCTTGGCAACCGCTAAACGATCAGCTCCATCAATTATCGCCCAAAAGGCTCGAAAAGAAATGCTCAAAGCTCCCTCATTACCTGCGATAAAATGCACGAAAAAAATCCGAGCGCCTCATATTGATCGAAACTCGTATCTTCAAAAAGAGCGGCTTCATTGGGGGCTTTTGAAGATGCGTAGGACATGCCATCATATATATATAAATTTCAGACTCCGAGGCGACTCGTACTAGGCTGTACTCGTAGATCCAAGCCTAGATCAAAGTGCAAATCAGAGTCAGTTAATAACCGAAGCGAGACACCGACGCACCGGAATACGACGATGAAGAATTTCTGAGCCTGCGGATCGGCGGCGTGGAGGCTACGACTTGTAATAAGAAGAAACTGGAATACGCGCACCATTAGGATGTCGGAGGAAACGTTCGATGATCCATTTAAAGAGTGTCGCATCAATGTCATTGCATGTCCGTAAAGTCAGAGGAATAATCAGCAAACAGGACGACTCACAATGGACAGGCAAAATCCCGCCGACAGACGAGCCAGTAGACGCACGCGGCACCACTGACTTTGAAATAGCAGCAAACGGGTGCGCTGGAAATATACGGTCCTCAAATGACCAGCCTAGACATGAACGCCGCAAAAGCAGTCAGTCTTTGTCACAGAGGCACTTTATACACGGAAACGCACCAGGAGAAGAATATCTATGGCGGTCGGCTCCGCTGTCCAGAAGAATGCTCAGAGATCCGGGGAATTAAAGATAGCGACGCCTAGGAGATCCCTGGGCCTCTGCGGCATGGCCAAGGCAACAACTTCGCGCTCGAGTATGCGCAGCCTCCGTGTTTGACTTTGCCAACACAAATGACATCATCGACGCACCTGGGGGCGGCTTAAAGTGCAGATATCATAGGTCTGCGTGACCAAGAGCACCGATAACAGACTCTAAGGACCAGGGAGATAATGGAAGGAGATAGACGCACTGACGGTTATTCACCAATTTGGCATCCACTCGCGATAGCACGTCGTTGGTGCCAAACCCGGATGCAGCTGCGAAGGCTCATGGATAACGCGCATGTAAAGGGATATCTGAGATACGGTAAGCTTCGACGCCAAAGTTGGACTCAGAGCGAGATATCCATGGAGTGCTCCACGACGCGTCGACAGGCGGAGGTCCAGAAGCAAGAGTACACCGATGCATTCATATTGGTATGAATTGCTAGAGAGTTGATTTGAGGTATCTCTGGACGGGTTCAGGTCAGGCGTAGACGTGGACGATGGAGGTAGAGCAAGAGAAGACGTTTTAAGATTGACAAGATAAGCCTCCGCTTCGCTCCGGCAGATAAATATTTAAACTAATATTTCAGGGTAAGTTACATTTGTAGTAGAGATTTCGCCTGGTCGAAGGAGAACTCTTGCATGAGTACGGTGCCTAATGCGAGATAACGCCGTATATAACTGGCCATGAGAAAAGACTGGTCGACGTAGATCGACTCCAACAACATCTAGGGTGAGACCTTGGCAACTGTTGAATGTCGTCGAATAAGCAGGGCCTAGTGGAAATTGACGTCGGAGTAAGGTGTGGCCAGAGGAAAGAACAGCAGTGAAGGAAATTCTGGGTATCAAGATGTCTTCCGAGTCGACATATGTTCCACTAACGCCAGACATCCCACGCAGCAAACGAACTGTGACAATTCTGACACCCACATCAACAATGACCACTCGAACATTTTTGACCAGACCAAGGTCGAGAGAAAAATTCCGAAGGAGACGGAAAATGGAGTTTGTTTTAATTGTTAGTGAGTGTGGAGGCATTCCCGGTGGCGTGTGCTTTGCGACATAATCCAGTATGCCGTCAGGAGAGGTCAACCCAGCTTCTTCAACCTCTTTCAAGGAATCGGCAGCAAGATAGGTTCGAGAAGCGCCAGGGATGGAGTTCAGAATGGTCTTGTTGAAGCTGTCGACTTGCTGATTGGTAGGGGCAAGAATCGCCCGTTTCAAACAGCTGAGTGGATCACTGAGAATGTGGATAGGGTGGACAAAGTTGATGAGGTCCTCGGCAGAATAAACTGTCTGCAACATATTGAGTTGAACCTCAGGACCAGCACCATCCCCGATGGCATCCACAAATTCTGCAAATTCCAGATCCTCCGCATTTCGGATTGGTTCTGTCAAGCGTGCCACAGTGAAAGCAGAGAATAGAGGTGAGGATTTGACAGAAGCATCCACAACTTGTGCGCGAGTTCCGCGTCGTATTACGGGGCACGTCTGGCGGAAGTCCCCTAAAAGTATGAGAACTTTGCCACCAAATGGTAAATCGTTGCCCATAATTCGGCGGAGAAGTTCATCAACACATGCCAAGACTGCCCGGTTTGCCATTGGTGCCTCATCCCAGATCAGGAGAGCAGCTTCGCGCAGAAGTTCACCACGTGGATCTCCTCGTTCAACCGGTGACAGTAGCATCTCGTTTTTCTCGTTGACCGGAACCTGGAAAATAATGAGATATTTGATCAGGACTGAAAATTAGTAGTACCTTAAAAGCCGAATGAGTTGTTCGGCCACCTGGGTACAACTGAGCAGCAAATGCAGCGGTTGCCGTGGGAATTACAATCCTTCCGAGGGATCGCACTTTGTCGCATAGAGTATTAACCAACATTGTTTTTCCTCGACCTGCCTTGCCGTCGACGAACAGACAAAGTGGGGTTCCACTCATGACAGCTGCAAGTGCATAATTGTAGACCTCCAACTGGCCAGGTTTCAAAATGGCAACAGCATTGTCTGCTCGATGTGAGAGAAGATCTGGATTTT
The DNA here is from genome assembly GCA_029378395.1 of Mycena leptocephala. Taxonomy (NCBI): domain Eukaryota; kingdom Fungi; phylum Basidiomycota; class Agaricomycetes; order Agaricales; family Mycenaceae; genus Mycena; species Mycena leptocephala. The sequence continues at coordinate 308,163 of JARJLF010000083.1, forward strand.
GGCCCCATCGGAGCAATTCGTGTTCAACCTCTCGAGAATGAATGATGGGTTCAGGAAGGCCAAAATCACTGAGACGTTTTCCATACTCTTCGAGGAGATGTGACAGGTCATCGAGAGCAGAGTTGAGTCCCATATGAATGATATTGTTAGCATGGAGGATGAAGTCGTATGATAGTTCGTTCTGAAATGTGTCCCACATGGTGATGGGACTGTCAACACAGTCATTCACGAGCAAGTGAACAAAGAGTAAGCGTAATTGCCGCGGAGTTCGCAGAGTCTGTACAGCCTCTAACATTGCATACGTGGCTTCGTTGCTATCTGCGAAGAGCCCCAGTTGAATCGCCACGTCCTGGAAAGTTGTGTATTCGACGTTGTCCACCGTCAGAGCATCTTTGAATGAAAGACACGGCTTGTGCTGTAGAATAGCACGAAGATAGAAAATTTCACCCTGTGAAGGTCGTACAGACTGGATGCGGCTGAGGTGAGTATGCGACTTGTTTCGAAGAATAACATGCATCTGTGGGGCCCCTAACGTGTTTGGCTGTTCCCGGAAGTAATGAGGCTTAAAATCCTTCGATTCATCATACTTGGCCAAGCGGAACAGGCTGTAGTATTCAGCATACGTGAGGGTGTGGAAAGAACGTGGTACTTCCAGTGGCCCATCTGGGAACGTTCCAAGAGGGCGCAAGAAATACCGCTCAAGCTGGGATAATGTTGGAGGCATTCCGGCTTTCCGTGCATACTGCCGGTTTGTGATGCTTCCTGGGAGGTGAATTGGGAGGGAGCTGACAGCTGGATAGTTTTGGCAATATGAAAGCCAAGAATTATCCAAGCAGCCTCTCCAGCTGAGAGGTAGCGAGCGTTCCAGTAGTCATCGATCTCATCAATTGTGTCGGGGTTTGCATTAGCATGTGAGTTGACCTTAACTCTGTACCGTGTAGTATCAGCAGCTAGATGTATTATTTTCAGTATCATATTGAATAAATGGACATGTAATTTAAACTATACCTTTGTGAAGGTACTTGAATAAGTACTGAAATATATGTGATGTGTTTGCAACCTCAAAGTTGAGATGACATTCAAATTTGCGCAGGAGCTCGAGACAGTATGGTACAACCATTTCATCACCTGGCTTCCTTCGGCGGTATTGCACACGGCCCTCCGCATCCACTGTGGTAGTGTTTTGCAGCTTATGAGGGTATTTGAACCGGCAGGTGCGATTGCCATCAGCCGATTCTCGCTGGCAGTATTTTGCAGCAGGCCGATGGGGTGGAGGATGATTGTGCATCATGAATTTTCGAACCAAAGAAGCGTCGACTGGATTGTCGGGAATCTCGGCTGACACTACTTTGTCAATGTCAGATGGGTGGGTGCAGTCCTTCGAATATTTCACGAGAATGTGAACATGTGGCAGGCCACGCTTTTGAAATTCCACAGAGTGAATGAAATACAGTTGTACGCCAGCATTTGGGAACATAGTTTTGAGAGCCTTTTCCAGGAGTGCCAGTTTACGTTTGAACACCCGAACAACAACAATTGGAATATCAGTAAAGTTTTGGCCAGGACGGAGCTGTTATTGAATTTCAGGCCATTCTGGGTTGCAGGTCATGGTAATAAAAAATGTGGGACTGCCAAATGATGCTGCTATGGCCAAGGAATCGGCGACCTGTTCCGCTGCCCATCTATTAGAGCCCAAGAATGAAGCTGGTAAATATATGTTCTCGTTCGATTCAACATTGGCGAGGCCCATGAGATTTGCATCCTCACGTCGAATGCGTTCCTGGTTTGTGCGGATGTAGGCGAGGCGGGATTCGAGATCTCGGCTGAACATGTCAACAATGTACTCATTGGTGAGTCGGCCGAAAATCTGGAAACGGGGTTCCCGGAGCAGACGAGCACGGTAATGCCATATCTGTGTGGTTGGAACATCGGAATCTGGGGACGGAGGTTCATCTCTGAGCCTGTCGGTAACACCCCAGCCCAAAGTACCATGTGGAAAGAGAGGAGGATAGGCAAGAGGTTCCCAGAATCGGCTGAGGGTGGATACAGATTGATTTTCTCCATCTGCAGTGACAACGATCATCCGACGAGCTTTGATTTCAGAGGGCGTGGTGTTTCCATACGACATCACAGCAGCAATTTCTGCGGTGCCAGTATCTTCGAGAAGCAATTCTACATTCCTGTATCCCTGTGAAGCAAGCAACCCAAGATGTTTCAATGCACCTGCGAGTGGATTGACACGAATTAAGCTAGTTTTGAGCGCAGTAATCCATTCTGCAGGGATTGTGTTGGCCAATTGGGTGTGCGGGGGCAAACTCTGCATAAATCCGTCGTACAGAAGCCAACGGACCGCTGAATTTTCGTGCGAGGGTCGGACACGATGGTAGACTCGTCCCTGTATTGCAACAAAGGAAGGTGGTCCAGAAATTTCGGGGAAGGGATGTGTTGTTTCAAGAGATGCAAAGGAAAGGACCAGATTCAAAATTCTCGAAAAATGCGAGATCCGAGGGTCATTGATAAATTCCTCATACTCTAGCGGCAATTTGGGTAATGGCTTAACATCGTGGAACCTGGACCCCTTCGGTCCACAGCAAAAACCGGGAATCTCACCGGTGAGGAGAAGAATGCCGCAGGTGCCGCAGGAATGAATTTTATCACGTCGTTTCTCTCCCCATATTAGACGGGCAGCCGATATCGGCCCAATTTGCCATGTCTCGTTCATGCTGCATGTTCAGAGGTAAGTTGATATGTCCATAGTGGGAACAAAATGTCACGGACATGCAAAGTATGTCTCGGTAGAGACGTTAAGATGGGGCGGGAACGCTGGAGGAACTGCGGATGTACATGCCTTTCATATGTGTCCAAGTCGGAGTGACTCAATTCCGAGTCCATGCTCAGCTGAAGCGTAGCAGACGCTGTGTACGAGATCCGGCCGGCATGTGCATTCAATAGAGCGGTACAACTTAGATCCATTGGATGTTGACAGCGGGTGAAAATAACATTATTCCAATTACAAACTCTTAAACAGCACAAAGCGAGATGAGTAGGGGTAATTAGATGATTTGTCGTAATACAGTGATAGTACAGAAAAATGATTGAACTGAATTATTATTGGTCGCACAACGCTTTACTCAAGAGGAGGGATCTGGCCGGCGAAAAAAATATCAGAGAAGAGTAACATAATTCACGTCTGGTTCACACCTCATCGTCGTCGTCGTCGTCTTTGTCTTTGTGGCAGTCAAGGAGCCCCCAAATATGGCCATCCTTGAAACCATGATAAGTACGTGAAGATCACCGCATGCAAAAATACTCACGTATGTCGCGGGATACTTGAAATCTACATCCGCGCTAAGGCTGAAATCGACCCGAGGGAAACGGTGAAGTGTTTGGTAAGGTGCTCGGTGTCTGGCAAAGCGGCGAGGTACGATGAAGGCAAGAAAGCGGCGGAAGACTGGAGCATCGAGGTTTGTTAACCGATGTGTAGTAGCATGAGGAGAAGGAACTTCACCTTGGGCGAAGTTGAACATTTAGAGCGTGGGATAGGGAGGAGCTTCGAGGCGAGAGGTGGAAGAACGAGTGAAGGAGTGGGGGAGATTTTGAAGGCATTAAATAGGGCGTTGTCAGCGCTTACAGCGCGGCAAGAAGTCTAGATCGGAAGATTAGAACCGATTGGATAGGAGTTGAATTTGTTTCAAAAACAGACCTTGCGCTTCTTACCAATTGCGTAACGACTTCAGGTCGCTTTAATCCAATCGATTGGCTTGGCCAAGTCGTAATCGGGTGATCGTATTGGCGCCGGAACTCGTTCTGCGAAGTCCGTGACTTCAAGCGAGCTTGATGATATGCAGTACGCAAGCGCTTGTCGAAAAGCAAGACACCGAATGAGCCGGAGGGTCCAAGTCTGTACGACAGTGAAACCAAGTTAAATCTGTTGTAGTTCCCACTGCGAATGTATCGGTCCATGAAGCGGAGAAGGACATAGGACAGGTCGAGGCATTGGAACGGTGCCGAGCCAGGTACAAAGAAAGCCACGGCATATACCGCATTTGGAAATGAAAATTGAAGAAGCAGATCGGAAGTCTTCATCCATACAAATAGCACCGGGGTCTTTTTCGCATGCCGTATTGTTTCAAGACACCGATCTGTGCGATAAATGCTGGAGTGTGGCTGTTGGGATTTCAGAAATTGGAACACAGCATGTATGATGGAGAAAGATGGACCGTAATGATTGCAGGAAGGACCCCAAAAGTAGTGAACAGTCCGTTGTCCCATACTACATTGACGATGTTCAAAATTTGGTCACGCGTAGCATTGTCGGAGTAAGTGACTGCATGTTCTTCTTCTGATGAAAATACCTCCGATGACGCTAAGCATAATGAAAATCTGATTGAATGTGTCAAGGAGAAGCAACAAACCTTGGCGTGTAAAACCTTGAAAGAGCAAGCAGTGGAAAGTAGTAGAGGCCATGAGGGTTCGCACTCTTGTCCGTGCATTTATAGCTTTCTGTACTGAACTGTTCGGTGTGGTGATGAAGCAGTGTCTAATATTGTATGGTCTGCGGGCGGAGTCGGTGCACAGTTACAACAAAGTCTGCTGCCGAGGTGGAAGTGTTTCGAGAAAAGAAAATCCATGGAGACAGACCCGGTGACAGTGGGAAGGCTAGGACTATTCCTCTTCAGGTAATAACAATTCTTTCTTCTGTGATCGCGGAACCGCAGAAAATGTCGCACGATATCAGATGAAATGTCAATCTGGAAATATATCCTACTGTTCTTCCGCGTTCGTTGTTCAATGATGCTCATATGACGGATGGGGAAGTACAGGCGCGTCGAATGTTTGTGGGATCCATCTGATATGCAGAGTTTCGGAGTGCAAGTGTCTATAAATAGTCTGCCAGAAATGGTTTAGGAGATCATCGGTTCATGATAGAAGCGAGTAACAATCTTAGCGCTAGCGCTGCCAAGATTGCTGCGAACGCTGCGTCAACGAAGCCGTGAGAACGTCAGAAATTTCATCTTCCCGTTTTGAGGCCGGAACATTGAAGAGACTGTCATGGGAAAATGCAGAACCAGGTTCGGAAGTCGGATTTGGCCACTGATAACGCTCAATGAAGTGAGCGATTGTCGGAGTCCCGGACCAAATTTGTCGGTGCACGCGATGGTGTATTTTGAAGAGTGGAAGACGGAATGACTTCCGGGCCTCGAACGGCATCACCTGGGGACGCATTGGGTCTGTTGCAAATCTGGTTTTAGTGTGAATTACGCAGCAGTGACAGCGTCAACGCAATTATGGAAGCATGGAACTGTTGAGCTTGTCGGGAAAGGCAAGGAATTTTTTTGCAAGTCATGAGTTCATAATAGAAGCGAGTAAAAATCTTGCCACTGCGAAGATTGCTGCGTCGAGGATTTTGACCTTCCTGTTTTGAGGCAGAAACATTGAAGAGATTACCAAGGGGGAATGCAGACCCAGGTGAGGAGGTCGGATCTCGGCGCTGATAAGGGTCGATGAAGGAGTCGCAGAGAAAATTCGCCGTGACGCGGTCACGTTGTTCGCGCATCGGAAGATGGAATGACTTACGGGCGTCAAACGGTATAAACCTTCGACAGATTTGGTTTGTTGGAAAATCTGGTGTCACTGTGAATCGTGCAGCGTGGCCAGTGTCAACATAGTTCCGGAAGCACAGAAATAGTATGCACCATCGAAGAGTAATGCGTTAAGGTCCGTGTAGAAGTGGTAATTAATGTGGTTCCTGAGTTGCATTCTAATCAATCGGAATCAGTGAAATTTGCCCGATCTAGGGACGAAGTATAGTCTTACTGTTTTTGGTATCTCAGGGATCGCTGTGCCGCTTCAGAAGACTCGTCCACTGAAACCTAGGTTTTCATGTCCTTTATTGGTCTTATTGGCATGAAGTAAGTGGCGTCTCAGAAAGAAGCTGGGAAGGCAGAAGAGATGTTTGAGCTTCTTGTCGGACTCATAGATGTGCGCAGTGTGTTCCGGCCACGAATAATGAGTGGGGGTGCTTTTAATATTGAACATCGTGTATCAAGACGACAGAAGTGAGCTAATTAACTACTTCCTGGGCCGAAGATTTGGACCCTGGACAGTGGACGATGCGGAACTGCCCGCCGACGAGGAGCTCGGTGTAGCTGGTTGCGGGTTGGACTGTATGTTATGAGCGGCGGGGACTGGCGCCGAGGAAGACGAGGGTTGAACTGAAGTTGACGTGGTGGATTGGGAAGTACTTGCGCTGTTGGATTGCGCGGGAGTTGCGCCGAAATTGGATCAGGAATGAGTTTTAGGGCGAGAATCGAGCTTACGTTGATGAATTCGTCACGGGAGGGCTGAAGGAAGGTTGTCTGAGCTCATGGGGTCGAAAGAAATTGTATTACTCACATTTGTGTCATGGGATAACTATACGGGTTAGCGGCGGACCGATTAAATGCGGAATTGTCCTGCGCGGGGACGGTCGATGGAGATACGGCGGAAGCAGACGAAATGTCCGCCGAATCAGCATCCCGTGTCGACGTGGAAGCACGGGAATCAGCAGAAGGTGGGAGGGCGTATTCCCCCGGGAATTGTAAGGAGCGTACGGCGACTGAAAGGTCGAATATACTGTAGAGGCCCTGTGGGGGGAGGAAATGTGGAAGAAAGGCACCTGTGGGCGGCGGCATGTATTGAGGGTATTGCTGGAACAGATGGGAATAATGCATAGGCGCAATTCCTGCATTCGGATCAGGGACAGATGTCATGGAAGTGGTGACGTTCGAGGCCGGCGTCGACGTAGAGGAAGCTAAGGGAGAGTGTGGGCCGTCCACAGAAGGAGGAGGGGACGGAGGGTCGAACTTCCTCCGTTTCGATGGCGTAACTGGGGCAGAGGCGGTCGAGCCAGCAGAGCCGGAAGTGTCGTCGGAAGGAGCCGATGCATTCGAGGAAATATTGAGTGCAGTAGAATCGACTTTAAGACGGAGAATACCGGTAGGACTAAGCTCGCGGCACAGCCCGTAGAATTGGATTGCGGTATTGGGCTGTGGTACCGGAGCGCGTGTCCAACGTGCATTTGAAAAGTCAAATATCAACCTATGAACGGGTCAAGGCTTTAAATTTAAAACAATGTTAGGAACATACTGCACCGTAGAGGCCTTGGTTTCCCCGCGGACAAAGTCTGAGACAGTGACCGTCACAGCACGGGAACCATGACCGTCATCAAGGGTTTGGGGACTGCCGGTAACACGGCCTACCCCGTACACCATTGAGGTTCGTTCATCAGGCAATTGGTTCTAGTGTTGGGTCAGAGTGAAGAATATGCCTTACAGGACAACGCTTACATTGTATGTATCGCTGTCGGGACTGCCTGGAAGAACGAAGAAAGTCATGGCATCGAGGGTCAGGGTGTTAGTGGGTAATGAATTGGTAGCAGGTGGAAAGGCACTCGATTGTGCAGAGCACACTGCAAAAGCGACCATGCCATCTGCGAGTAGGGGGGTGGTACTGGTAATATAAACACGTAAGTCAGCGGGGATGGTGGTGTTTCCAGTGCCTTTAGTGCACCAGACATGTGTGTTGTAGTGTGCATAATGTGTGGCGTAGATCGAATTGGGCTTGTTGACGATGACACGACGGCCAGCTTTCAGCTGAAAAAATCCGAGAATATTGAAAGACGACATGAATGAGGATGGATGATGGTGGGATGTGTGAAGAGTGTTAGCGATATAAATCAGGACTTGGGCTTAACTGCGGCGCATAGTGGTCTTGTCGTCGCAGCAGGCTGAAGAGCCAAGATGAACAAAAGAGGTTGAACGGAACAAACGTTAATGAAAGCATCAAAAAAGCAGTCCGTAGCCGTTATGAGCGATTTACTGGTCGAGGTGGACAAAGATGACGCGTATATGCGGCACGCAGCGACATGTAGAAATGCGGGAGAAGGCACAGCATGCGTGATCATGCGATTGAAGCAAAGGAGATAATTTGTCGTTTCACTGTGCCATGAGAACTGAAGATTGACAGGAAATGGAGACGGCCGTACACGAAAACGGAGGAAGACCAAAGGGACTCAGCCGAATGGAGAAAAATCCAAACATATACAAAGAATCGCGAAGCATTTCGTTAAAGAACGGTTAATCCGGTGATCGACACAGCCACGCCTCCTTCTTCCACACCACGACCAAACTGACTACCGTCCGCTAGTGAACATTGTACACCGACTCCTCAAACCAGCTCGTATCCCCTGGGCCACGCCCGCACACTTGCGCTCCGCATTGGCCTCCCCTCGCTCACTTTGCCGCTGGCTTTCAGAATACACTGTGATATAGTGTTTTTTCTTCGTCAGTCAACATCGCGACCCGACCTCCCTCATGCTTTCTGAGGTTTCTGCTGCGTCTGCTACCCTCGGCTGCATGATATTCGGCGTAATCTCTGATTCCCTACTCATGTAAAACCTGAACTTACCACCAGGCTACAAGTGCCAGCATTCCACTTGGGTGGTGGAGGGGCCAATTATGGTCATAAGTGCGTGTTTCCCTCCATGCTGCCCTAAATGCTCACGCCGCGGCTCCAGGGATATGGCATGCAGACCTCCGAGCAGCCGCTCGTGATCATCTCTACCTATCGCCCCAGCACGGGCCCCCAAATCTCACCCACTTCGTCCCGGTGCTGTCCCACCTGAGCCGCCTGCGGCTGGTCTAGATGCCAAACATAACGATAACGACGGGTATCGTGACAAACTGATGCGTCGGCAGCGCCCACACACAAGTCCTCGGGCGGCGGGAGTGGCCGTGGAGGCGTGGAGGCGCAGTAAAGGAAAACAATGTGCGTACTTCCCTTGTGTCTTGAGCCTCGCTGATTTGGGGTCAGTGTAGTTGTGTAGAAGGATGTTAAGCACCGCAACCACGGGAACATCAGCAGAGGATCCGCGAGCTGAGGCGCATTGTGCTCCCCTTCACCCGCAGTGTCCGCTCATTTGCGGTGTTCTGTGAGTAAGCAGGCCGCTGTTCTTACTTGTTTATCGGGCCTCTACTATTACACTGTCTGTATGTCTAATATATTTCTGTTCCATCTACATTTGTGTACAGAAGTAAGGAGGACGTATTGTAGCAGTGAAAGCTGTGGATACTGTGGTAGGATGCCCGAATGGCTCGACGATATCTAGAATAGATCGTGAACCCGTAGCTACTGTGCCCATGTCTATCTACAGCCCTGATGTCTAACCTGACCAAACAACCCCTCAATCCCCTACCACATGTGCCCACCACGAAATGGCGGCGTCCCCGCCGCCTGCGTACCGCTACCCTGTTCCGACTCTATCCTTACGTGGTGTTCTCTTCCAGCTCGCTTCCCACCTCCTCCGTTCTCATCCTCTCGGCCTCTTCAATTTCTGCTGCTCTCAGCTCCGCCACTGCTTTTGCTTCTGCCCCACCTTGCTCGCTGTTTAGCACCGTTATTTTTGCTAGGAACTCGCTTTGCGCTTTCGCGAGTGGAGTTCCTTCCCTCGGGGTGTAATGTCGTAGGCGTCTAGAGCTGAATGTACCGTACCGTCCATGTGCAACCCTTCGACTGTTTCCAGCTTGTAAGAGTTGAGCATGCGCTGCAAAACCCTGTGTGGCTCCGACCATCTGCACGTAAGCTTTCTTTCGTTGCTGACGGTCTTCACAAGGTCGCTTCTAAAGACCTGTACGAGCTCCCCCGGATTAAAGATGACCTCGCCTGTGCGTGAGCCTAGTATCTTGCGGTCAAAGGCCGCTTTTCTGCCCATGGCATATGCAACCCGACCATCGAAAGCGTCTAGGTGTTGCTGGTCCACGTATGCCATGTGGAGCCTCGCATCCTCTTCCGAGAACTCCGTGACTGCGATTTCAATCAGGGTTTGAGGTGTATTAACCACCCTGCCGAAAATAAGTTCCTTTGGGCGAAACTTGACCGCTGGGAGTATGCGATTGTTCAGTATGTGAATTGCCTCGTCGAAGTATAGCGGCCAGTTTTTTGGCAACTCGTCCTTGGTCATCGACCTCCAGCCGTCTTCACCTACGTCAGGTGCGCACAAACGTGCGAGCACGTATATTAGCAACTTGTTGGCTCCTTCGACCAAGCCATTGATCCAGGGTGAGTACGCCGAGACACAGTGGAACTTGATCCCCCTTCTGTCGCAAAATTGCTCGACTGCTTTGTTTTTGAAATGTCGTCCATTGTCCACCATGAATGTTTCCATGTCGAGGAAATTGTCGCATATATGCTCCAATGCATTCTCTGTTGTGTCCGCTGACCCGTGTTCTTTATACTTGAAGCCCCAGATGTTTTGGGAGCAGGTGTCGACGTACAGCCCGACATTTTTAAATCCGCCTACGCCCAACGGCATTGACAAATAGTCACCCGCGACTAATTCGAATGGGTGTCTTCGCGTGACTGGATCTAATAGGGAATGGATGTGCACAGGTCCAAACCCTTTACAGCGGGCACAGTCTCTGATCGCTTTGACAATAGATTTGTCGAGTTTCGGACTGTGGTATTTGTCCATCAGCGCAATCTTGATGCTGTCCCTATGGAAGTGGCCGCCTTTCTCGTGCACTTCCGCTGCCTTCATCGTCGCCTCCTCCTTCGTGAGGCATTCTCTCTTCGGCCGCGCTCTCACTCCCACTCCCCCTCCGAGCCTCCACAATTTGCCGTCGTCGATGAAATATTGGGTGGCTTGGTGTCGGGCACGTTTTCGTTCTCTCATACCCGTTCCGAAGTCCAGTTCCAGTATGGCATCGATCACTTGTAGATAGATCGGCTCGTTTTTGAATCGCTCACGCAACGCCATCGTGCCTTCAGGTACCGGGATAACCAAGTATGTGCTCTCGGCTTCCTTCACCGTAAACAGGTCGTTGACGATCCCTGCTCGTGCTTCCCAATTAGGCGATACTGTCCACTCGCTGCCGTCCCCTTCGACCTTTGGAGTGCCCTCGTTCGCTCTGCTCAATGCATCGGCCACCGCGTTAGTTGTGCCTTTTATGTGTTCTGCGCCCACAATCTGGTACCCCATTATACCGTCTCGCCACCGTGTGTGCGTTATGTTGAGTTTATCGTTAACCATAATATCGCGCAGTGCTTGGCAGTCTGTTTCAAGCTTGATGGGCTGTCCCCAAACATGTCCGAAAATTTGTCAAGTGAATACTTTAGAGCAGCGAATTCCAACAAATGTGGCGGGTATCGTTCTTCTGCTGGAGAAGTACGCTTCGATGCAAATGCGATTGGGTGACGCCGTACTGCTGCCTTGCCTCCGGGCAGAACCGTGCGCATTTTCTGCGACAAGACGCCGCAAAAGCGTCTTTGCTTCCATCCGTTGTTACGATAAACGGGTGTTCTTTGACTTTGTCGTACCGCGGTGCCCTAAGTACGGGCTCGGACAAAAGCATGCTCTTGAGCTCGACGAAGCATTTCGTGTGTTCTTCGCGCCAAACCGGTTCGAGGTTGAAGGCTCACATCGCTCCTCTCCAAACCGGCTTCTTCGCAGCCGGGGGTACATCGACTAGCTTGAGCAGTTCCCGCAGTGGCTGTTCGCGTCGTGCGTAGTTCTCTATTAAATCCCGGAAGTACGCTGTCAGACCTAAAATGTGTGTAGGTTTAACGCATTCGGTGGCTGCTTCCAATTCATGATTGCCGTGAGCTTCGCCATGTCAGGTGCAACTCCTTTAGGTCCCACCGTAGCACCCGCAAAACAGCTTCCGTCATAAAGAGCTTTGTTTTTGTGGCAGATGATGACATGCCCTCCTCCCGAAATCTGTCGAATATAATTTGGAGTTTTTTCATCATTTCGTCGAAGTTGTTGCCGCAGTACCCCCATCGTCCACGAACAGCTCCATTATCTCCTTGACAAGCAAGTCGTGCAAACGTATTGCGCACATGTGGCCAAATTCCGTGGGTGCATCCGTTAATCTGAACGGCATGCGCATGTAAGCGTAATACCCTTTTCCAGGTACGAACATCACGATGTATGGTTGAACAGCCTCGTCGACGTGGATTGCAAAAAACCCGGATGCAAAATCGAAAATCGATATGTATCTGTGTCCAGACAATCGGCGTTGTTTATCCCTGATGTCTCCCTGTGGAAACGGCACGACTTTCAGCAACTCGTTTAGCTCGTGAAAGTTTTGACAGATCCGCCATTTGGGGTTTTTGTTGGCTGCGACTGTGTTTTGTTTTCGCTCCTCGGAGGTAGGTCGTATACCGGGGGAAGTCCCGCCTTTGTGCATTCGTCATTTAGCGCATGCTTTAACTCGTCGTGGGTTAGCCCGCCACCATCGTGTTCCTTTTCTGCGAGTTTGATTGGAGACACCATTTGACGTCGCATGGGTGTATTGGACGTATCACCCCTGCGCGTTCCAGGACATCAACCTGCTCGTGTAAATATTCGGCTTGCGGTCTTGAGACTGGTCTTTGGTGTACTTTCGTGCTGAACTTCTTTTCTGGGGGTATTTTTGGCGCATAAACCACGCCTGCAACTGGGAAGACTTCGCTAACTGCCAACGCAAACACGTCTGCGTAACTGGCCATCAGCTCCGTACTTGCACGCGCTGCTCTTGCGTGAGGTCTGGCCCAATGGTCACCGCTTTCAATATGTGTTCGACATGCTTCGGATTGAATGGATCCGATGCCCGGGTGTAGATCGACTCCGTGGGCTTGGCTCGTATGCATCTGTGTCGTACATGTCCGCCTGCTCGGCTGCATTGATTATCTTGTCAGTGGTGTTCTCAGTATGGAGGACCGGTATCGCGGGTACTCCCCTCGAGGGGGTCGCGCTGGCCCCCACTGAGATCGCGCGCGTTCGCTGGGCAGTACCATCTGCCAACGATTCACTGACTTGCTTCGTCTCTTTCCCTGTTTTTAGTGTTTCCGGATCTGCGTCAAGCAATTCCGCATTGAGATGGTCAGCTGATGTTGACACTTGGGAAAGATTCGATTCAACTCCCCTTGCGGGGGCTGCGCTAACCCCCACTGAGATCGCGCGCTTACACGATATCCGTGTTTTCTCGCTGTCTATCACTCCGTTCTCCATTCTTGCTCCCCGCGCGGCCGTCTCCCCGTTTCCCTTTTCTTTGTTTCTGGAATGCAGTGGTCAGCTGCGTCCTTTTGCGACGTTGATTCATAATTGATTACTCCCCTCACGGGGGTTGCGCGAACCCCTTGTGAGCTTGTGCACATTGGCGGCCAAGGTTTCCCTGGCTGCATGTTCACCTCCGTTCGCAGCACTGGCGGTACGTCCCCTTCATCCTCCATCTCCTCCACCGTCGCTCGTCTCTTCACTACTCCGCTTTTTGTCGTCTTTTCCAATCGCACTTCCCGTGATTCGTCTTCTATATCTTGGTGTTGCTTGCATATTGAATAAGTCACTAATCTGTCATGCAGCAGTACTTGTACTCCCCTCGCGGGGGTTGTATGAACCCCCGCTAAAAATGCTTGCACCTCCGTTGTACGTCTTCGCTCTTCTTCCGTTTCAACTCTTGTCCACCACCCCGCTATGTCGTCTTCTTCCTCGAATAGCTCTGGAATATCCTCGTCAACTGCATTTCTGTCGGCAATTTCGATTGCATCAAATACTCCCCTCACGGGGGTTGCGCAAACCCCCGTTGATTCTGCGCGCTTTTGTGCTTGTTCCCTTTTCGGTACTGTCGGTGTGTTTCCCTCTTCTTCAGTCTTCACCTCCTCTATTCTCGTTGTCTCTGCTAACACCTCTCTTTCCTCCCCTTATTTGTCTTCTGGTATCGTCTCTAGGTTGCTCTGATTGTCAACGCCATTGCAGCTCCGCAGCTTTATTGAAAGTACTCGCCTCGCGGGGGCATCCGCGTACGGTATAACCCCCGTGAAGGCCGCATGTGTGCTTTTCTCGCACATCGGCATAAACCTTGTCCACCATGGCTCCCCCTGCTGGTTCTCCAATGTCGCTCGCTTGTTTTGTACTTCGATATGGACGACGTCCCGTTTGTAATCGTGCACTGCGCTGAACGCCGTTTGAAGTGGTTTGCCGAACAAGAATGTCCATCCACCTCCGCTGTCGAACACCTCGAACGTCCCACATATGTGAACATCGGCCAACTCAATATCGCCCACCCATGTGGCCGCGGAATCCACCAACTGTCCGCTGGCCATACGCAATGTTTTGAGCGACGGTCTTCCACCCCCCAACTTCTCCCGATTCAACTCCCAAAACGATTTGTCCATCGCCGCCACCATCGCCCCTCCATCAAACAGTCCTTTGGTTCGCACCTTCTCTCCTTTTGGTCCCTGCATTGCTAACCAATGCATAAAAGGTTCACATTTCGCACTTCCCGCTCCCACCGCATACAGGTCAATGATTTCGTGTTTGTCTTGCACTGAAACATTCTGTATTGATGGGTGGCTAGGGAGTACCGGCCCTGGTCCCCGGATCGCCCGTTGAGAGTCTACTCGGACGACCCTTCGACAAAATCCTCTTCTTCCGCACTTCCGAAGTCCATCCAATCCATCACTGCGTTAACTGCCGCCGGCGTGGTGCGTAAGTGTTTGTTGACGATGCTGCGAAATGTCGCCTCTCTGCGGGGAATCTTGTCTGCAGTACACTCCTGGCTTCTGTGCATAGGGGTGGTTATCTTGCCGCATGAGAAGCACTCTCCTGATCCTGGCACTACCATTCCCGGTGAAAGCGGATATCCCACGTCTTCCAAACGCGGACGGCTTCCTGCGTACGTGTTTTCCCATATTGTGACATGCCTTGCATACTCAGCTCGACCGGCCGCGTCGTCTCGCAGCAAGGCGCGTCCAAGTCTCTCCGCAATTCCCCTCAACTTCGTCAACGCTTCCGGGCTCATCGCTTCGTTCTGATTCTGGCTTTGTCCAAAGAGGTTACCGCGACCGCCTCCCGCTCCAAAAGGGTTTGTGGATGGCGGCGCCGTATTCGCTCTCGGGGTTGTCAGCGCCACCTGCGACAGCTGCGACGCTACCTTGCTTGCGGGTGTCATGGGTGCCTGTTTCTTGTCACGCCCCGCCAAGTCACGCAGCATGCGTTCCATTTCTTGCGCCTTCTTAGCCTTCGCTGCTCCCTCCCGTATGTCAACGCGATCGATGTTTTCAATTGCCGTGGTGAAGGTGGTCCAATCTGCTTGCGCCGCTGGGACCTTTTCACGTATAACCTCTGGCAACACATCGCGAGCCTGCCAAATACCCGCTGCCGTGGTGTCAATGTTCGCGAGTTTAGCCAGCTCCAACAGCCTCCCCGCAAACTGTATGTGCGTAAACACTTCCGCCCCGCTGATGTTCACGGTCGTGTCTAGCTCTTCCACGGTTAGTTTCATCGCCAATAGCTCGCGCTCGTATTCCTGCGGCGTGCGCTCTGCCTTCTCTGAGGTTGGAAATCTAGCGATGAACACTGTCTCCAGCTGTTTCCAGGTCCCTGGGGGGTTTGCGCCTGCAAGAGTGTTGTGCTACCATTTCTCCGCTGGCGAGTTTTCCTTCAAGTAATCTTCCAGCGCCGCTATCTTGTCTTTATCGCCTGTAATCTGGTCACCACGCAATTGTATATGGATTTTTTCATGAATGTTTTCGAAGTAATCGCGCCCGGTTTCGTTACGTCGTCTGGGTTGCCTGAGAACATGGGTATGTCCGCGGTGGGCATTCTTCTTCGTTTAAGCTGCTGCGGGATTGATCGTACTGGTGGTGGGACTGCTGCTGGGGATTGTTGCGGTACGAATGGCGATGAAGGTGGTGTGTCTAGATTTTGGAGCGCTTCAAAGAGGTCGCTACCGCTGAGGATGCTGGAATTTATCGACGATGACTCTGATGGGGTGGATGCTATGGAAGGTTCTGTAGATGGTGAGCCGTTGGGTGTTGTCGTGTATCTGCCTCGGGAGTCTCTGAATCTCGGATGCAAGAGGCTGCTTCTGGATGTCGCCAGGGTTCTACTCCGCTGCTACGCTGTTCTGCTGATCTGCTGCTCTGTTTCTGCTTGCTGCGTTATGGGTTCGAATGCCGCTCCAGTCACCACTATGTGGTAGGATGCCCAAATGGCTCGATGATATCTAGAATAGATCATGAACCCGTAGCTACTGTGCCCGTGTCTATCTACAGCCCTGATGTCTAACCTGACCAAACAACCCCTCAATCCCCTATCACAATACACCGGATATCTAAATTCCCGAGAGCGGTCACGTGCAAAAACCTGAGATACTCGTTATATCGTTCTCGTTGTATATATGGGGGAGGGTGTATGTGCCCTGAGCTCAAGATACAGCAAAAATCAACAAATATATCGTCTGAAATACTGTCCCCCGTGAGTCAGTGGGGCATAAAATGCCTGGTACATAGCTGAAAAACTACTGAACATTCTATTTTCTTGTACTGTCCAGCTTTGATATAGATGCCCTGAAGATTGTCCTGAAGGTGGTTTGATGTTGCAAAAATAAATCTGTGAGGAAGGTGTGAGCCGAAGTAAGAGTTATAAGTATGGTCTAACCTCGGAACAAATACCTGTTAGAGTTACTCCGGACTGGAAATCAAAAATCAACAATCGGAGTTAAAAATCGTTTTGAGTGATGGTAACACTATGTAACACTGTGTGACTACCCACGGCTGCCAGTCCAGATCATCTGTCACGACCATCAAATGTCGTCTTCATCGTGTCCGATGACGAAGAGGGGATGACTTCTGCCTCAAATATTTCATAATTTTTGTATCCTCCTCGTAGAGTACCAACTATAACAGTTAGCGATGGTTTCTGCAACTTGGGGTTTTTATAAGTGCACACTGGCGAGGGCGGCCGACAGCGGGACAGCAACGAGAGGGTGGGAAAAGCGGCTGACAGTGAACGCAGTCCGACTGCAAGTGGTTGATATGTATTACGTATGTCACACAACCAGCCTGGACTCGTCACATAGCGTTACCATCACTCAAAACGATTTTTAGCTCCGATTTCTGATTTTTGATTTCCAGTCCGGAGTAACTCTTACAGAATCAGTTCGCGATTAAAAATAAATCCATGTTAAAACCATGGCACCAGGCACTGCGTTCAGACCCCCCCGTAGGCACAGGTCTGCCAGATCCTGATAGGCAGATGTGTAGGCAGACCAGTGTGCCAACCCTTGCCCATCCATCTGCCCATCCCTGCCGAGGTTGGTCTAGGTATTCCCACTGGATTAGGCACACATAGACTCACATGGGCCGATGAGCCTAGCTAAGCCTAGTTAGCCAAATTCAAAATCTGACATGGTTTGTACCCGTCCAGCCATTCCAACCAACACCAACCTAGACCCAGGTCAGCCAAGGTTGACTAAGGTTGGCCAAGATAGACACACCACTGTCGGCGAAGATCTACCAAGGTGGGCAGGCTTTGCCTCGGTAGGGATGCTAGACCAACGTTGGCCGATGCCTATTAGGGTAGACCAATGTCGGCTTGGGTGGGCAGTCCGTAGGCGGGGATCGGTGAAGGTGGGCACATCTGTGCCCATGGGGGGGTCTGAATGCAGTGAGGTGTTCTTCACATAAATTCTGGAAGATAATACCAGAGGTTCCGACCTCATACATGTACCTTGGAAATAATTGCCAGAATATTTGAAGGATGAGAGGATACAGTATGAATTATGTTCTGACCAAAAAAATGAAAGTCTCGAAAAGAGCTTTAAATATAGTGTACGTGGCCTTCCCAAATTTTGAGCTCAATGGGCAAAGGCCTTCGAGTCGAACTGCGATCCAAAAACGAGTTCGTGATCGTAATCAGTTCGCGATCAATTTTGTATGCACTGTTTACCGCGATATCTAGCCGGCCAGATGGGAATGAACATACTGGAGAATGCTAGAGAATGGTCTTTAATATGTACTTTTCCCGGATAAATGCTATATACAAGTACTAGTCTCAGCTCACCAATGGCATATTTAAGACCCATTATTACATTTCGTCAGCTCTGAGCTTCATTTTGTCTCTCTTTCGAGCAGCCAATGTGACACCGACTCGCAGGACCCCAGAGAGAGACAGTTTCAGCAGATAAGTACTCAATTTTTGTTAATCCTTACTGTATCTTGCTCCAAGCCACACCCTCCAAATAGTGTTGCCGCGACTTAACTCAAAGTCATTTTGAAGTCAAAGTCGCAGCCGACTTGAGCTGAGTCGAGCCGAGTCGACACTGCAACTCGGGTTGACTTACAAGTCGACGCGAGTGACTTGAAGTTGGCTTACTGGTTCAAATTCCAGGAAGGTGTGCTGAGTCGTTTACAGCACAAAAAAACAATTTCTTGAATTTTGGTGAACCGTGACCTGAGCGCGTGACACCCTGGTGACACCTGTCACGTTTTTGTGATTTTTTGTAAAACCGCCGCAGATGAAGCTAGAACCACAAAAATACCTTGCTGTCCCAAATAGGCTCTGGAGTCGACTTGAGTCGACCCAAGTTGACTTAGACCTACAAGTCGAGTCAAGTCGAGTCGAATCTATTTTTAAGTCGACTTTCGAAGTCGCGACTCGACTTATCGAGTCGCGGCAACACTACCTCCAAATATATACACAACGAGAACGATATGACGAGGGTGTATTATTATTTTTGTGAATTTACGGCTGTTTTTGACGCCCGAACGGGTGATGGCGCGGGCGCGGGCGTTTGCCGCGTATCTTTTGATGACAGTCGATATCGATAGCTATCGCTAAATAACTCTAACGCTCTAATTAGCGATATTTAGTGGCTAATTATTGCGCCAACGTTGATATCGCTAAAGGCCCTCTAGTTAGAAGGGGAGACCAGATGTATCTCCCCTTCTAACTAGAGGGGCTTGTTGGGCTATATACTCGTCATCACACAAAGTAACCGGAAATTGATTCACTGTGCCAGATCACGTGCACTGGGCTCCACTATATCTTACCACCAAATACCTACGGATATTAGCTGAAGACCGCATAACTTGTTTTGGGAGAATTGACTCAGTATTGCTCTCCAGAGACCAGAAAAGATTAGCAACCCATAATTAAATTATGGCATTTTATCCAACAGGCGGAAGAAACTTTGCAAAGAAAATACTCGGAGCCTGAATTCAAAGTGGGGTATCCTGGAATAGGTGAACAGACATCTCCGGTGGATTCTGTAACAGTTAAGTCTCTGATTATGTAATAGATTCTTACCGCAAATGATGTGGTAGCATTGTCTGCAGGATTCCAAGATCAATTGTCAAACAAGCAATTTAGATGGTGATTCGTCATGTAGAGCACCATGGATGGATGAAACAATGACTCAGCAGTGCTTCAGTCAGATTTCAAGCAAAGTTTAGCTGTCAAGGTTCAATTTTGTCAGCTTAACTGGAGAACAGCTTGTGCATGATCCATGCAGGCATGACTCAGCGCAGAAAATGCCTTGTGTATTAGTTTCCATTCACTTTCCTCGAGTTCCAAGTGATGGCATATACTCAACATATCTTAAGGAATAGCCCTGACAATAAAAAACTCTATCTATGCCCACAGACCGAGCCATACACCCTAATTTTGGACACCTGTACCAAAAATCAAGTGGACTCAAAACAATTGATCCACAGAAGGTATACACATGATTTTTGATGCTGAATTAGATATGAAGGGCGAGAATATATCCAAATGAACATTTCTAGGTGATCAGACCCAGAATACTGTGCAAATTTCTGCTGTAGTAAGCAAATTTCCGGTTACTTTGTGTGATGACGAGTAGGTGGGTCTCATGATCGGCGGCTTCAATACACAGCCGACGAACTTCTCGCATCTCATTCATCACTTGCGGACGCTGCGTTACAGTATATATCATCGTTGCTTTCTGGACCGCATATGATCCCCTGCTCTCGGTCCCACTCGTTCTGGATCGATCGTTTCCTCGGCCGGCTTTATGCACCTATCTATCTGGTGGGCACCATTAATCTGAGCTGCCATTTCTCGACACTCAAAGATATCCAAAACCTCGAGTCTGGGCTCTTTCAATTCCCTCGACGCTTCGAAATCATTTGACCAATTCAACTGCGGAGCCAAATTTTCTACTCATGCTACAACTTCTTCACGGCAGACCTGTCTACTTCTCACTGTTATCACGCCTAGTGTTAAAATCAATTCGTCAAGGACGGCTCCTTTCAAGCCGCATCGCAATAACGTGGAGTGATCATCTTCAATGCGTGCCGCTAAATATTCCTCAAGCATCAACGTTTAATCGTGTCGCAGTGTCCAACCTTCCCTGGAGTGGCGAGAGCTATGAGTTTGTTTTACGTCACTCAGGTTTGATTCTCATTGTCGGAGCAAAGCGCTGGTGCGCAGGTGGTCTAATAATCTCGATGCCTTCCGGCTACGCTGCTCTGATCGTTATAATGCTTCAGAACAACTTGCCAGCAATTTGAGAGCGCCGAATTGCAGATGTTGGACCTGGTTCTCTCCTTGGCAAATGTCGTGCTCGTTGGACTGGTCTGATTACTGCTTCAATATATCAAATGCCAGTTCTGGGATTCTGGTGGAATGCCCCAAATACATTCCATGGTAACGCCCGATTAATTTGTGGCTTTGTATTTCGAGCACAAAGTGATCTCCTCGAAGCCCATTTCGGACAATCCCTCTCACTTTGGGCCGTCTGATGGATAATCCTGGAATCCGTCCGGACTTACCTCAAAGATTGCTTCACTTTCAAACTAGATCCACTTTCCGTAAATTTTTCCGACCACTTCCTGGGGAATTTACGGCTCTGTTCGATCTTCTATTCGCCGTGGTTCGTGTGTCTCTGATGAATTTCACTTTTCGATGTTCTGGACATAGAATGATACCATTCTAAATAAAATTAGATCCACCATTCCTCTTACTTGGATCTTTGTTCCGGAGCGAAGCGCGGGGGCGCCTTGTATGGATTCATCATTTTCAGTTTGGTGGACAAGATCAAGGCATCAATCAATTTTGAGTGATTTCAATCATTACACTCAAAAATTATTGATAGGGCGCTATAGGATCTACTACCTAAAGTTAGTGGGCATTATCACCCCCTGCCCTTCTAGCCTACAAGTGGCCAACTAAGCGGGGTGGCCAGGTAGGTGGTCTCAAATACTACATTTTCTTGAGATTTCTTTGGCAGTCACAGGAACCGGAAGTTGAACACGACAAGAACAAGGCAACTAGAACGAAAGCAGATATGCATTTCAACTTGTCGATCACAAAAACAGGAACAAGACAGGCAGAATGAAAAGCAAGTACCTGATAACCGGGATTAACGAAACTCCTACGACATGGCACATTGCACATACCGGCAGTTAATAGCAGAATCCCACCAATGAGGGGGTAATTGAAAGCAACACGAAATATGGGAATCCATTTTGATCTTACCTCATAATACCTGCGTATTTCCGATTATTCATGTAACTTGTTCCGACATCTCAACTGCACTGTGTACCTGAACTCAATACCTTGATCTGTTTCAAAGGTGTCACCGCAATTGCAACCGTTCGTTGCAAGATCCAATGCAATATCCGTGGAATGCCTAGGGATGCCGACGATTCTTCCGCTCTTGCACATATGTACGCCAGCAGCCGGTTGCAAACATCCCAAACCTCTTGCTTCAGATTTATGGGACGCTCCAAGTAATCGCTCTGTAGGAATAGGACCAAACCGAAGGGCCACTATCAATAATACCGAACATGGAGTATCAGGGCAGAATCCACGCGATGAGGTCCTTCAAGTTGTCTTTCCATCCTGCGACTTGCAAAATGGCCCAGGGACGACCAGGGTCATCGGAATGAATTGTTACGTCACGCCAGGGCAGGTGCTGCCAGTCAGCGACATCGGCTTGTACCTCAGGCCGACGGTATTACCAAACAACAACACACCCGAGGATAGATTGTTCCTTTGTACTAACTTGTCCATCGGTGGTTTAAATGCTTAAAGACGGGCACTCGTCTATCAAGGCTTTAAGCCCTACGCTCCTGCAGCTGCACGACATCTATATTTAACTCCAAATTCTGATAGCTCGGCTGAGAATTGGCATCATGTCGGTCAGTTTGACTCATAGTTGTGTAGCTACGAACGCTAATAAAGTCACACAGGCTATAATTCTCGATCAAGTCCGCTCCCAGCTCGCCGCTCAAAAGCCCATCATCTCCTGCGTAAAGTCCTTTCCTGTCGGCGATCTGGCCGGTAAGCACATCAATGGCACCAAAGGCGTGACTATCTGGCACGAGTCCAAGGTGGCCGAGTACCCCGAAGAGCTCATTTGCTACACTGGTGCTCAGCCCAGCACCACTCAGCGCACCGTTCACGGTTCTCACCACGCAATCGCCACCATCAATCCTGACGGCCCCAAGTCGGGGACTCTACGGATCAAATTCCCCATCATGGGAGACGCTCAGTCTCTCAAATTCGACGTGCGAGGTCAAATCCTCGATCAGCCTGAGGCAGCTCCAGTCGAGATCCACGGCGAAGCCGCCTTTGACGGACAGGAGTATGTCATCGGCTTCGACGACGGGGCTCGTCCTGACTGGAATCCCAACATGCTGTCACCTTACGGCGTCGCTGGCGACTTCGCCTGGACCTTGTCTCTTAAAGATGTCGATGCTGCCGAAAACTCGGTCCAGCTCGAACAGACCACCCGCCTCGAGATCTACGTCGTCCACGGTGAAGTTGATCAGGTTGAGTGGTTTAAAGGCGGTCACATTCCCGTCGCTCTTCTCCGTCATGTCGTTCTTCCCTACGACGGGAAAGTTGACTACTGCCGTTTTCTTGTCGACCGCGTCTTCAACACTAACCACGTCCCTTTCGCTTACAACGCTGTCAACGGCGGCTCTCGGTTTGGTGTGGGCTCCTCGGGCGGTAGCTTTTACCTGTCAGACTGGCTCAAGCTCGTGGGCGCACCTCGTCAGCCCCGTCACGACGAGCAATACGCGCCAAACTACCAGGTCAACTGCTACGACCAGGCTGCCATCGTGCAGATCTGTCTAGCCTTTGCCTTCGGCAGCGCTGCCGGTAATTGTTGGCGCTACCTCCGCCCTTTCGGCTACATCGGTCACGCTCGACCTCAAACCGGGACTGAAGAGCTCGGCCCTCAGCCTTATCTCATTGGCTGGGGTGAATGCAACAACCCATTCTTCCTTCGAGCCTCCCACGAGACATCCACTGAGCCATCTACGGTCGATGGCTCCACTCAAATCGTAGAAGGTTCTGAGCGCGAGAAATTCAGGGACCATGCCTTCGTTCAAGACCCGCTGGGTCGCGTCCTGGATGCTTGCGCTGGTCCTCACTATGGTACCGAGGACATTAACCAATATATCCAGACTGCGATCGACCATACGATGAGTCCAGCGGGAACCGTCTGCCAAGTCAAGGCTAACTGCCGTGGGGTCTCCATCCTCAACGAGAAGTTCGGCATCACAGTGGAGGGAGAAAATATAGCTGTCGTGTCGAAATTAATCGGCGGCACCGGTGTAACCTCGCCAGACAAGTTCTATGATAACAGCCTAGCAATCGACCTTATGAAGGAGATTGCCCAAAAGGTCGATGACACAGACGCGGAAGCCGCCATTAATCCTAGCAAGGTCACTGTCGACTCTGGCGCCGTCCACGTCGAGCGGCTCTTCGATCCCCCTCCTGTAGACCAGATCTCCTTCACGGTCTCCGTTGCCGTCTTTCCCAACAACACCCTCGCCGAAAAGGCCATCGTGGTGCACCTCAAGTCCTATAGCGGCGAGTTGCAGGAAGTGTGGAAAACCTGGGCGCCTGACGAGCGCGAGGGAGTGGACATCGTTCTTGTTCGCGACGACAAGACATGGAACACAGCTGCAGCTTTTATCATCACGAACGGCAACGCGCTGGTTGAGATGTCGACCAATAGCTCGAAGGATCATGATGTGACGAGTAAGCAGCTGACTGCCAGGGCGAAGGAGGTGGCCAAGCTTCTCGCCGATAGGGTCAAGGCCGCTGCGAACGTTAACCAGCCTGCACCGAGTCTTGCAATTGAGGGCATGTCGCCCTCTTCGAATGGCAACTACCAGTTGAATGTCAACAAGAAGTTCCGAGTCCAGTGGTCGGTGAGTAATTACTTGTCTTCGATGCCACCTAGTTTACGAGGTACACCTCTTTTTTTATTCAGCCCCAGACTGCTTACAAGGACGTAACCTGGCAAGTTCAGGAGGGCGTGAGTTTCAATTCCGTAATCTCAACATAGTATGGATTGTCGCTAACGTTTCAATTCAGCACGTCGTCTGCGTTGAAAAAGACAAGGAAAACGGAGCCCTCCTATTCGACGCTCGCACGGCCGGTACCGAGACCATCACCGTCTGGCTTGGTTTTGACCAGGGTCGGGGATCAGTCAAGACCCAGGTCAATCTCAACATCCAGTGAAGGGTGCTTTGCGAATGATCGATCTCTGCCGGAGAGTCGCAGTAGAGCTTGTAGTAGCCACAGCTTTCTCAAGTCTTGATGTTGCTATTACTGTACTATTTCGACCGTTTGTTCACGCCATGTCACCCATCACCGCAAAAGTTCACTGGATAAGGTCTTCAAAATCCGACGGATCGTGTCACCGACCGGCAAAAAGTTCACAGTCGCATGAATCATCCCGCCAAAGCCAGGTGCGGTCCAGTGCTCTCCCCACGACGATCCCAGGCCCGATGGGGCCCAAGAAGTTTGTTTATAACAAATTAACAATATTGCACTCATCGGGTGCAGTTCATCTTCAGCCTGTTTTATGACCATCAGGATATTTTGTGGAGTCCGCGGGCGCGTACTGTTGAAACTGTCTACTTCCTGCTGTAGGCGAAGAGGCACTGAACAGCCTTAAACCGGGCGACGCCGAGTGTATTTTGTTGGGGAAAAAGTTATGTACTCGTCGGCGTAGTGGGAAAAAAAATCTCTCTCATCCCTCTACCGATGAACGTCCACGAAATTTACCGAGAATGCGACTGGATTGCCCAAGGCCGTGCATGGGCAACGGCTCCACAAGGACTCAAGATCATTGCAAAGGAGTTTTTTGTCATTCCGCAGGCACATGAACTCGAGCTCCTCCCATCGCGGTATCTCCCAATCGCAAAATTGTCGGAATTCCCACTACCTCTTCAAAACGGAACGGTCACAGCCGCCCAGCCTGCTCAGTACTTCAGCACCGTCGCTCCGGAAATCGACGACGCAGCTCTGATGCTTTGTATCTGGCGTCTTCCCATTCCAGACCAGAAGACAATAAACAAACTTCTTGCCTGCAGCCGCCAGTGTTGGCTCGATGGCATGCGCTCCGTGGTCTACAGTCATATCGACGGTGTCGTGTCCCACTTCCCGCTGTGAATCTTGACCTACTGGGCCGCGGTCGGGGAAATCAAGCTGGACGTGTGGGGTCCGTGGCGAAAATCCCAAGAGTGGATCACCCGCCAGAAGAAATTCAGCAGAGTGAACCCCACCCGTGCGGCTCTAGCAGATACCGCTACCTTAATGCTCACCATGATCCCCTGGGGATGCGCCAAGCCGCCAGGCCTCTCGGACTCGGAGCCGTTGTATACACTTTGGCGGTTTGCCGGATCGAATTGGTTGGCTGGTTCTAACATGAACGACATGCTTGAACTGCCGCACTACAAAATTAATAGCGACCCAGTGTTGGTGAAAAATAGCCGCGTCCAGGGAACAGCATTGATCCCGAAGTTCCTCGAAGCCTATCACACCACAGGAGACAGTACGTCGTTGTCAGAGCACATTTCATCATTATTAACCGATACCTCTCACGAAAATATTTGGGAACGCAAGGATTTACGCTGGATTCGTGATGCTGCCGACGACATGGTGCAGAAAAAAGCAGCTTTGATGACCTCGGCACACCTGGGGCGAGTCACAGATGAGCCGCACTGGGTCAGCATCATATTCGACTGCCGCGAAAAGCCTGTCGTTCGGTACGGCGACTCGTTTGGGTCTCCAATTCCCGAGGAATTGGCAGCTGCTTGCGATTGGTGGCTTGGCCAACACACATTCACAGACATCACGCATGCTAAGCTTCCCATGGCAAAACAGGAAGACGGCTTTTCATGCGGGATGTTGGTGGATAACTCGCATCACCACTTCATCGATCCAACGGTTTCCTTGAGCTCACCGATCCATGTTGCCAACGCCGGTCTCGAAGTCTTCAACAAAATTGCTGCACGCGGACTTGAGCAGGTATGTTTGACCATTCATTTTTCTTGATATCTGCTTACCTGTGTGATAGCTCGAGATTGAAAGAGCCATCGCGACTAGTGCTGGCCAAGAATATGATACGAAAAATTAAATTTTGAATATATTCAAGAATATGGATATGATATGGATAAAATATAATACCGGCCTGGTGTATTCAAATATATTCGAGTACAGGAAAGTATTGATTTTAGCTGCCGGCTGTCACCGGCTGAAGGTCGGAGCATCAAAACATCCATCAACCAACATCGGAAACTGACACGGGTGCTGACGGCAACCACCACAAAATTTACTGCTGCCGCAAGCGTGCCGGAAATCTCCGCCTCGCATCAAATTTTTCGTGATGCTGATGTTGAACTTCTTGTGAACAACATATTCACTTCCAGGCACATTCAGCTCCGAAATATCCAAAGAAAGTGAATACGAGACATGTTGGGATATGCAGAACATGGTTCAGCACAGTCGGGTGGGTCTTTATTGCCCAAAGTTGAGTGGCTGAATATATTTGTATATATCCATATTTTATTCATATTGTATCATACTGTAGTATTTCGTTCAAATCGACAGTCACGCGTCACGCACCCCCCTATTGATATCGAAATTTGGCAAGGCTCACGCGTCACACGGCCGTTTGTCGAACGTCCCGAGCATCACACAGGGCACAAATTTGCCGATAAGACCCAAAAAAGCCAAACTTTTTCGTTTGAATGTCGAAAATTTTGCTGGTGTCACGCCAAATTTTGGCTGCTATCGAAATGTCAAATTGGTTTTTTGGGTCACGCATCACACCCAGTGTCGATTTGAACGAAATACTACAGTATTCATATCCATGCTGGTGAGTACAAATACGATATGAGCCCGGGGAGGTGAATACAATACGGATATGAATATGATATGGAAAATCCGTATTCATATCATATTATGGCCAGCACTGATCGCGACTGCAGAAG
The DNA here is from genome assembly GCA_029378395.1 of Mycena leptocephala. NCBI lineage: Eukaryota > Fungi > Basidiomycota > Agaricomycetes > Agaricales > Mycenaceae > Mycena > Mycena leptocephala. The sequence goes on from JARJLF010000083.1 coordinate 335,229, forward strand.
ACGAAGATTCGGACGATCGGTCCGATCAAAACACAGCCACCTACCCCCCTCTTGACGCTAGCGACTCTTAGTCGGATGCGCCAATCTTGCTACTGCGCCGGACTGCGCGTCGGGCCAAGTTTAACTTCACATCTGCCCCTCCCTCCCCTGCCTCCCTTCCTCCTCCAGCTCCACCTGTGCGCCCCACTGCCGGGAAACGTCCCAATGGACATCCTGATGCTCCGACCCCCAATCCGAGTCCCCAGAAGCACCGTCTCTTCAAACGACAGGCTGACAATGATGACTTGGGACTTCTCACTGTCTCTGGCAGCGACGACTCGGACGATGACGATGACAACAACAGTACAGATGCCGAGGCTCCATCCACGCCTCCCGCAGCTCCTCGGCCTGCACCTCGGCCAGCGCATCCCGCAAAGCCAGCCGCAGCTGCGAAGGTGAAGCTTACCGCATTTTTTAAAGTGGAGACGGCAGAGGAGAAGGCTGTGCATTTGGAGAAAGATGCGAGGGAATATAGGGAACACGCCGAGGAGGTCCAGTTGCGCGAGTTAGAGATAACACGAGGGAAGAAAGCAAAGGCGCGCGCCGATGGGAATGAGCGTACACGCCAATACCGCGACCGCATTCGCGCGGCCAAGATAGCTGATGGCTACGTCCCTGGAACGAAACGAGTGAGTGTCAGCCGCCGTGTAATCTTCTGCAGTCTAACTCCTGCTCTGTTTAGACGCGAGTCGACCTCCTCGACGATGACCCCTCCCTGAATCCAGATCCTCGCCTGGCCGAGCTCTCGTGACCCCTTCGTCAAATCAGACAGGATGGGAAGAAGAAAAACAAGCCATGCGGCCGAAAGCAGACGACCAAGAACGCCAAACGCGACGCCAAGAACATTAATTGGCAGAATCCAGTGTTTTGGTCTCAGATCGTGGCCGCGACTCGTCATGCTGGCAGACCGTGGAGCTCCTGTGCGATCCTCAAGGAGCTCCACAAGTTCAATCCAAAGGATTTCCAACGCTTGAGGGAGCAAACCATCGGGACATGGTTGACGCACGAGGGAGGGACGTCTAGGTGGAAGGATACGGTACTGAAGAGGGTTGAGGAAGGGAAGGGAAACATGCCCGGCAGGCAGACGACTCGATGTGGTGTTCTGGCAAGTTGTTTCTCATTACACTTGCAAAAATACTTATCCTCGCTCACCACCCGTACCCCGAAACACGCAAGAAGATTAATGACCAGCTCACCTCTCTTCGTGGGGCTGGTGTCGTACTCACCTTGTGTCCACTGGTGGGATCATGGTGAGCTTCATCGCCACTGATGCACCGGAGCTCTTCGAGCGCCAGATGGGCGATGGGAGCACCTTCCGTTGCTCGGAATCCTTTGTACGGCGCTACCTGCGCAATACACTGGGATGGTGTGACGGAGAAGTGGCGGCTAGATAGCGGTTGGCTAGATAGACGTCAGATAGTTCCGGTACACGAGTTCAAGTTGCTGGTTGGTCTGACTAGCGAGGTAAGTGACGTAAGTTATAGTTTGACCAAAGAACTAATCTACTACATCACAGGCTTATATACGGTAACTAAGGGAGGTAGGGTAGAAACGGAAAGATGGTGGTGTGATGATACGGGAGTAATAAAGAACGTCGGGTACAAAAGTAACAAGATAGTGGGAAAAGGGGATAAAGGATGGTCACGATGGTGTGGAGTAGACGGAGAAATGAATAAGGAAAGAAAGGCGCGCAGCGTACCGTTACAGATGGAGCAAGCATCGCGCAACGAAAGCTGCACAGAAGCTCCCGGCAAACCACGAGAATGTCCTCGAGGAAGCCTTCTTCCGCGAGGCTTACATCATACGCGACTACGCCATCCCTGCCGCTCTCTGCGTGAACACCGACCAAATCCAGCTCGTCTACCAGCAAGGCTCCGGCTCAACGTGGACCCAGCGCGGGGCGAAGCAAGTCGCAACAGTCGGGCAAGAGGAGAAGCGGGCATTCACGCTCGTTCCCTTGATCTTGGCCAGCAGTGTGCTACTGCCAATGCAGTCGGTTTTCATGGGCAAGACGGACATGTCTTGTCCCTCACCAAAGACTTTCCGGTACGAAGAGGCTGTCGCCCAGGGATACGTGACCATGCCATCAAAGTCGACGACTTACTGGTCGACCCTCCATACGATGCAAGATCTGGTCAACGACATCATCACGCCATATAAGATGAAGATAGACCTTGGCCTTCCGTCGTCGCAAATGTCGATCCGGAACATCGACTGCTGGTCTGTCCACAAGTCAAAGGAGTTCCTCTCGCGTGGATGAAGAAACATCACCCCCACGTCACCGTCCTTTTCGTCCCCGGGGGCTGTACCAGTCTATGGCAACCACTTGATGTCGGTATCCAGTGCTTGCTTAGGCTGAGCATTAAGTGCTCAGCTCATCGCGACCTTGTTTATGAGGCTTCAACACAGATCAAGGCTGGCAGAGTTGCGCATGAGATCAAGATTGACACGACTCTACCTACCTTGCGCGCAACTTGCTACATCGGAGTCATTCTAACTTTTCCATCTTCAGGCCTTTGAAATGTGTCGTGTGAGGGACTGGAATCGCTCGCAGGCTCCACTCACCTCGCCTGAAGCTCTGGCCGTGCTCCACGAGCTGCGTACAACTAATCTGGTGCTCCATGCCGCTCTTACGCAGGAACATCTGGTAGACGATGGAGATGATGGCGATGATCCTTACTCAGAGGTGGATGTGTACGATGACTGCCAGCGACATCCCTCTTGATGTCGTCTCGGACCATCTTTGCTCAATCTGGTGTTGCGCACAATTTTTCCATCGGCGATGACGGTGGGATTGCCCGATCGGGAAACGCAGAGGCATCAGATGCCGAGGATGAGCCTGTAGTTCTTGGACGGGGCCAGCGCAAAAAAACCGGTGCACGTCGTTACTGATACATGACTTTTAGCCTGCATAAGTTACGATGTCATATGTAGTAAATTGGCAGTTCCAATTGTGGGACCGTGTCAGTATAATAAATCCTCCTCCTCCTCCAGGCTGTCATGATTTGGCATGCTTCCAACTTATTCAAATCCTGAACCCCGGGCACCCCGGGCACCCCGGGTTATCGAAACGACGATGCTGGGCAAATGACTGAATGTATTTGCAACCAACAACAAGACGATGAAGCGGAATAACCAACCAGGGGTTATTTGTATTGGCGATCAGACTCAGAATAACCAACCAGGGGTTATTCAAATATGTCTTTCTGCCAAATCACAACGATGATTGGGATACCCCGATCGCCTGTTACCACGATTGAACACCCATCCAATATTTCACAAGGAGTCAACCATCAGTTTCAGGGGATACAGTATATAAACTCGGTAGAATCTACATGTACTTTAGATTCTACCTCATCTAGTATCAAGTCTACTTTGACCTGACAACAGCGCAGCGCTTTCTCACCACGACCATGAATGACGCTCGTACGCACATCATCTTCTCCTCGAGTTCAGTGACTAGGTGGTTACTCCACCGCCTCTCATGAGTCTCGTGACACCCCACCTCAATGGCTACAGCCAAACTTCCCCTTTAGAGTCGGGTTGTTCAGCGCTGCCCTCTCGTTGTCTGTCGCAATCACTCAGGACCGGGCTATTCAATGATCGTCCCTGCCAGGTTATTCACTGTCCCGCCAATGCCAGGTCAACCCAGGGCTTGTCTGGGCCCAGTCTGGGAGGAGCACTAATAGTTTTTTCTCCACTTTTCACTGTTTTTTTTTTGGCAAAATTAAGATAGCTCAAAAATCGTTTTCCCGCTTTCTAACACATTCAAAAAATAAGGTCTTCACCAGCCAAGTGTCACCGTCACAGGCCTCAAATTCGTTGAATTCACGACCCTCTGTCACCCGTCACCTGAACAAACGGTCGAAATAGTACAGTATATGTCCGTTTGCACTTGTTTGTTCCCCCCGCCAAGTGGCTGATTTCGATGGTAAATCCACCTTTTGTGTTAGGTTCGGATCAAGCCTGCCGTTCCATTGCTGATGCGGGCTGAGTTTGGGGTCAAACAATGGAAGGGGCTTGTGCCAAGATGACGAAAAAGGGCAGGACCTTTATCGCGCTTTACAGCACCAGAGGTGCCTCAAAATCCTTAACACTGGGGACAATATATGTTCATGGGAAGTAAACTTAGATTTCTGTCTGTTCAGATTTTTATTTTGTGCCGAAATACTCGCCCCCTGGTCTCGCAAAGTCATGGTTCTTGAAGATTTTGCTCTGGAACATTTCCGAGGTTTTTCACTAACCAAGTCATCGGGAAAAAATCCCAGGAGATAGAAACCTTCCCAGTTCGAGTCTCAAACTGAATGCATCAACAATTTTGGGCCTCAAATGCGTTTGAGGGCACCGCGAGAGATAAGAAGGAAAATGATGGCTGAGATCACTGGGGATCCCAAGTCACGGCGTGACATTGGGCGCTGCCAAATCAAGCTGTCACGCTGTGACCCAGCTTACCGCGATGTAAATGGCCGCTTGCAAAACGATGAAGCTCTGGTTTAAAATTCTGAGTAAGCAGACAAGAGTTTAAATGGTGTATCCATAATATGAGTCCATAATATGTGCAAAAATCGACTACTCATACGCCGAATATGACTGACTGGCTCAAGAATTGATGGGAGCAAAATGAGCAGGAATCGCAATCAAGGCATTGCAGAATAATATACAGGTACCTCTATGGCATTTTAATGTTATTTCCCTCAACATTTCCACCACACAATATGTGCCGCCATCGGCTACAAGAGCAGAAAATGAGTTAGAAGATCCTCGCTGTTTTGGTCACTTTGTCCCAAGCCTCTCTCCGAGAATCACCGGCGCGCCGGTGCGGAGAGAGGCTTGTTCCGAACCTACTTTCGCGTCTATCACACTCACTGGAACTCAAGTGCCACCAATCTGAGGCACTAGAAATGTTCTTTGGAGTGTGACACGTGTCATACGTGTCCAGATCCTGGGGGAGTGATATACCGCGGCTTCTAATTAGAGGAAAACCCAATGTATAAAATGCTCTAATTAGAAGGATTGTGATACATGTTTGTACTCTTCTCCATTTATCTTATATTCTTTAGTCTTGCTATGGTTTCGTGCTCTATTTTTAATTTTTTTCCACGGAGCTGCCTCGATCATCTCCATTGAGATCCTCAGCTGACCTTGAGTTCATTACCGCAGTATTTAAGGTTCGCGCAGGCAATTTTAACAACAGCACAAACCCACAGTCATCTGCCTCGGTTGAACAGTTTCCTGCACAATCAAATATTTCAACCCCATAAATCAAGGCATGTTGATCTCGTGATTCAGATGAATACATTTGGGCAGCACAGCTGACATGTCGCAGCAGCTGCGGCCTGCGCCACAGTTATATCCGCCGAGCCTTTTTCATGCAGAAATACCACAGATTCTCCGTCACTCGTGAGCTTAACATTCCCCCAATCCTCTCGTCTATACTCATTGGTTTGGTATTGCTGCGCGCACTCTGGGTTGCATTTCCTGGGCCTTTGCATGCGTATAGGGTTCTCTGGTCCTTCGATCCAACCATCAAATCCCTGCCTACATTGCTGGCCCCAGATTCCCTGATCTCTGTTTCTCCATCAATACTCGGTCACTGTTCCTCAACTAATTCAGAATTCCTCACCATTATCGCCACATGACATCCACAGGTTTGACCTCGAGGCTTTATTCCTCGCAATCTCTCTGTTGATCATATGCGCTGCGTTCCGGCCCCCTGTAGGCACACACTGTGTCTACCGCCATAGACAATATGTAGACCAACCTGTTCGCCTATGTATGCCTGCAACATGTAGGCACTGTTGGTATACGTTAGTTTGATGTGAGTCTACATTGATATAGTATGCCCAATTGGTCTACTGCCGTAGACCGATGTAGACGAACATAGTGGGATGTGGTATATGAAATTTGGAGTTGTTACGAGTGCTTGGCAAATGCCCAAGTCTTCGAAGTTTGGGGAAACCGAGGTGTGCCTACAGCTGTCCTTAAACTTAGGCACACTTAGGCGAAGTTGGTCTACGTGACGTCGGCTAACGTAGCCGAGCGAACACGAGCGAAGGCAACGATGTGCCGATGTCCCTTTGCCTACAGCCATCGACATACTCTAACCCACGTAGACGAGCGAACACGAGCGTAGGCAGGGGTGTGCCTACAGGGGGCCGGAACGCAGTGATGGGCTGCCTCAAATTCGGAGTTTGCTCACCTCTTCCCCGGCTGGATACCATCGAGGCTGTCTCATGAATATTCAAGAAGCTCCATAGGCAAACAGCCTACCCTTAGTGGCTTCGTCTCACAAGCCACATTCTCCCGACACCCGGCATACCGTTCATGCAGCAGCAACTTAATCGTTCCTTTTCTGTATTTGGGCCGTCAAGCCTTTCGTGCTCAATTGACTGTTGTTTAAGAGCTGGTTTCATTAAGGCATCTCGTTGTGCTTGGCTTCAAACCCACAGACCGTGTCGTTATATCTGGTGTTCCTTTGGCAATTTGAGCTTTGCTAAAGTTTCTACGGTTTGTCTCGATAGCCTGGTAATTTTTAATGCAATTATAATTTGATCTTCGTCATTCGTAGGTACATTTTAACTCGATAACTGCCAGAGCGAGCGGCGGCTCACCTTGTCCACTCAACACTAGTCGCCGGATTAGGAGAGAGGGAACGCGGGACGAAGAGAGGTGAGAGCGGGAGAGATGGCGGCTTTGGGGCGACGGCGGCAGGCATTCTTGTGATAGGAATTGTTGTATGTGAGTTGGTTTGTGGTGGAACGCGCCGTTACGCGCGGGAAGGGAGAGGGAATGGAAATTGATGGGAAGGACCAGAGGGATTTTGTCAACGGCGTGATTAGATTTTCAACTCTTTCTTCCTCGTAGCCCCCAGCATCCGGCAGGCCGCTCTCAATGAAACATGTGCATCAGAGATGGCCGAAAAGACTGGTTAGTTTTGCCAAGTCCCTGGCTCAAAATCGTTAGCGGCGTGCAAAACGGTGTGTTTTTGTGGTAAGACAGTGTTCCGGGTGCGGGGGCGGGTGCAGATATGATGCGGGAGGCTCCAGATTTGAACCCGGAAAAGTGAGAGGCTTTCGCTATTTGAAATGAAGTATAACTATCGTCGAATGACTTTGATCTCGCTCCCGATGAGGTAGCAGCAGCCTTTGAATCTGATGAATAGCGAAAGAACACGCTCGTAGACCGGGGACAGGTCGAGGGAAGAGCTAAACCAATTATATTTGCACAAAACACAAAATATAACAGACACTGTGTGGACAACGCTACATTCACATCGGGCTCCTTCACCGAGAGTCAAGTCAGCTTCAGTTCGAGCGTGAACAGAGGCGTTCAACTCTCACCTTCAGCGCTCAGGCCCGGGTGCAACTGAACGTACTGATGCCGGTCCCTGTGTTGACATTGATGCACTGGCCAGCGGGGTCGGGGCCAAAGGGAAACTCCTGTCCAGTGCAATCGCTGCCCGAGAAGAGGGAGACAGATGCCGTGGAACTAAAAATCTATAATCTACGTCAGCATTGCCTTGATTCAGAAATCGGCCCTGCTGACCTCGTAGGAGTGCCTCCCAGTGAAATCAAAACAAGTGCCGTCGCAAGGAACCTCGCCGCCTTGGCCCCCATTGCAAGTGTCACCGCTGAAAGCGATGATTTGCTGAGCATTGGCTTGGATGGCCAGGACAACAGCAGCGAGGAGAGAGATAGTGAAACGCATTGTAGAGGAAGTGTTTAGGAACTTGCTGGGTCCTAAGTCTACCGTTGAATTGTTGCTGAATTTATATCCTATGGATTTGCAGATGGGAATTTATGGACCTATTTGAGCTGCAGTTGCATGCTTCTCTTGAGCGGAGCGGGACAGCCGACCTGCTTGGAGAAATGCGGCACGTTGTTGAAGACCGGCACTTATGAGATAACATAACGACTTTACTGTACATGCGTGCTGGTCAACTGGCTTCCCACTATACGAAGATGACTGTCTCCGATTATTACATATGCTCTGGCAGGTATCTCGAAGTACTCCCATTCGCTGTCAAAATGACCGACACTCTAAAATCAACCTTTCTGGACCTAAGAATACTCCCACTCGGAGTCCAATGACCGACACTCTAAGATTACGGAACTCTCTACACATACGAGTACTCCCCATTCGCAGTCAAAATGACTGTTGAGACTGAAAGCCGATTCAGATGCCGTCTCGTACACGTGCTCGGAATTCTTTTTTTGCTTGTCCGCTTTGGCCAGAGTCGGTGATGCCTATTCCTGACGGTTCAGGGCACTCGAATGCTTAGAGAATCCCGACTCTGACCGAAGCGGACAAGAGAAGGAAAAGAATTTCGAGCACATATGCGAGGCGGCATATGAATCGGCCTTCAGTTTCAACGGTCATTTGACTGCGAATGGGGAGTACTTGTATGTGTAGACAGTTCCATAGTCTTAGAGTGTTGGTCATTTTGACTCCGAATGGGAGGACTCTTAGGTCTAATCTTAGAGTGTCGGTCATTGGACTCCGAGTGGGAGTATTCTTAGGTCCAGAAAGGTTGATTTTAGAGTGTCGGTCATTTTGACAGCGAATGGGAGTACTTCGAGATACCTGCCAGAGCATATGTAATAATCGGAGACAGTCATCTTCGTATAGTGGGAAGCCAGTTGACCAGCACGCATGTACAGTAAAGTCGTTATGTTATCTCATAAGTGCCGGTCTTCAACAACGTGCCGCATTTCTCCAAGCAGGTCGGCTGTCCCGCTCCGCTCAAGAGAAGCATGCAACTGCAGCTCAAATAGGTCCATAAATTCCCATCTGCAAATCCATAGGATATAAATTCAGCAACAATTCAACGGTAGACTTAGGACCCAGCAAGTTCCTAAACACTTCCTCTACAATGCGTTTCACTATCTCTCTCCTCGCTGCTGTTGTCCTGGCCATCCAAGCCAATGCTCAGCAAATCATCGCTTTCAGCGGTGACACTTGCAATGGGGGCCAAGGCGGCGAGGTTCCTTGCGACGGCACTTGTTTTGATTTCACTGGGAGGCACTCCTACGAGGTCAGCAGGGCCGATTTCTGAATCAAGGCAATGCTGACGTAGATTATAGATTTTTAGTTCCACGGCATCTGTCTCCCTCTTCTCGGGCAGCGATTGCACTGGACAGGAGTTTCCCTTTGGCCCCGACCCCGCTGGCCAGTGCATCAATGTCAACACAGGGACCGGCATCAGTACGTTCAGTTGCACCCGGGCCTGAGCGCTGAAGGTGAGAGTTGAACGCCTCTGTTCACGCTCGAACTGAATGCTGACTCCATCCCAGTGAAGGCACTCGCCGTGAATGCGACGGTGTCCACACAGTGTTTCCTAAATTTTGTATTTTGTACGAATATACTTGGGTTGGCCGTCCCCGGTCGATGAGCATGTTTGCTGTCGCTGCTCCCCCTCAAGGTACGACGTCAAATATTGTTGAAGCGTCTGTCTAAGAGAAACTAGCTCCCCCTACTGCTTTCGCTGGTATTGTTGCCAATGTCACTGATGACACCATGAGACCTCAGCGCCAAGCTGTCCGCCGAATCCGCTCAGCGCTGCCCTCGCTCGCTTGCACCGCGCGCGGCGGTTTCCGAGTTGCTGTCCCACCACCCTTACCATGTTCTTGAGCTCTTCCTCACCACTCAAGTCGTGCTGACAGTGCTTACGCTAACACCCTCTGTCGCTGCCACCGCCGGTCTGAGGTTGCTGGCGGATCGTACATCCACTTTTCAAGGCTCCATCGGCACGGTGGTCTTGCTCTCCAGCGCAGTACTGTCCTTGCTGCTGCTGCCCCGCTCCTAACCCCGCTACTGTGGTTGTTCCCACGGACCCGACTCTTGTGTTCCTATTGCCATCTCCTCGCTGTCCTGCCGCTGCTGCCGGAGCATTTTCTCGCCCCTTGTTTCGCTGCTTCATGTGCTGATACCCTGTCCGCGTTCCTCAGGTACATCGCTGGGTTGTATCGGGTCTAGGATGCCTTGCCATTCATGCGCGCCGTCTTTGCAAGAGATGTGGGCACCCATACGCCTACCCTCCCCGGCTAGACATCCGTCGTTCGTTCTTACCCCGATATGTCTGGTGCTGCTGACCAGCGTATCACTTTGCTAGCAGCGCACTTGGTACACATTCTGACCGTGTTTCGGTCATTGTATGGAGTGTATTGCATCTGGCTCGATCTGTGCATGCAAGAGATGATGAGTCACTGTGTTGTGGTAGAGGTGCACCTACATGTCGAGACAGGACACGATGTTTTCGGTACGGCGATATACTTCACAGAAATGCACGTCCTACCTGCGTAGCACGATTTTTTTTTCTTTTTCTTTTTCTTTCTTTCTCCTTCTACATATAGTCTAGCTATTGAATTGAATTTTCTTACCTGTAACCCCTAAGAGAGGTCTGAGCAGAGAGATAGCAAATCATACCAGTCGAGAATAAAACAAGCGACCCTCGGCCGATTCTCGGGATTATCGGAACAAACCACCATTGGCTGGGAAGCTCGGACTGAACCTCAAATCTTTCAACATAGTAGTGTTCATGCAAAATATTCTAGAGGAGAAGTGGGGCCCCATACCTTCGGCCAAAACGGCGAAAAAGGGAGGAAAAGTCAAATTTCTAAATTTTTGATTTCTGCTGTAATTTCGGGTTCAGAATACCCTCGAGGCATATAAATACGGTTTCATTGTTTGTAGGCCCCCAGATTTCGGCCGTGGACTCACAATTTAAGAAATGGCCCCTTCATATATTGCCATGTCACATGTCCCAGACTGCCTCTCTTGCCATGAGGTAGATTTGTCTGAGACTTTATAATATCACCAATAATACAGACACGAGAAAACCGGAACCTGTGGATCAGATTTACGCAAAATAAATTAAATATGCCCCGCAATGGAAAAGTACATGGGGCACGGTCAATAAATTTCAGAGGCCTGTAGTTGTGCCTCCCCGCTCATAGACGTTAATCCTTTCTGTACCATTAACTGTTGGTAGCAAGCTAGGGGTGCCGCGCAAATGGGTATTCTTCTCTGTGTTTGACTTTTTTCGTTCTTTGGGCAGACTCTATGTATCATAATTAGATAACAACTTCTTCATGTGCACTCTCTGAAAAATCGCCAATCTAGAGCAACAGAGACATTCCTCGAAAGGAAGTTACGGAGATTAACCGTTCTTTAAGCAAATGGCTCCTCGGCTGTGATATTTCCCCGTATATTGTTGCTCTTCCGCTCCTCCTCTGCGCATCCTCTCTAATTAAATCCTTTCATACCGCATTTTGCTCTGTTTTCTTCCCACTGCGGCCTATCTCGTGTTCAACTGATATCCCCGTTTGTCCCAGGCATTTGTTGTCCCATTTGTACGCCGACGAAATATGCCAACCTCACTGAAACTGTAATACCTCAATATGGTCCGCAGGCAGACGCAGTCTGTCGCAGTAGGCTGCGCCGCGAGATTTCTGTCATATCAACGAAGCTCCGGCCATGTATGACCCGAAGTTCCTCCTTACATAAGTAGGGCAGATTCACCGCCTTTTCTGATGGCCCTCCATCCATTCCCCCACCCTTCTCCAACTCTTTGGACGTTGCTAGCTTTTATTGTTCAAACGCAGGGGTTGCAATCGCTGTCTGGCTCAAGTTCTTTCGTCTGACCAGCGATGAATCGCCTCTGGTGCCTATTCTGCCCGCGACGTGACGTATCGCTAGTGCTGGAAGCAAATGCTTTGTTTCTTTCCGATCTCGGATTGTCCCGTAGTCTCTCAATATATTTGCTTCAAGACGGCCAAACGATCATTTTCGAAAGACCTCGTCTCCATGTTCCGCGCTGATATTGCCGCAAGCCTGGCCTGCGAGAATTGGCATTCAACACATGGATTTTGATCTTCGATGAACCATCTGCTAGCTCGTTCGATGCTGCGAAGGTCCTCTACGCCGGTTTCTCTCCATTCCCGTTTCCTTTTCACTGGTTCTCAATATTCATGATTATTATCCTCTCTGCGGACACGAGGCTATTTTTTATGGCTGGGACAGCATCACAACTCCCTCCTACACAGTGCGCAAAATGTACCCCAGCACCGCTCACCGCCAGTGATTCATGAAATATTATTCACAGCCGAACTTGGTTTCCGCAGGAGTTAAACCGCTGTTATAAACACTCTGCCGATGCCCATATCTAAACTCAATCCGTAGGTACATTCACCCACTTGATACTTAAGGCCTGCATTCTCAGATCTGTGGTTGTCCGGCTTGCTGCCACGGAGCCCTTCCATGTGGGCATAATAATTTCTGTATCCGTCGATCCTTCATACTACCTACTGTGCCGTGCTTATTCTCCGGTGGCGTACAAACTGTCTCCCATAAATACACGATAATTAATAAATTTTACAACGATATCCCAACGCCAGAGCGAAGCGAAGGCTTAACTTGTAACGTTTATCGCATCATTGATTGGACTCTCTGAAAAATCGCCAATCTAGAGCAACAGAGACATTCCTTGAAAGGAAGTTACGGAGATAACGTTTATCGCATCATTGATTGACTCACTATTTTCGGGACAAATTGTGCGCTTTTCTACCTAAATTTTCCCTTTTCACCCAAAAAATCCACCATCACTTTCTTTAGGATGAAATTCAATCCAACTCAGCTCTTTTTGTCATGATTTTTTGTCATTTTGAGATGATTATGCAACATTGGTACTGTTTGAGAATTTCATTCAACAAATGAAACTTGCATATTAACCATTCATTGTGCATCTAATGAACTTGTGCATGCATTTATACATCAATTCATGCAATCCTTGCTTGAAAACCGCCAGAATGTTGAATTTGTCACACATGTCACACAGATGTGACAACCCTCGCAATGCATATTGCTCATAATGCATAGGGTTTAGGTGTCCACCGACGCTATGCATTATGAGCTATCTGACTGTAACTCACATTTTGGCCATGTGAAAATTCCGGACCTTATCCGGCTCATTTATAATGCGGGCTGGTGATAAGGCCTCGCCGACTTTCTCTCCCCCTCACCTCGCCGTCATCCTACCTCCATTTCATGCCTCCCCGCGTTGTGTAGAAGAACCGCGCCCAAACTGTGGCGCCCCTCCCCTGCCTTTTCGCCCCATGTCCTCCTCGAGGCCCACGGACCTGATTTCTCTCGTGTTGCGGACATCGAGTGCTCGATTGGTAGCAGCTTACCTCCATCTCAAAGAATCGGTACTTTAACTTTTCTCGACGCAATAACATTCCTCAAGTACTTCCTGTGCCCGAAGTGCATGCCACGCCGTCGGCCAAAACTCGTGGAAGACGGCGAGCAATGGACGATTGGTCAGGTAAGTATCGTCCGTCTATGTACCAAATATGTTTTATTCTTGATGCTTTTAGACCTAGATGGCGGCGTCCCCTTCCCTTCCAGCACTCCGGCCGACGGGTTTTAGCTATCTAATCCTGGCATGTGGCACCCCATTCTCGGATTATATGGTTAAGGTTGGAGTAGAGATCAGTACAGACACTCAAAAGATGCAGAATTGAGCATGCGGTCCGTAGACTGGTTCCCAAGCGCCACCCACGTTGGAGAGAGCAAACCGGGTGGGGTCGCCATTTGGCTGATGATCAGTGAGACTCAAATCTTGCACCTTCATACCGTGTAACCAACAATGGGATCAGCGACTCGCGGCCATGCAGTCGAGTCACCTCTGCAGCTTTTCTGGTTGTTGATTTGGGATGGTGATCGCTTCCATTTTTTTTGTCTTATTCTTGATGCTCATCTGATCATGAAAGAAAGCCACAGAAAATGTGTCAGCAACAGTGCTTAGGTCAACCTGACCCACATGGAGTCAAATAGAGCCATAGTCCCAGCACAGGTGTTGGGGAGGAATATGTCACCACATCATTAGCGAGTGACCATCTGCCAAGCGCCGAGCCGCTGAGGACGAGGTCCCGGCGTGACAAGATTGAGTGCTTGAGATGGCCGAGATCAGGCGCAAGCAGAGCGTGAGGAACGACATGCTGCACATGTGCGGCGTCGTTTTGAGGTGCCACCAACGATGCACCAGCTGCCGACGCAGGACGAGTCACGAATTCGCGACTAGGTGTGCGCCGGCGGCTTGGGCATCAACGGCGAGCGCGGAGGTGCGCGTATGTGGCCGAGGGCGTCGTGACCGGCTCCCCTGGGGTCTCAGGCGTCGTCACAGATGCTCGGCGTGCGATACTGGCATGAATATATGGGTATTCCTGTAAAGTGGTCAGTACGTATGTGGTGGAGAAAAAACAAGAAATGGGGAGCTGAATATGGATAGATGGAAATAGGAGAGGGAAAAGGACATCACCCAATAAAAGCAAAGGCAGCAAAAAGGTGACAGGAACGCGTACTTGAAGGAAAAGAGGAGGATAACCAGATACAGGCAAAAAAACGAATAAAAGAAAGAATATGAAAGGAATGAGAAGAGGCCACGTACCTCGGCCCGCCACTCGTACATACACGCGTGCGGTACCAGCAGCTGGCTCCTCGAACGTCGTTCTTAAGCGCGGATTTACGGTGTAATGCACCAATTTCCAGAACGAATGAAGGAGACCTGCTTTGCTTGTTAGTAGCAACACAATTTAAAATGATCAGGAGTGGGAGCAGGGGAGAGTAGGAAGGTAAAAGAGACAGAAGGGGAAAGGGGAATACATGGGAAATAAGAGGTGAGTTAGCTGCGAGAGAAGGTACTCACGCAAGGCGGAGCAGAGTTACGCAACGGCGACGAAAGGTACGAGCCGCAGGAGCTGGAGAGGTAGCTGGGAGGTGGCAAGGCGGTGACACCAATGTGTGCAGAGTTTGCGGTGCGCGCGATTGGGGTGGGGGGTGCAAAAGGCGGGAACGGGATTGGAGACGGCGTCAACGGGACGGTAAAGGCGGCGAGGTGCGGCCGTGATGAACACGGCGTCAACGTTGGGGTGCTGACGACGGGCGTGCAAGGAGCACAAGTGGGAAGGCGGACTCCGACGGACCAAGTCCATATGGGAATTGTAAAGTCCGGCATCAGGTCTGGCGGAAGTGATCGGCGGACTGATGGGAATGCAGAGCGACGAAGCCGCGGAGGCGGATCAGATCGGTGATTGATCCGAACACAGTGCAACAAAAGGGTATTTTGTTCACTACACGTCCCAGAGGCCGATTTTAGAGGCAAGGACAGCTATAAGTCCATAAATCAAGGATAAGAGACTATTTTAGCTTGCGTAAAACAATTAGATGAATTATTGACCCATAAGAACAAGAATGTTACAGCACTGCTTACTTCGTGGTATGCCATACTGTACATCTGTTGCCTTTTGGGATAGCGTGTTGGCAAGCCTGGTCCTTCTTTATTGAAAGAAATATCAGCTTCCTGAGGTAGTAAAGGCCGAGAACTCCATATCAATTTAATGCAATTGATTTACTCTCGCTTGCCTTCGGCAGAAGCAAAAGGAAAATCTATTCTGGCAGCCCTTAAATCCTTCAGATATGCTTGAAATGATAGCTCAGACAAGACCTGCCGCCGCTTCGCTCTGGCAACCCCCCGGACCGGAAGATGATGTCAGACAAATATTATTCCAAGCATAGGCGAAATACAATACACAATGATACAGAGAAGAAATGGGTTGCTGAGCCTTCATCGACGGAGAAGCTGCTTTGCACCAATGGAGCGTAGAGTGAGTGAAACGCCTTGAGGAACAGTCGGAGCCATTGAATTGAGATGGGGATCATAATGTGTTGCACAATCTCGTCGACAGGAGCTCTCAGCTACGGGGGGAAAAAAATGTACTGTCGGGTAGCTCGTTGCCGTTCTTGAATCCCCTAGATCACCATGTATATTTCCAATGTTCAAAGGAGCCTCAAATAGCCAAGAAGACGGATGAGATTGCTTGGATTTTGTGCAGCAGAGACCGAGAGAGTGATCAGTGTAGCAACCGGCGCAGTCCAGACAGCATCACAGAATCACAGAAGAAGCCGAACAGTAGCAGAGCAAGATATTTGAGGACCAAAGACGACCAGAGAAGTGAGTGAACACCGATTGTAAGGGCAAGCGATGCAGCCCTTTTATGTGTGGAGAATCCGCAGGAGCGTACGTGGCCGCAGGCTCATTAATAAGCTGAAAGTTTGCGCCGCGGTGCAATTAGGCTGCGTATGTTTGCGGATCGCAGTAGGGATGGGTCAGATGAAAGGTTTTGGTTCCGTTCCGGCGACGTTACGCAGGCCGCAGTGATAGAAGACAATTGACGAGGTCCGCCAGTGCGAATGGGGAAGTGAAGGCTGCCTTTAAGTGAGAGAACTGCGGCGAAGTTTCCGCAGTGGGATAATTTTTGAAGGCAAAATGGGAGGAATTTATAATCTTGAGAGAGAGAAAGAATGGAGGTAACCTACATGGGGCAATTGCACTGCCGACGAGGCATTTGCTTAAAGAACGGTTAATGAGCTGCAGCTGAAGCAGAATGCAGATAAACAAATCAAAAGGTAATTCAAAGTCCGACACTAAGTGCCGAGCTACGGCCAGACTTGATGCCGGACAGTTTTCTCGGACTTTCCAACTCCCCAAATGTTCTGGACGGAGCAGCAAGAGATTGACACCACGTGGCCGCCGTGCCGCGTTCGGGTCACAAATATTAACCGTTCTTTAACGAAATGCAGTGCTTCGCGATTCTTTGTAAATGTTTGCACTCTTCTCCAGTTATCTTATATCCTTTCGTCTTGCTCTGGTTCGTGCTCTATTTTTAATTTTTTTGCACGGAGCTGCCTCGATCCATCTCCATTGAGATCCTCAGCTGACCCTGAGTTCATTGCCGCAGTATTTCAGGTTCGCTTTTCAACAACAGCATAAACCCAAAGTCATCCGCTTCGGTTGAACAGTTCCCTGCAAAATCAAACAAGATAGATCCTCGCTTTGCTTGGGCACACTTCAGGATCTTAATTTCAAGTGGTGAAGTGTCTACGATTAAACTCGTGATCCAGTCCGTGCGGACTACACGGAAGTAAGATCGTAACCACGGAACATAAAGGAAATAGTAGTGTTTCATACATCTGGATCGTGGTGAAGTGTCTATGATTAAAATCGCGAGGCAGTCCGTGCGGACTACAATGAAGTAAGATCGTAAACACAGAACACGACATGGATCAGGGGCCGGGATTCAAAGCGGAAACGGCGGGAAGGAAATACAGTGGTGCTCTAAATAAGTGCCGAGCCCCGGTTTGAGGTCATTTCATGGTTGAATTCCTTCAAACAAAATTGTAGCATGAACATTCAGTGGTTCTAAGCTTGTTTGCATCAAAAAAACCATACCATACCTACTTCAATGTCACGGAATAAAAATATTTGGGGTATTCTGAAAAGTCGACTTTGTAGACTGGCTTGCTATCTAAAATTGGTCATTACAGCATGAAAGTACTTGAAAAATGAAGTATACTGACATTTTAGTTGACTTGATTTGATACTCATTTGAGCTCACAATGGGCACTGCAAATCGGTCACTTTTGCTTTTTTGGGAGCATTTTTGTACATTTTCGCCCAAAATGGCGAACTTGGGAGCCTCCGTGTGAGCTCAAATCAATATCAAATCATATCAACTAAAATGTCAGTATACTTCGTTTTTCAAGTACTTTCATGCTGTAATGACCGAATTTCGATAGCAAGCCAGTCTACAAAGTCGATTTTTCAGAATACCCCAAATATTTTAATTCCGCAACATTGAAGTAGGTATGGTATGGTTTTTTTGATGCAAACAAGCTTAAAACCACTGAATGTTCATGCTACAATTTTGTTTGAAGGAATTCGACCATGAAATGACCTCAAACCGGGGCTCGGCATTTATTTAGAGCACCACTGTAATAGTGTTGAAGGAGGCTGAGAATAGTTTCAATGGATAACCGGCACCAAAACGGGGGCACGGCAGAAGCAACGAATTGATATTGGTGTCCGCGACTCGGAGCAGCTCACAGCCCGAGAGATGGCTAAAAGCGACCCAGCCATTTGAGACCAGCTAATTGAAGTGCGGAATTGATATTGATGACGGGAGGAGCCCAAAGTCGATGAGAACCCAGAAATAAGGCCAGCACAGTGAATTGATGACAGGAAAGAACGCAAAGGATTGCTGGCTTGAGTAGCAGGCACCTTCCGCTATTTATGCCCACACAATACTTGAGCCGCTACGTGGGCATGCTACGGAGCGACTGCAAAAAGGTCAGCTGAGGAATGATTCCAACATCTTTTGAACAGTGACTAACCCAAGTTCGGCTTAGAAGCTGGATAAATCTTTTCCGAAAAGACGACTGAAAGGGATAGTTCTGTGCTTTTGCTATGGCTGAGATGTGCTACGCTGTCCGGGCCATTCTGCGGCGAAGTTTGCGCAGTGCGTAGTTGTTACGATGGGGATACCTGCGCATCCAAATGGGGCAGGAACACAAGACCTTCAGAATGAGAGGAGAAGGTAAAAGAATGGAGATAAACTTACATGGGACAAATGCACCGCCGAGGAGGCATTTGCTTAAAGAACGGTTAATATTTCAACCCCATGAATCAAAGCATGTTGATCTCGTGATCCAAAATTGTCAGATGAATTAAAAAAATATTGTACGCAGCAGCGGCCTGCGCCACAGTTATATCCGCCGAGCCTTTTTCATGCATAAATACCACAGATTCCCCGTCACCCGTGAGCTTAACATTCCCCCAATCCTCTCGTCTATACTCATTGGTTTAATATTGCTGCGCGCACTCTAGGTTGCATTTCCTGGGCGTTTGCATGCGTACAGGGTTCTCTGGACCTCCGATCCAACCGTCAAATCCCTGCCTACATTGCTGGCCCCAGATTCCCTGATCTCTGTTTCTCCATCAATACTCGGTCACTGTTCCTCAACTAATCAAGAATTCCTCACCGATATCGCCACTTGACATCCACAGGTTTAAATTCGGACTTTGCTCACCTCTTCCCCGACCGGATACCATCGAGGTTGTCTCGTGAATATTCAAGCTCCACAGGCAGACAGTCTACCCTTAATGGGTTCGTCTGACCCACATTCACCTGAAACCCGGCATACCCTTCATACAGCAGCAACTTAATCGGTTCTTTCTTATTTCGGCCGGCAAACCTTTCGTGCTAAATTGACTGTTCTTTAAGAGCTGGTTTCATTATGGCATTTCTTTGGGCTGGGTTCAAACCCACAGACCATGTCATCTTTGTATTTGGTGTTCCTTTGGCATTTTTGAGCTTTGCTGAAGTTTCTACAGTTTGTCTCTATAGCCTAGCAATTTTAACACAATTAAAATTTGATCCTCGTCATTCGTGGGTACATTTTAACTCGATAACTGCCAGAGCGAAGCGACGGCTCATCTTGTCCACTCAATGCTAGTTGCCGGATTAGGAGAGAGGGAACGCGGGACAAAGAGGTGAGAGCGGGAGAGATGGCGGCTTTCGGGGAACATGGCCACGGCAGCAGGCAGTCTTGTGATAGGGATTGTTTTGTGTGAGTTGGTATGTGGTGGAACGCGCCGCTACGCGCGGGAACGGAAAATTTGAACCCGGAAAAGTGAGAGGCTTTCGCTATTTTGAAATGAAATATAACTATCGTCGAATGACTTTGATCTCGCTCCCGATGAGGTAGCAGCAGCCTTTGAATCTGACGAATAGCGAAAGAACACGCTCGTAGACCGGGGACAGGTCGAGGGAACAGCTAAACCAAGTATATTTGCACAAAACACAAAATATAACAGACACTGTGTGGACAACGCTACATTCACATCGGGCTCCTTCACTGAGAATCAAGTCAGCTTCAGTTCGAGCGTGAACAGAGGCGTTCAACTCTCACCTTCAGCGCTCAGGCCCGGGTGCAACTGAACGTACTGATGCCGGTCCCTGTGTTGACATTGATGCACTGGCCAGCGGGGTCAGGGCCAAAGGGAAACTCCTGTCCAGTGCAATCGCTGCCCGAGAAGAGGGAGACAGATGCCGTGGAACTAAAAATCTATAATCTACGTCAGCATTGCCTTGATTCAGAAAATCGGCGCTGCTGACCTCGTAGGAGTGCCTCCCAGTGAAATCAAAACAAGTGCCGTCGCAAGGAACCTCGCCGCCTTGGCCCCCATTGCAAGTGTCACCGCTGAAAGCGATGATTTGCTGAGCATTGGCTTGGATGGCCAGGACAACAGCAGCGAGGAGAGAGATAGTGAAACGCATTGTAGAGGAAGTGTTTAGGAACTTGGTGGGTCCTAAGTCTACCGTTGAGTCGTTGCTGAATTTATATCCTATGGATTTGCAGATGGGAATTTATGGACCTATTTGAGCTGTAGTTGCATGCTTCGCTTGAGCTGAATGCATGGAGCGGGACGGCCGACCTGCTTGGAAAAATGCGGCACGTTGTTGAATACCGGCACTTATGAGATAACATAACGGCTTTACTGTAAATGTGTGCTGGTCAACTGACTTCCCGCTGTACGAGGATGACTGTCTCCGATTATTACATATGCTCTGGCAGGTAGCTATACCTAAGAGTACTCCCATTCGCTTTCAAAATGACCGACACTCTAAAATCAACCTATCTGGACCTAAGAATACTCCCACTCGGAGTCCAATGACCGACACTCTAAGATTAGATCTAAGAGTACTCCCATTCGGTGTCAAAATGACCAACATTCTAAGACTACGGAACTGTCTACACATACGAGCACTCCCCATTTGCAGTGAAATGACCGTTGAGACTGAAGGCCGATTCAGATGCCGCCTCGCATATGTGCTCAGAATTCTTTTCCTTCTCTTGTCTGCTTCGGTCAGAGTCGGGATTCTCTAAGCATTCGAGCGTACACGTGCTCGGAATTCTTTTTTTGCTTGTCCGGTTCGGTCAGAGTCGGTGATTCCTATTCCTGACGGTTCAGGGCACCCGAATGCCTAGAGAATCACCGACCCTGACCGAACCGGACAAGCAAAAAAAAGAATTCCGAGCACGTGTACGAGAAGGGCAGCTGTGTTTGCTTTCTCCCTATAATGGAATTCAAACATATCACGAGTATCAGTGCGAATGTGAACACCCACATATTTCGCGTGGATGGTAAGGTTGAGGACGGTGCTGCCTAGATGAAACGGAGGGAGCGGCTGCGCTACGGGACCAAAAATGATAATCACTGTCTTGACCATGTTGATTACAGCCATGAAAAGGTTCCAAAGAACTGGAGAGGCTGGGTCGCCCGTAAGTAGGCCAATAAATGCCTTGAATTCGGCCGAGTTCATATCTCCGTGACGAACATAATATTCCATGCGGCGGTATAACATGCGCAACCAGTCGAAAGTTTTGCCGCCCATACCCATTCGTAACAGCTTAAGCCACAAAGTGGGATGATCAGTCGAGGGGAAAGCATTAGTAGCATCCACAGCGGCGACATAAACGGGAACGCCGTTGGCGCTAGCCCATTCTTTGACACAACGGAGTATAAACGGATTGTTGTTTGTTCGGTAACCGGCTCTGAATCCGTTTTGATAGTCTGGTAGGTGTCCTCGTGCTTCGGCCCATTCAGTGATTCGCAGGTGGATTAGGAGCGTCAAAACCTTCACGACGCATGCGATAATTTTGTAGCTATCCAGAATCGAGGCGAGCTTCCCTGTTTCAACAACCCAATTATGGCTGTTCTGAACCATATGCTTGGCCCTTCTTGTTTGCGAACACATTCATTGCAGAGGAATAGCAAGTCATCATTCGGGATTTCGAGTATTTCCGCGTAAAGAATTGCGTCTTCTCCGGATCCGCTATCCAGAGAATGTACTCTGATGTGGTCCTTAATTGACGGAATATTGGCCTCTGTCCACGGCGCTGAAAGGAATCCCTCGGGTACTGTGTTTTCAGTTGAATCTGGAATCATTTCCGCGAGAAGATTGTTCATCGTATGTTCGACGGTATTGAATGATTGAGGCATAATTTTTGGAGGGTTCAGTCGCGATTCAAAGAATTTTTTCAGATCATTCGCAGATACGGAAACAGGAATCGGCGCTGGATCCAAGAGGCGTTTGACCTGTTTCCAGAACCTGCAGAAGGGGCTTCCATTATACTGTTCCGGTTACGTTCTTTGATATTGTTTAACCGTGAGCGACGCTTAAGGTGGTCAGGAACACGTCGGGATCGACTGGACTCGGGGGTTATGGGTAGTAATTGGCTCAGTCAGTAACGCTGACGGCCTCCCACGCAGATCCGACGGACTGACGTGGCAGGTTTTAGGGGGGGAGTGAGGGCTAGAGGATCGCAGCCTCGAAGATGCCCCTATTCCTTGTCCTAATGAGAGCCCCCAAGTAGCTCACAAACAAGTTAGCACACAAGAGTCTCGATAGCAGCCAAGAAGGATGGTATGCTGGCGTGTTTCGAGGCTCGGAATGTGCGTGCGTAGTGAGGTAACTACTTACACCTCAAGAGCTCGAAAACCCGAATTTCCCCGTTCTTCCGCGCAAATTCGTTCCTCTTGATGTATAAGACACTTTGAGTGTCACTACAGGCCGGGTTGAACTATATAGCGAGGAATGGGGTGAATCGACGGTTTTGAGATTTTGGTGATGGTGGTAAGGAATGTCGGATGTACCGCCCTTGGAATAAACCTACGGTAAGAGTTTCGTTGATCTCGCAGCCTACCTTCTATTAGGGTTCCGTGATCACCGACTCTGACCGAAGCGGAGACAGTTCCGTAGTCCCAGAGTGTCGGTCATTTTGACTCCAAATGGGAGTACTCTTAGGTCTAATCTTAGAGTGTCGGTCATTGGACTCCGAGTGGGAGTATTCTTAGGTTTAGATAGGTTGATTTTAGAGTGTGGGTCATTTTGACTGTGAATGGGAGTACTCTTAGGTAGAGATACCTGCCAGAGCATATGTAATAATCGGAGACAGTCATCCTCGTACAGCGGGAAGTCAGTTGACCAGCACACATTTACAGTAAAGCCGTTATGTTATCTCATAAGTGCCGGTATTCAACAACGTGCCGCATTTTTCCAAGCAGGTCGGCCGTCCCGCTCCATGCATTCAGCTCAAGCGAAGCATGCAACTACAGCTCAAATAGGTCCATAAATTCCCATCTGCAAATCCATAGGATATAAATTCAGCAACGACTCAACGGTAGACTTAGGACCTACCAAGTTCCTAAACACTTCCTCTACAATGCGTTTCACTGTCTCTCTCCTCGCTGCTGTTGTCCTGGCCATCCAAGCCAATGCTCAGCAAATCATCGCTTTCAGCGGTGACACTTGCAATGGGGGCCAAGGCGGCGAGGTTCCTTGCGACGGCACTTGTTTTGATTTCACTGGGAGGCACTCCTACGAGGTCAGCAGCGCCGATTTTCTGAATCAAGGCAATGCTGACGTAGATTATAGATTTTTAGTTCCACGGCATCTGTCTCCCTCTTCTCGGGCAGCGATTGCACTGGACAGGAGTTTCCCTTTGGCCCGACCCCGCTGGCCAGTGCATCAATGTCAACACAGGGACCGGCATCAGTACGTTCAGTTGCACCCGGGCCTGAGCGCTGAAGGTGAGAGTTGAACGCCTCTGTTCACGCTCGAACTGAAGCTGACTTGATTCTCAGTGAAGGAGCCCGATGTGAATGTAGCGTTGTCCACACAGTGTCTGTTATATTTTGTGTTTTGTGCAAATATACTTGGTTTAGCTGTTCCCTCGACCTGTCCCCGGTCTACGAGCGTGTTCTTTCGCTATTCGTCAGATTCAAAGGCTGCTGCTACCTCATCGGGAGCGAGATCAAAGTCATTCGACGATAGTTATATTTCATTTCAAAATAGCGAAAGCCTCTCACTTTTCCGGGTTCAAATTTTCCGTTCCCGCGCGTAGCGGCGCGTTCCACCACATACCAACTCACACAAAACAATCCCTATCACAAGACTGCCTGCTGCCGTGGCCATGTTCCCCGAAAGCCGCCATCTCTCCCGCTCTCACCTCTTTGTCCCGCGTTCCCTCTCTCCTAATCCGGCAACTAGCATTGAGTGGACAAGATGAGCCGTCGCTTCGCTCTGGCAGTTATCGAGTTAAAATGTACCCACGAATGACGAGGATCAAATTTTAATTGTGTTAAAATTGCTAGGCTATAGAGACAAACTGTAGAAACTTCAGCAAAGCTCAAAAATGCCAAAGGAACACCAAATACAAAGACGACATGGTCTGTGGGTTTGAACCCAGCCCAAAGAAATGCCATAATGAAACCAGCTCTTAAAGAACAGTCAATTTAGCACGAAAGGTTTGCCGGCCGAAATAAGAAAGAACCGATTAAGTTGCTGCTGTATGAAGGGTATGCCGGGTTTCAGGTGAATGTGGGTCAGACGAACCCATTAAGGGTAGACTGTCTGCCTGTGGAGCTTGAATATTCACGAGACAACCTCGATGGTATCCGGTCGGGGAAGAGGTGAGCAAAGTCCGAATTTAAACCTGTGGATGTCAAGTGGCGATATCGGTGAGGAATTCTTGATTAGTTGAGGAACAGTGACCGAGTATTGATGGAGAAACAGAGATCAGGGAATCTGGGGCCAGCAATGTAGGCAGGGATTTGACGGTTGGATCGGAGGTCCAGAGAACCCTGTACGCATGCAAACGCCCAGGAAATGCAACCTAGAGTGCGCGCAGCAATATTAAACCAATGAGTATAGACGAGAGGATTGGGGGAATGTTAAGCTCACGGGTGACGGGGAATCTGTGGTATTTATGCATGAAAAAGGCTCGGCGGATATAACTGTGGCGCAGGTCGCAGCTGCTGTGACATGTCAGCTGTGCTCCCAAATGGATTCATCTGACACCTTTGGTGATGGCGCATCAATATATTTTGATCTCATTAGTAGTACAGAACGGTCCGTAGGATCCTCCTCCATGATCCTACAATCTGTTTGACCCAAAAATGTTATCTCAATGCCGAGATATGGTTCAAAAACCGATCGGTCAATCATTTTGGTCACCTCGTTATCCGCTCCCCCAAGTGAACGAATGAAATGAAAAGACGTCCACCCAACGTTCTGAACTTATCTTCGACTTTTGGCCCCGATGTTCCTTATTGATCCGAATCCCGGACTTACTTTCGTCTTCTCGAAATTTCCAAGACTTATTTTTACTTGGACGGTGTGCGATCCACGTGCTATTGCCTCATGGCAATGGCGTCCTTGGACTCGACTCCGATGTCGCCAAACTACTTGTTGCTCGGTCAGTCGAATTTATTTGTCAGATACCCACTCCTCATACCTGCTAGCGCGCGCTGTCGAAGGCATAGAAAGGATCGGTTGGCTGCGGCACAAGCCAAATCTCTTCGTCGCTATCCACTGCAATGGCGTGGAGGTGCTGCGAACTCCTACAATTAAGCGGCAACTCGCACCCAAGTGGGAGTATCTGATGAGGATGTGAGCTTGTCGGAAGCTTCGTTACAACTTCTTATACACTGATTCTCCCAGCTCGGCTGCTCCATCTTCGACCATTTCTCTGCAGCTTTTTCACAATTCTTCATTCCCGCTCGTGGGAGATGAGTGTCTCGGAACATTGGATATCACTATATCTGCGTTGCGGACGCGCTGCAGATCCGATAACGAAACAAAAGGCGAGGAGTTTGATTTTGATTTTGATTTGATTCTCCAGATTCTCACTCTTTTTTTTTTTTTTTGGTAAACAGTGGTGAAGCTCGAACTACATAGTGTTGACGCAAACCTTGCAGGGAAGTCTGCCGCCACCATTTCTGTGTGTTTGATGACGGATAACGAAGCCGCTGCACTGGCGGCTGCTACCGCTCCGAAGAATGGAGCGAACAGCTCTGCTACCATGGGAGCCGCGGACATCGTCGCGCAGTCAGTATCAACGGCAATTGACTTTGAGTCAGCGCTGGGAGTCCTCACTTCCAAGCTCGAAATCATCGTTGACATTAGGGTGTTTCACAGTTGACTTTTTCGGCCCAACTTCTGCCTCAACTCGTGCCCCAACTTGACCCCAACTTGAGCAAAGTTGGGGCACAAGTTGGGGCTTCAACCGTGAAACACCTAACAGCGTGTTAATTAAAGTTGAGGCACTCACGTATCATAAAGACGTGATTCCAGGCCAGTTAGCCGAAGTTGGGGATCAAGTTGGGGCAGAAGTTGAATGTCGAATCGTGGTCTTATGCACGATTTGACGTCCAACTCCGATTTCATGCCCCAACTCGGTGTCCCAACTTGATGAAAGTTGGGGAACGAGTTGGGGCAGAAGTTGGCCCCAAAATCTTAACTGTGAAACACCCTATTGGAGGTCAAATCGCGGCGGTATGGTTGCATTCCTCGTGTGAGCACGGCTCTGCCCATACATGCATATGCAGATCCACCCCTATGCAAATATTCCATGGAAAGTTTTAACTTCTGTGTATCGGGTGTGCAGGATAACACTGTGCCCGATAAACCCGCTGAGAGAAATCAGGTCGCAAAAAAAAAAACAGCGAGCCGCAGACGCCAAGTTCGTCACGCTTGTTGAGACGATGGTCGACGTTTATTCGTTTGTGGGGGATGTCGAGTCTCTACCCCGAAAGATCAAAACCCTCGAAAATAAAGCTCTCGCCATCGTTCAACAGCCAGTCGAATGTGCGCTGTTTATCCAAGAATATACTTCAAAAAATTTCCGTGGTGAGTAATCTATCCTTTGTATTTTGGCATCTGTGTTAAACTTTCAAGCAGACCGCGCTGTTCAAGGTATCTGGAACCGCACAGAACAGAAGGTCGACGAGCTATCTGCAGCATTCCTCAAGCTGAAGGATTCTGTCGATGGTCGCCTAAAAATAGAATCGTTCTTTGTGTCAACAAAAATCCTCGGTGGTGTTGAGCATTTGGGTGCGTCCGCATTGTTCGGTGCAGTATGAGGGGGATCAATGAGTTCTTCCAGAGCAATCAGATACTCCCAAAAAGCTCAATCCGGTCGACATGAATGCCAGCCTGCGGGTCGAGTGCTTACCAGGAACACGCCGCAAAACATTGGACGACATCGCGGAATGGGTTACCGTCAAGCCCGATTCCCCCAATGTTCTCTGGTTATCTGGCGTCGCAGGCTCCGGCAAAAGTACAATCTCGACAACAGTCTCCGAGTGTCTTTTCGAGAGATAGATCGACTCGGAGCCTTTCTGTTCTTCGACAGAAACCACAGCACGCGAAGTGATCCTGGGGCTGTCATCCGCACAATCGCATATTCACTGGCGCTTTTCAACTCACACATCGGGGAGGCCATTTCCGCGACCATTCGTCGCAGTCATGTTATTGTGAACGCGCCGATCCGGAAGCAATTCAAGACATTATTGCTGGATCCACTCACGTCTGCTGAGCCGCATATACAAGGTCCTATTCTGATCATTCTCGACGCCCTCGATGAGTGCGGGGACGCTGGCTCACGAGCTCCGTTGCTGTCCTTGCTTGCAGAAGAATTTACCAAAATACCCCCACTCTTTCGCCTCCTTATTACGAGCCGGCGCGAACCAGACACACCGATAAATTCGCATCTCGTTTTCGGGAGATGGATATAGGTGTGGTTCGTAATGAGGAGTCGACTATCGAGGTACGCCGCCCCCGTTTGTTCATCCGTCGCATCCAATTGACTTGATAATGCAACTTTGTAGGCCTCGTACGCCCACCCTGTTTTTGTTTTGGCGCAGTGCTGACGAGCTATGGGCGCAGGGCTGTAGAATCGGTTCACGACGGTGGACATGGATCGATCGGGCGCGGTCAGGGACCGATCGGGCGAGATCACGGCGGTCGAGCTTAGTGCGTATTCACCGGTGCTTGGGATGTATTTTTTGCTTATCGCTGGGTAGAGTGCGCGCTGATGAACGGCGATTGGAAGTGTGCGTTATCTTCTTCGGTTTACTCTCGGCGCTGATGGACGGACATTGTCACATAGCGTTTGACCTCGACACAGTAAAGCACCTCATGATGATCTTCGTGCACGGTCCTTCTTTCTTTCATTCCATAGCACAAACTGATGGCGGTCCAGGACACCGACCACAGCGGCACCATCACCTTCAACGAGGTACGGCCCGTTCATCGAGCCGTCGCATCGCGGTGACTTAATACAACGTAGTTCCTGGGCCTCTGGAAATACCTCATGGACTGGCAGGACAAATTCAATGACTTTGACACCGACTGCTCCGGCTCGATTGATCTGGAAGAGATGCGCGAGGCGCTCAAGTCATTTGGGTACAAACTCTCCCGCATCTCATCATGCTCGTGCAGCGCAAGTATAGTGAGTGTCTTATTCCTGTTTGGCTCCATTCCTTTTCCCCATGCGTTCCTTGACTCGTGCCACGTCCCCCTCCTTGCATTCGCTCTCTCTCAGTTTCCTTACCTTCCAACCCTCCGATGTGTACCCGGTCCCCTTTCATTCACTTTCCGTCTTCCCCCCCTTCTCACCCACATCCGTCCCCCGCTTTCAAACCGTGCTGACAGACGCCAAAGCATTCGCCCCTCTTGCCTACGATCCCCAAACCGGGGTAAACAGTTTTTCTTGTACTTAATCCTTTCCTGCCGATAGTGATGAATGCTTGGACCCGCAGGTCGGCGCCATCTCCCTCGACCGCTTGGTGCGCGTCTGCGCCGCTATCCGGCAGTTGCACGACTCGTTCCTGCTGCTCGACACAGACGGCGACGGGTGGATCGAGATCGGATACGAGGTGTTCATGGATAAGGCGTTGTCGCTGCTGTGAGCAGGGTGGGTTGTTAGCGCTGGGGAGATGTGCTGGCGGTAGAGTGGTCATGAGGAATGTCGTTGCAGTGGGGAGTTTCGAGAGTGTGTGAATTGCACGTGCAATAACTGTCTGTACAATAGTGTTCCGCATCCTCCCTCGAATATGAAGTGTAGCAAACGACCGAAAGTTCTTCGTCGTTTCAATCGTAGAGGAGGGGACAGAGGCTGAACTTTGAATGGCGAGGGTATCGAGCAAGCAGAAATGTAGAAGCCACTGCAACCGAGACTTGCCCTAATAATACTGTATTATGTCGACCAAATTTTCAGGTGACGAGTGACAGGGGGGTCATAAAGCGAACAAATTTGAGCCACGGAGGCACACATGTGCCCCGTATATATATAATTTTGGTGTCCCAATTTACTCGATCCTACGCCATGCCCCTACATTTTGACCCCCCAAACTCTTTTATCCGACCAAAACTTACCCCCATTTTGGCGCCTCCAATAATGGCCAGTTTTGGGTTGGCCGAGCCAAACTGCACCGAGATCCGCTACCGGTTCAGTTCAAAAACGACTGTGTGCCCGTCGCTTTCGCATCTTACTGAGGTTCTACTCCCACGTGAAAATACCCGCCCTCTCAAAATCTCATCCCATGCGCCCGATTATGCGGCCTACTGGACAATCACCTCCGAGCACCACCCAAAATTTATGAATCTGGTCTTGTGGGACCTCGCAGCACCTGAGCCAAGTTGGCGGCCACTCTGAAGTTTTGACCATGTGAATCCTACGTCGAATACCTTCATGATCAATTGTAGGTCCTAAGTATATTTTTGAGGGCCTAATGTTGATTTTATCTCGTGAACCAAATGAGATATCACTCTCTGGCTGTTAGGCCATTGGTTACAAGCTCATGAGGAGCTCTACTGTAGGTACTGTATTTATACTAAAATCCTATTTTTCCTGTATGTTCCGGCACGTTCCCTCCGATTCCATATCAGTCAGCATTTAGTCAGCACCTCGGCCATCTCTCGGGCTTGTGCTGGATTGCCAATCTCCAACACCTAAGTCGCACAGATATCCTGCAGTCTGGTGGGAACGCGTCAAGAAATAGCATTCGGGCCACCGAAGAGCAAATCCCGATTCACTACCCGGGATCAACAAGGTGTCTTCAAGTGCCTATCAAAAAATCCGAGCGCTTCGCCAGTTCGAAAGTGGAACATTATTTTGAGTTTTGAATGATCCGTGAAGGGCACGCAGTTATATTGATAAAGTGTATGTTTAGTTTGATCTGAGATGCCGCCCAAGCCTGGTTAAAAACCTAAAGGCCGCTCGAATCACGCCCGAAGCGAAAAATGACGGCAGCAGATATGCAACTCCAAATACCGCCCCCGCCTCCCATGGGCCAGCAAGGTCCCACCATGGGTAATCGCGATACCACAGGGCGAACAGGCGGTCCGGTACTTTGCACACACATTGATCAAAGTCCTTCAACAGTACAGAACTTGTACACTCACCTCCGAATATGGTAGTTATTACCACAAGGAAAATCGCTAGGCGGGACCCTTCAAATGTTAGAATAGACTAGTCTGAGGCATCAAACAGGCCGCTAGGAATTCGCGGGAATGTGCGCAATGTCGGCCAGCGCCACTCTGCCATCCACCGCTCGACGATGACCGAGGTGATCATCCAGCCGATCGCCCCACCGATGAGTGAGCCGAGGATGACATACAATATCAGCGACTTAGCAAAGAAAGCGACCACTGTGTTCTTGGAAGTGCCCAAAATTACGCCCTGAATCGTTATGGATCCTGCGACACAACAATCAGATGTGGATCTAGGGCTTTGGTAATATTGGACTTGGAACTGACCTATCAAAGCTCCCAAAACGAGAAAATTCAGAAGCGCAGCGCGCACGACTCCAGACAGATCGTAAGTGAAGAACCAACTTGAATGGGTAGATGTAGAATCCTCAATCAAGGAGACCCAGTATGAACTTCAATATGCGAGTGGTCAATGTCACGGTAAGCAACGGGTTACCCGGACGCACATCAACGTCCAGAAAACACCGATAATCCAGTCTGTCGTGGTAGGTCCGATTGTTTGCCCGCGATAGGTGGCTGCGGCTTTGTAGGTGCCCAATCCTAGAACCAGTAAACTGTTGAGGACCCTCCATGACGTAATCTTTGTCTGAGGTTCCTGTCCAACCGAGTTTTGATCCATATTCTTTATGATTGTTTCCAGCGCTTCAATACGCTGATGAAGTGCCATCGGAGAGAGATCCGTTAATTCATATCTGTTGTTCTCTTCCACTGGAGCAAGGCTGAATCCGGTCGTGGTTGCATCGAACTCTACACGGGTCGGATATTCGAGGGTTCTGACGCGGAAGGATGAGATTAAGACCAGAGAGATGGAAAGGATAAAGGCTCTCATCCATCCTGGGACCCAGTTACCACAGCATCTTCCGCTCGTCCTGGAAAATTGGGCACACCTTGTTCTCTGTGACGAGTACGGTCAAAATCCAGAGAGGTGGACATCAGGGGGGAGCGATTGAAGTGGGCGGCAAAGTGGATGCGGGTAAGCGGTGGTGGTTGAAATACAGTTGCCCTTAAATACTTGGGGTGACTCAGTCCGACGGCTGACAGCGGGTGTTGGCTCTGGCAGTAACTATGTAAATACAAGCGCCGCCCACGTCAATTGAGTTCCGCCAAGGCTTTCTGCGGCGCTAATCTGCGGATGTCTCTAGGCATCAAACCGTCGGGCCGGCGGGCTTGTACAGCCCGTTACGCTCGAAGCCCCGGGATAATGCTCCCCGCATCCGACGCTTAGTTTCCCGGCCACCCGTGTCCCCGTCCAACATTTCCCACCCTAAGGAAGAATGAAGAGCTCTGCTGAACTCTGATCCATGCGTCGGCGGGCACGATCGCGAGGAACGAGAATTAGGACAATAGGAAAGGGGAAATAGGAACAAGGAGCGTAGGATTGCGAAGCATCACCAGGTCGAGAAGACATGGCGCTGCACCGATGCGAGGCAGGACTCCACAGCAAAGAAGCAATGCGAGGATTCCCGAATCACGGTGACGAAGCCCACAATTTAGTATGTACATGACATTATCGGAATCATCCCTTCGCTCCAATGAAGAACAGAAACGGGCAGCCAGGGAGATGGAGATGGAGCGTCCGTCATGATAAAAGATGGAAGGTAGGCCGAGAGAAAGGAAGGAAGAAGGAAAGAGAATGAATGAGTGAATGGGTGACACATCCGCTTCCAAAGCAGACCCGCATCCGCATCTCCGGCCCAGGCCCCGGACTCGCCGTGCCATGGCTGGGATAGCAGCATACGTGTCGGCGAGCTCAGTGGGTACTGATTTCAGTCAGAATATGTACGCCAGGATCGGGATCGGAGGTACTGTACATGGAGCAGAGCACGCGAAGACGTACCTACCTAATCCAGGACCATAGAAAATTAGCCTCGGGCTCGGGCTCCAAGCTGATACTTGTTATTGGGGAAATGGAAGTCGGTGGGATGTAGAACATCTGGAAGCCTGGGTGCGAGGAACGTCCAGAGGCTACGTACAGGGAAAAGGGCTGGTGAAGCAAGTTCCGGTCCCAGGAGGGAGGATGTCACAGGAGACGTCCAGGTCATGCGCGCGAATCGCGTCGTATGCCGAGACTCAGCGACGATTAGCACGGTGCCTGGGCGTGGGCGTGGTGGGGCCGGGACATAGGCAGTAGCGGAGGGCGGGAGGAGTGGGCGCATGTCACAGTGGACGCGGCAGAAAAGGATTAGAAACCATAGATATTTAGACGGAGTCGTCTGAAAGACAGAGGATGAATGGAGACGTACGACTGAGTGGCCTAGGCCCTTCTCCAATTATAAGCCAGCAATCAGAGTCGCTTCCCATCCATGGCAGAATTCCATAGTACTATCCGCTTCTTCCATCTGCCCACTTATTCCGAGTCTCCTAGTTTCGATCAAGTGTTCTGCGTCCGTCAGCGCAGCTTTTGAAAAACGAGAAGCAGCGCGGGCAGACGTTGATGAAGTTTGCGGCAGAGTTCGTCGTCGACAATGCTGGCGCCGGGTGGTACCTGCACAAAAACTAGAGCACGGTGGTGGGCAGAGGAAGAGAGCTCTGGAGCCGCTTTTAGAATGCAGTCCATGCGGCGAAATTGATTGGCGTATTGATCCGATCTCTCTTGGGCCCCTTCCTCCCGACCACCATGTCTTCAAAATGATCCGGGCCATTAACACACGTCCTCCCCATCGAACTCGCAATGCACGTCTCCGCTCCATGGTACTGCTATTCGGCCTCACACTGTAACTGATTGTGATATCTCAGAAATGCAGTCAACCCGTTCTCGCACTTTCTCCGTATCACTCACGAGTCACTCCTTATTTTCAGATCGGAATCGGCTGGATAAAAAAAAGCAAGATTCTGAGCTGCGTACGGAGGGCTTTTCGACGGCATAACGTCCGAGGGGCGTGACTTCCGCGGCGCCATCCTGTCATTTGGCTTCCCTAGACTGTTCACCGTGCGTCCTAGTCTTCCTCCTCCCCATATCTTTGGCAAGTGGCCAACGCCGCCACAATAACGACCGGCCTCAAAGGCGTCAGCAGCTTAGACGGCGCGCGGATATTGCTGCCGCTACTGCAACATCAAGGAGCTCCAGCACGCCATCGATGTTATTGCGTCACAGGAAGTCGACATCGGCCTCGCCGTAGACGTCTGCACGGTCGCCTACCTCCCCAAGATGGCCAGAAACCACTCACTCCTGCGCGAGCTCAGCCTCTCCGACCTCCATGACTTCGGCGACAGGCCAGGGTCATTAATTATGCGAGAAGTAGGGCGGATAATAGTTTTCGACCGCTCACGAGATTTTGAGGCCAATTGACTCAAGACTGACCTCAGCGCCTGAGTCGGAGTTCAAGGAAACGACTAAATATCCAATAGATACACTCAATAACGTATTTGGGATGTAAATCAAGGGGTTGTGGTGGGGTACTTAGACTCAAGTTCGGGAAATGAGGGGTCGGAGGTGGTTTCTGCATGAGCAAGGCCGAAGGTCAGTGTGTCAGTGCTGTAGGAAATTCCGGAATGCCCCGCTATTCAGTAATATACACATCTTAACCATATTTACTTGGATAAAACTTGTCCTCTGCCCTCACAAACCCTCTAAGTTAGTATACGTTACTTGGGCGAAAGTAACTTATGCCATTTGCATCATTAACTTGTACTTTTACGTGCGAAATTAACTTACTCAGCCATAAGTAAAGTAAAATAAGTTTTGGCAGGCTAAGTTAGTTTCGCTGAGTAACTTAGTTAAGCGTCGACTGCGTGGATAAAACTTTCTGCAGGGACGCTCGTTCGACTCGACCCCGGGCCATAGATCCTCGATATCAATATCAGCTTTTTCTTTCTTTCTTTCTTTTGCCTGGGAATCCGCTTCCAAGTCTCGCCGCCAATTGTCGCTACTAGTACCCCAGTGTATTATTCAAGCCTGGCAAATAAAACAACTTGAACTCGGAGAGGTAAAACTGAATTTCTCCTTCTGTTGGATTCACACCTACCGAAGGTGGGAGGTATGAGAATAAGGCCTGGCAGCGGCACCTGCGCTCACTGCAGAGGTGCGATCTTGATAATTGATGCCGGGACGCTGGTTCAACTCGAGCCCGGGCTATAGACCGTTCCTTAGTTTCTTTTTTTTCGTTTTCTATTGGTTCGAAGGTTGCAGGTAACTTGTCGCTAACTCGATGGGCGTGCATTCAATGGGGTTGGCTTGAAATGAAACCTTCTAGCCAGCAAAACGTGGAACCTATCTGATTTTCACCTCGTTGTCATGAATCAGGCACTATACGCGAACGGTCCACACCTGCACTTAACTCCCTGCTTCCAACATAATTTCTGCAGAAATCGCTCGAGCGCGGGCCATCTGTCTTTCTCAATTTGTCTTGTTCGAAGTCTCACTGAGTGGCAGAAAATGATCCTGGTTATCAGAATTAATAT
This sequence comes from Mycena leptocephala, assembly GCA_029378395.1. Taxonomy (NCBI): domain Eukaryota; kingdom Fungi; phylum Basidiomycota; class Agaricomycetes; order Agaricales; family Mycenaceae; genus Mycena; species Mycena leptocephala. Next base: position 369,905 of record JARJLF010000083.1, read on the forward strand.
GGAGCCTTCGATTTCGGCTTCCCATCTAGCATTGTTCGCAAATACTTACGCGAAGGCCCGGCAGCGGTGGTCCGCACTTACATACCACAAAAATGAACCAAACTTGATGTGGGGATGCTCGTTCGGTTCGAGCCTGGGCCATTCCTGGGGGTGGGACAATTTTTGTTTTCTCCTGATCCCGATAACATTCCCTTCGACGACGCGCATCGCTGGCTGTCAGTTCTCGCCGAGAGCGTGGAGATGTTTTTGATCGTGATTTTGACTTCATTTTGATTCAATCTATATAACCACGCTCGCAAGGAAGGGAGAAAAGGCTCGATAGCCGTGGTTCGCACCCGCACCTCCATAAAATGTGTTCGCCGAAGGATTATGAAACATTAACCTCGTTCGACTCGAGCCCAGGCGGGCCATGAAGGAGGCGGCTTAGATTTCTTTGGGTCATAAGTTCAGTCCGAAGTCTCGAATTTAAGTTCTTCAATATAAGTCAACTCCTCCAGTGCAGCAAGCTTCTTCGCCTTTGAAACCAGAATGTAAAATCCACATCTATTCCGAACCCCAACCAACGAGAATATTAACAAATTCCACTCAGCTGGGAGAGGTTCGAAGATGTGGTGAAAAGACCTGGCAGTGGATGGTCTGCACCATTCTGTAACATCGATCGAGTGTATATTAGAGAGCTTGTGTTTTTTTTTTTTCCTCTAAAGGGCATTACGGCTGTGGAGTAGCATTAGGATGTCGGAATTTGACTACCAGGCAGAATTTGTAGAAACTGCACGCCGCTTGGCACAAGCTCTCTAATTACTTTGTGTAAGAGCGCTCATTCGACTCGTCGCTTAGTATTTGCTTCCATCCTTCCTTTTCTTTTCAGTGACGAATGACATGCAACATGCCACAGCCGTGCTTGACACGCTTCCAAAACACCGTCTATCCACCTAATTCTAATTCCTACCCCGAGGAAATGTCAAGAAACTATGTCTTGCAGGGGACTTGACCTCGATTTTCATCTGTTCAGGTCCAAGTATCGACCTCGGGATTGACGCAAGGGCAATACAAAAAACACTCTGGATCTGTGAGAGTGGAAAATAATTCTTCGCCAGCAGAGCATGGGCTGTGTCTTTTTTTTTGCTCTTGTTTTGCAGCCAAGTTCGAACATATGAGAATAAGGCCTGGTAGCGGGAGGCCAGCACTTTTCAACTGCAGGGAAAAGGAAATTGAGGTTAGGCCGGAACCGCTCGTTTGACCCGACCGGGTCATGAGGCATGTGTTGAAAATCTTTTGGGAGTCTCTGAGTAAATTCTGGATAATGCATTCAGCTCCTCCCCAACACAATAAGTTTCTTCATGGGCCGAACCAAACTCCACATCGATCCCAAACCCTAGAAGGAAAGTAAGAGCAAGAAGACAGGGCTTTAACCGGGACGAGCAGGTGCTGGAAGTGTAGAGGGAAATTTATGTAAAGATGAGAACGAGGGAGAAAGAGACACTAGCGACATGATTTATACCCAGGGATCTAGATCTCTCGTCAATGTCTGCGTGAAATTGAAAGAAGCAAGCTTGCATGAAGGGCTACCCCTTGAATTTTTGGAGATCAACTGCCAACCACAGCGGTGCCATTTGCTAAACCCATTTGATTGTTTATTGACCAATGGATGTGTTGTACCCGGCACGTTTGTCTGTACATCAATCGGGCTCAGATAAACCATCCGAGTCCGTTTCACTCTCTCCAACGCGGATGGTGCTCGGGAACCAGTCTACGGACCGCACGCTCAATTCTGCATCTGTTGAGTATCTGTACTGATCTCTACACCAACTTTAACCATCTAATCCTAGAATGTGATGCCCCATTCCAGGCTTAGATAGCCAAAACCCGTCGCCGGAGTGCTGGAAGGGAAGGGGACACCGCCATCTAGGTCTAAAAGCATCAAGAATAAAACATGTTTGGTACATGGACGTATGATACTTACCTGACCAATCGTCCATTGCTCGCCGTCTTCCACGAGTTTTGGCCGACGGAGTGGCATGCACTTCGGGCACAGGAAGTACTTGAGGAATGTTATTACGTCGAGAAAAGTTAAGGTACCGGTTCTTTGAGATGGAGGTAAGCCACTACCAATCGAGCACTTGATGTCCGCAACACGAGTTACTTTATGATTACCCTGCCGGCAGGACCCAAACCGACGGCGAAAACCGGGGCGCCATGGACCGTATTGGGTTACATGGTTTACATCCCAAGGACCGACATTCCGATGCGGCGCCCAAATCACGGAACCCTAATAGAGGGTACCTTCTATTGATCATCGACTCTGACCGAAGCGGACAAGAGAAGAAACAAATTCTGGGCACATGTACTAGACGGCATCTGAATCGGCCTTCAGTCTCAACGGTCATTTTGACTGCGAATGGGGAGTACCCATATGTGTAGACAGTTCTGTAATCTTAGAGTGTCGGTCATTTCCGAATGGGAGTACTCTTAGGTCTAGATATCAGCTACAGCATATGTAACAAGCCGAGACAGTCATCCTCGTACAGTGGGAAGCCAGTTGACCAGCACGCATTTACAGTAAAGTCGTTATGTTATCTCGTAAGTGCCGGTCTTCAACAACGTGCCGCATTTTTGCAAGCAGATCGGCGTCCCGCTCCATACATTCAGCCCAAGAAAAGCATGCAACTACAGCTCAAATAGGTCCATAAATTCCCATCTGCAAATCCATAGGATATAAATTCAGCAACGATTCAACGGTAGACTTAGGGCCCACCAAGTTCCTAAATACTTCCTCTATAAGGGGTTTCACTATCTCTCTCCTCGCTGTCATTGTCCTGGCCATCCAAACCAATGCTCAGCAAATCATCGCTTTCAGCGGTGACTCTTGCAATGGGGGCCAAGGCGGCGAGGTTCCTTGCGACGGCACTTGTTTTGATTTCACTGGGAGGCACTCCTACGAGGTCAACGGTGCCGATGTTCTGGATCAAGGCAATGCTGATGTAGATTATAGATTTTTAGTTCCACGGCAACTGTCTCCCTCTTCTCAGGCGGCAATTGCACTGGACAGGAGTTTACCTTTGGCCCTGGCCAGTCAACACAGGCACCGGCATCAGTACGTTCAGTTGCACCCGGGCCTGAGCGCTGAAACGAAGGATGGAAGCAAATACTAAGCGACGAGTCGAATGAGCGCTCTCACACAATGTAAATAGAGAGCTTGTGCCAAGCGGCATGCAGTTTTTACAAATTCTGCCTGGTAGTCAAATTCCGACATCCCAATGCTATTACACAGTCGTAATGCCCTTTAGAGGAAAAAAACACAAGCCGCATCCCGCTTTTTGCACGATCGAAAAGCAGCATGCAGCATGGGCACCAGCTCTCTAATATACACTCGATCGGTATTACAGAATGGGTGCAGACCATCCACTGCCAGGTCTTTTTACCACATCTTCGAAGCTCTCCGAGCTGAGTGGAATTTGGTGGTATTCTCGTTGGTTGGGGTTCTGAATCGATGTGGATTTTACATTCTGTTTTCAAAGGCGAAGAAGCTTGTTCTGGGGAGGAGTTGATTTATATTGAAGATCTTACATTCGAGACTTCAGACTGAACTAAGGACCCAAAAAAATCCAAGCCGCCTCCTTCATGGCCCGGGCTCGAGTCGAACGAGGTTAATCTTTCATAATCCTTCGGAGGAAACATTTTATCCGGGTGCAGGTGCGGACCACGGCATCAAGTTTCGTTCATTGATCCATTTTTGTGGGGTGTAGGTGCGGACCACCGCTACCGGGCCTTTTCGTATTTATTTGCGAACAATGCTAGACGGGAAGCCAAAATTGAATGCTCCAAATTAATATTCTCCTAACCAGGATTATTTTCTGCCACTCAGTGGGACTTCGAACAAGACAAATCGAAAAAGACATGGCTCAAGTCGAACGAGAAAGCTCCGCAGAAATTATGTTGGAAGCAAGGAATTAAATTCAGGTTCGGAACGTTCGTGTACCGTGTCTGATTCTCATATCTGTGAAACTGTTAGATGGCAATGACAATGAGGCGAGAATAAGATATGGTTCCATGTTTTGCTGGCTAGAAGGTTTCATTTCATGCCAGACCCATTGAATGCACGCGCGTTGGGCTAGCGACAAGTTGCCTTCGAACCAATTGAAAAACAGGAAATCAAGAACGATCCATGACCCGGGCTCGAGTCGAACGAGCGACCCTGCATCACTCATTTTCGCTCCTTCTTATATTTTATGCAGTGCAGGTGCGGACCATGCGCTACCGGGCCTTTTCTTCCATGCAGGTGAACTTTGCTACGCGAGAATCAAACTGCGAGGCAAGTGGGTTAAATATGGTTTCACGTCCCCCTGGGGAGGATTTCTCGTTCCACTCGATAAGATTCACTGTATGCACTCGCAATGGGCTTGAGACTATTTACCATGAGACTTGGAACGAGCAGATCACATTCCAAAACAAAAGGAAATCCCTGAAGTACAATGACCCAGGCTCGAGTCGAACGAGCACCCCTGCTTACTTCCTTGATTCACAGTTCATGGAATGCAGGTGCGGACTGTCGGCCACTGTGACTTGTTCCCATACTTTCGAGCTTCGGTAGATGGGAAACAAAATGAAGCCAAATCACAGTTCCGTGTTCCCTTGAGACCTGATATGATCTTTAAAAAGATGTTCACCGACTCCGAACATGGCCCGGCCTCGAATAGAACGAGCAACTCCCGCACGAGCTGTTTGGACAGTCTCGCACAGCGTGGATGCGGACGGGGCCTTATCCCCCTTCAAGTGAATCCAGTTGGATGGGAATCAATCTGCGAGGAAGTGGTTTAAATACGCTTCTCGTTACTTGTTCCACCTCAGCTTGGCATATTTATGCCATTTGTGTGTAGGTTGGAAAGCTAGAGTTTGAATTTAATGGACAGTACGAAGAAAAAAATGATCCAAATTAGCAACGTATGGCCCGGGCTCGAGTCGAACGAGCATCCCTGGATCAATCATTGTGTCATTTCATTATGGAGTGCGGGTGCGGTCCACCCGCTACCAGGCCTTGAATCTCATGCCGGTGAACCTGGCAGGATGGGAATCAACCTGTCCAGCGGAGCGCGTCGTTGTGGTGGATACCATTAGCATTCGAAGTGCGGAAGGGATAGTTGTGCACATCTCCTTCATCTGCGAGTCATGGTAAGTCGAACCGATAAATATGCATACTTGGTAAGTACATCGTATCCCGAGAAACGAACAGATACCAATCCCGAAAACATAAAGAAAAAAGGAAGGCAAATCCCAAGAGATGGCCCAGGCTCGAGTCGAACGAGCAACCCCGCATCAATTTCTCTCGCCCTTCCTTCATAGAGCGCAGGTGCGGACCACCCGCTCACGGGTCTTTCATTCTCATCCCTGCTAGATGGCAATCAAACTGAAGCCAGAATTAACCGTTATTTGGTATCCTCCTAGTCAGAATCCAAATTCTTTCATTTCAACTCAGATCCATTGCAATGCAGCATTCACATTCGGCTTGTGGCAAAAAATGAAATACGGGCTGACGTTGAGCGGGTGGGGATCCCCAACTCCAACTACCAGGCGTTATTCAATTTCCCTCTTGATGTAAGCTTGCTAGGTGGCTCATCATATCAGGCCACTCGCATTCAGCATTGTAGGAACGATATTTGGATGGGAATCAAAGAAATTGTGTCCGGAATAAAAAAATATCCAGTCAATGCCAATGAATGGTGATTTATATTTTCCTACTGTTTTGGATTATAGAGGACGTATTTACCCTACACCTAATTATTTATCTTATCAAGTGATTTAGCTAGATCTTTAATTGTATTCCTGGTACCGGCTTAAGAATCAGGTCTCAGAAACGCTTTGTAAAATCTCGATCATAACATAAATTTTGTAATTCCATTACAGCCGATGTCAGTACTGAGGGCGCGGATCGAAAATTTTCTGTTTTGGGATGTTTCCAAAGAATTCCCTATATCTCTGTCAGTTCTTCACTGATTCACATAAAAACTAAATAGATCTACTCAGCTAATTCATGCAAAATTAGTGATAGAGAGGAACTTGCGAAAATATTACGTATTAGGTAATTTCTTTTTGGGGGCTGTTTTTGCACTGAATACCATCTAGCATGGCCAGAACATGTCCCAGTGACCTAGAATTTTGGGAGAGACAACATACATACCTGACAAAACATGTGATAGAGCCAGAAGGGAGGATAATTTAGTTACAGTCCTTCTAGCTCCAGTGAAAACATTTGGCAGTTTTTGGCTTTCAGATATATTGCCAAGATCACATTCATCTGGACATTTCATATGGTTCTGGCTCCATCACTTGTTTTATAACATATACACATTGTCCCTCCCAAAATTCCAGGTCACTGGGAAATGTTCTCACCATGCTAGACGGTATTCAGTGCAAAAACAGCCCCCAAACAGCAATTACCTAATACGTAATATTTTCGCAAGTTCCTCTCTATAAGTAATTGTGCATGAATTAGCTGAGTAGATCTATTTAGTTTTTATGTGAATCAGTGAAGAACTGACAGAGATATAGGGAATTCTTTGGAAACATCCCAAAACAGAAAATTTTCGATCCGCGCCCTCGGTACTGACATCGGCTGTAATTTCTGGAAAAAATGAATTAATTAATTAATAATGTAATAATGCCACATGGGCCCGTGCGCACGTTAGTCGATGAAAATGAAATGAATAAATAAATAAATAAATAATTCATGAACTCTAGAAATCTTCCACCTCTCTCTTTCAAAGAGCTCGGAGTGTGTAGTTGTAGTCCCATTGTTCCTGTTCCTATTCCAAAGAAAATACACATTAAGTCCATTGGGGAGTTTGCGATGAGCCACTCGAGCCATCCAATGGCTCACCAGCTCTCCTCTCAGTGGTCTGTTTATTTCAGGACTTGTCTCTAGTCTGTAGAGGACCTCCATAGGGTCAATTTTGTGCACTCAAAGTAGGGAGAATATGTGGTAGGTTCTTTGCAATTTTCATTTTTGTTAGCCATTCAGCCATCTGATGGCTGCATCGCAAACAGGCTATTATCCCTGGCTCAACATGAGCTTGGTAGACGTGAATGTGTCGACCAAGTGAACCTGAGCTCACAGTCTCTCTGGATCTGCCTTAACTGCCTTTGAATCTGCTTCTTACATCTAGGATTTCGTATCCTGGGTATTGCAAGAGGTACCAGGGGTGCCCGGAGGGCCTTATACTATTTAAAAACTATATTAACGGAGAGGAAGAGACCATTACTAGAGAAACAAGTCAGTAGAGGATCATAGTTTAACAATAAAAAATGGCCCGGGCTCAAGTCGAACGCAACCCTACATCAATTATCGTGCACACATATTTCAGTGAGCGCAGGTGCGGACCGTCCGCTACCAGGCCTTATTCGCATACCTCCCACCTCCGGTAGGTGTGAATCCGACAGAAGGAGAAATTTAAATTTAAATTTCACCCCTCCGAGTCCCAAGTTCAAGGTGTTTTATTTCAAATTTATCAGGCTTGAATAATACACGGGGTAGCGATAATTTACCGCGAGACTTCGAACTGAACGGATTCCCAAAAAGAAAAAGAAAAAGAAAAAAAGCTGATGTCTCCGATCTATGACCCAGGCTCGAATCGAACGAGCATCCCTGCAGAGAGTTTCATCCAGGGAGTTGAATAATTGAGTGCAGGTGCGGTCCAACCACTACCGGGCCTTTCCACTTGGAAGTGCGAACCCTAGTAAGTAGATGTGTATGATACGTTTTGAAGGCGGTGAGACGGTGCAACACCAAATGCACGTCCTCTAGCTATTTTTGCGCTTATAAACACATCATTAAGAAGCGCAGGGTAGCTTCAGTGCTATACAAACATAACTGTATACCTGAACTCTGTTAGGTGATATAAAGGAGAGTCAGAGCGAGCTCCGACTACTGACTGTAGTATTCAGAGCACGACCGCTGATACGCACCAAGGTGCGCTACGCACGGAAACGGAGTTCACACGCAGTCAGCGGAGTTCCCACAGCACAGCAATTCTGGCTTCTCACAGTTTATTTCACCAACTCCGCCTCCTTCTTGTCTTCTCCGCCTTTCCTCCTATTCTGCTATTTAACTCCTATGTATCTCCTATGTTACTTCTATCTCTCCCCGTACTTCTCCATTTCTCCTCCGGATACTCCTCAACCTTTATTCCCAAATTCCGCGATGTCCGCGTTCCTCCATCTTCCTCCGGGTTTTCCCTACCTCTCCTATATCATTCATATTTCCCTCCTTTGTTCTCCTCTTCCATTTCCATCCTTATTCCGTGTACTCCCTGGTCTCTACCACCTTTTCCGCCTGCTCCTCTGTCCCTATATTCAATTCCGCCTCCTCCTCCGCTCGGCTAAATTCCGCTGCCCCTTTTGGAGTCCTATTGCTTCCACCCTACGGTACTGTATGCTACCAACACAGCCTCGAAGGCTCCTATAAATACTCGACCTATTTACCCTGTACTCGATCTTCCCTTACCCCACTTCAATAGACTTCATTTCCTGCTTGGATTCAAGTCGCCCTCTGCAGTCTGCCTGCACAAGTCCTCGTATTGTTTTAGCTCTTGTCCTCGATCACGGTCACTCACCACAAGTCCACGTATTAGCTCAGATTAGCCCTAGGTCCGCAGTGGACACCAGTACAAGTTAGCCCTCGTCATCGCCCAAGAATAGCATTGTATCGCCCCAGTTTCAGACTGTTTAGCCCTCGCACCTACCCATTGGATTTGGGACATATTGGACCACCTCGCACACACACACTTCTCACTCTGTGCGTAGACTCGGAGTAGGTGTATCACCGCGGTGACGCCGCGGCGTGTTGTACTCTGGATACACTATCAAGGAGATATACCCATAAACACCTATAACCTATTCAAGGGATTTATTCCTATAAAAGCGACCCAGAGACTACATAGATGAAGTGGCGAGACTTAAGATGTTGCGTGGTACATTAAACTGCATAGGAGAGCTGCCTCAGTGCCGCCGCGGCGCCTCTCTGCCAAAGACATAGTTGTGTTAAACGGTTACATTATGGAGGAAAGCGGCCGCGGCGTCCCATAACTGTGTATAACCTACCGCGGAGCCTGCTAAAGGGCTGCGGTTGACCATAGACCCATCATTACACCAAGACAGGGAACTGCCAAAGCGATCGGACGATCACGTGGTGCCGCGGCGCGACGCGACCTGTCAAATCAAAGACACACAAGTCCTAATTCGGATTCTAACGATCGGTTTCAGGCACTCCGGTACTTCGCGGGCCAAGCACTGCCCGCGGCCGGATCCACCAAAGACAAGCACGAGGAGGAATGTATTGAAAAGGCTGGGTTCAACCCCAGGCTGGCGCGGCATCGTACTGCGGGTGCGGCAGGCACCGCGGTATTGCCAATATACCAAATATAGACTGTGGGGGTCAAAACCAACGATCTCCCGGCACCAAGAGCATGCGGGATCGACGAAGAACCACAAGGGAACGAACCTACATGACCAAGCACCACATCTCAGTTACTATATCTAGTTTATCTCCTTTCGTTTGTACTATTACTATAAAAGCAGCCTGTAGAACCCGCATACAGCCAGTTCATCGCACTGTCTATCGGCGTGGGTCCTCAGGCATATTTCGCGGAGATTCGTTTACTATCTCTGTTTGTAACGTGTCTATAAATTGAAGTTGGTTGTTGGCTCGAATTGTCAAGCAAGGGACTCATCAGTTAAGCGTCAAACGGTTAACCACCTGAGAATTGGTTGTGACTTGTCAGCTGCTTTGCCTTCACACTCGTCAGGGAGAGTCCTGTCACTAGCTGTTGGATCGATTAGTTGGACTTTGCAGTCGACGCTTAAGCTGTTACTATAAAAGTGAAGGAAACGTTCCTAGACGAGGACAAGTTTAGGTCTGCTGTACAGGAGAGTCCTGCAGTAAAGAGAATTGCCAAGGAAGAAGCAGCTTGCCTCATTATAGCAATTGGAATTGGCCATTGCTGGGGATATTTTGTGAACACCAAGTACAAACTCTGCCCTGAAGTGATAGAACTATCTTTATAGTCACTACCTTCTTGTATCCGTCTCATACAAACGTTCATCCAACGCCGCGGCGGAAAGATAACTGCTGTAACTTGCCAAGTGAAGTGCCGCGGGGACTTTGTTAGTGCCTCATAGCAATTGTTTCGTTGATAACTGTACAATCCAAACCTGCTGGCCGCATACTACAGTCCGGACCCGAACTCACCTAAGGCTTGCGCTAGTCTTTTGGGAGTGATAAGATATTGTTTGTGTGGTTTTTAGTGTTGTTTCACAACATGCTATAACTAGCATATTCAAGACGTATTGTAAGCAGGACCGGTGTTAATCGGTTGGTAGGTCGAATCAGGAATTCGGACAAAAATTTTGATTTGCCTACATGAGGTCGGGTCAGAATTCGGACAAATTTGAGGGTGCCGGTGGCAAGGTCAGGGCAATAATTCAGACAATGATGACCGCTTGGGGGAAGGTCAGATCACATTCGGACAAACGGTCAGGAGCGGTCAGGCCACTAGGATTTACTTCCTCATTTGGTCAGACTCGGGTCTTCAATGTCTGCTTTGTTTTGGACAATGGCCCATAGTCGTAGCGCAGTTAAGCAGTTACCAAATCTAAATGTTATGTCTGGTGGCATTCTGAACCAATCCTGAACTATTTTGATACTCTTTACACCTTGCATTCTACGCGCAAAATCTCTCTATCTATTCTTGACTGTCATGGATATACTCAGCGACGCCAATTTAGGAACACACGTCGGTCTGATTTGCCTTTGGGAACAATCCACCGATTCGCCCACCTGCCATCTAATTCATTCCTGACCATACTTCCGGCTGATGGAACAAGTGTCAAGATATTCCCAAATCATATCGAAATCAGGTTGCGGGCGTACAACATTTTCCAAGACCTGACGGCGGAGAAGGAGTTGTTGTCCAAGGCTGTAGCAAGCCTAAACACTGTATGACGAAGGGGGAAGCAGCATATTAGTCTTGTAGAGATACCAGAAGATGACGCTGTAGCGGAATAGATTTTTTTGTGCATTTCTGGACCATTTTCGAGCCATTTTGGGGAAATTTTGAGGTCAGAAGCAAAGTTCGGACAAATTTTGGACTAGGCCCAGGTCAGAAGCAGAATTCGGACAGATTTCGAGAGCCTGGGTTGGTCAAAAGTTCGGACAAAAAAGAATTTAGGCCGAAAATGAGATTCGACCTACCAACCGATAAACACCGGTCCTTTGTAAGCGCACCGTTTCAGCGGTCAGGCCGCAAGGCAGTTCAGGGTGCCACGGTGCGTGGGTGTCACATGTCACCCGCAGTCAATAAGCACCGTATGCGCACGGGATGACTCAACGCCATTTGCAAGGTGACGGCGATACAATGCCTGTAAGCCAATGCACAAAATTGTTCTTTCGGTAGGTAGAATATGAGTAAATCTTTTAACGCGTCCATCGAAGCTTGTTCTTCCGGTCCCCATTCGAAATCTACTCCCTTTCACGTAAGATGTGTCAAAGGAATCGCCACGTCCTTCATGAATATCCGCCTTAGGCCCAATGTGCCACGGAAACCCCTGACATCTGTCAAGTCTTCGCAAGGCAGCCAATCTCGGATCTTCTGGACTTTGGACTTGTCTGGTGTCCCTCCTGCGAAGCTGCAGATGTGGCCCACGACCTTGATACGCAGGACCACAAAATATGATTTCTTCGCGTTGAAAGTTCTGCCTGCATGTCTGATACGTTGGAGTATCCAGTTGACGGTCAGCATGTGTTCCCAAATGAATCTCCAAATTCCTGCGTTCTCTGGGATTGTTTCGTACTCACTGTTTTCGAGGAGATAATACGTGGTAGGTCCTTTAACGGGTGTATTGTCCACGAACGGTTGGGTGTATTTGGGAATCTCATCCTGGAGGATGAAATTACAGCTGTTTGCAAAAGTAATGACACTTCGCTAAAAATAGTTAAAAGAAAGCATTTTGAGTCGGCACTTTACCGATATGATTTCTCGGTCAATTCTCAACCGAAACTCTTGGAAATAGGTGCGTTCGAAAGCGCTCAAGCGGTGCATTCGAATAGTACCCTACATGTTCGAACAATTCTAAAATTCCCAAGTCCACGAATTCTGGCGGCCCGATTTGAACTGAATATATCAGCAACCGATTCTCGGTCAATATTCAGCCGATTTGCTTGAATCCAAGTGATTCTTAAAGCTGAAACTGAGGTGGCCACAGCTATGCACTTATAAAATGAAGCAACCCTAATACACACATGCAGGAATGGAATTACTGATCGGAGCTGAAAATTCATTACTGGTACATTGTTTCGGAGAAAATCCAAAATGTCTCAGAATCCAATGCTTTGCCTCAATATTCCCTTCCAGAAGAGGTCCGAATCATTCAAATCGGCTCACTATTGATGCAGAAATGGCTCCTGATTCGTTCGGTTCAAATCAGACAGCCGGAGTTTTTGGACTTGGCAATTCCCGAATTCACCGAACATGTAGGATACTGTGTGAAAGCGCCGCTTAAGCGCATTCGAACGCACTGACTTTCAAGTAGATCCGTTCAGAACTGAATGAGAAACGAGCGTGTCAATCAGGCAGATCAAAAACACTTTCTTTTAACTATTTTTAGCGAAGTGTCATTACTTTTGCAAACAGCTGTAATATCCCCTTGTTGTACCTGGACCGAATTCGTGTATCCCTGTGGAAGACGCGTAAGTCGGAAGGTCCCAAATGGGCCCTGGAACGTGGTTAAACCCCGTGAGGCAATGTCCAGAAGCCGATGGTCGAAAACAACGAACAAATCAAACATTCCATACACGGTAGATCCCCCGAAGGATTCGGCATAGACATCGACGATTGGTGGGCATCCAGTGTCTTTTATCACAACCTGGTCTACGGGCTGGAGGTTATGGACGAGTCGAAGGGAGCCATTGGATTTTGGGACGACAAACCAATTTGTCCGATACGACGAACTGGATGGTTCGTAAACTCCTGTCTTGATCTTCCCACGTATGATTTCCACTACTTCATTGCGTATTCCAGGTGGTATTGGAATATTTCTTTCCTGCCACGGGGTGTGAGCGAGAACAGGGATTTTCACCGGTTCGAAATAATCTTCCCGGAAATGTCCCCGCTCGTTTTCATCCCAAGCGAATGCGAATTCGTGATGGGGAATGACGTTGTGAACGAGTTTCTCTTCTTCTGGCCATAGGGACCCGTTCTCGTTTATTTTCATTTCTTCTGCCCTTTGCTTGGTATATCTGTCTCGACTTGGTAACACTTTGCAGCGCCGACTTTGCGCGCCCGACCTAGTAACGCGACTTTGTGCGCCGACTTTGCGCCCTGAACGCAGCAGGAAAAGCGAGCGTCACAACATGAATCGACTAAAGACAGCACCAGCGAACGGATTCCGTCGCGCTACAACCGCCCGACTTGGTAACGCTTTGCGGCGCCGACTTTACGTGCCTGACCTAGTAACGCGACTTTGCGCGCCCGACCTAGTAACGCGACTTTGCGCGCCCGACTTAGTAACGCGACTTTGCGTGGCCCGACTTAGTAACACTTTGCACGCTGACTCGTGCTTCCCCTCTGCCTCGCCTCACCTCCGCCTCGCCTCCCTCCGCTTCGAAGCCGAGCCAGGCGCCGAACAAGATATAGTCAAGTAGGGTATGGTTATGGAGCTCGTGGAGTGGCCTTCAAGAAGGAATAGGTCATTCAAGTCACGCAAGGTATCAACAAAACGAGGAGGAGAACAAGATCAAGGAGGAATGGGCCAACCAAGACGAGATTTAAGAGTGGAAAACTCGCGCACAGGTTCTGGAACATAGAGCTGAGAGCGGAAATCGTTCCCGACTAAAGGAGCACGCGTTTGGCGAACGGAAAACTCATGCACAGCTTCCAGGAATGCAGAATTGAGAGCGGAAAACTGGAGCGCCATGCGTTCGTCGAGCGGGTTTCCCACGCGCAGCACAGGAACGGAGCGGGAACCTCTTTCGAGTCACAAAGACGGACGGAACCAGTCAAAGGAGCATGTGATGGTCCCGATTTAGGGAACAGGATGCAATGGGTCGGAGAAGGACAAGAGGAACGTGCAGAATGCGGTGCTAGACAGTCGATATCCTATAAATACAAGACGCTGCTACGAATAAAGACATCTAATTTTCCCATCTAAAACTACCAGCGCATCTTAAGTGATATGCAAGTACCGCTCTCCAGGGTATGCCGACTACGAAAACAAGGTCTCCAGGGCAGCGCCTGGCAGAACATCGACTCGCCGCCCTTGGATTGTCCGCCACTGTACAGACCGCTCGACATAACAGCATTCTCGAGCACCACGCCAGTCATCGCTCGAGTTGTATAACTCCCTGACCGCTCACATCGAACGGAATGGGTATCGACCTTCATTGCAGCTCTCAAGAAGCCGACTCCACTCGTTAGAACTTGCGAACGGAAAGAAGAAGGCAATTTGTAGAGAATTTAGTAGGGAACGGACTTGGAAAGAACGGAATGGCAGACAGGAGCAGAGTCGTTGAAAACAAGTTTAGGGCCTCCCAGCACACGAAGCACCCTAGGAAGAGGTCGAAGGACCAGGGGAAGCTGTATACAAAAGAACTGAGAACGGCCCCATAGCGTTTATAACAACAGAAAACTGTATCACATCTGAACAGTCATCTGCTCCTTGAGAGGATTGTAGAACGGGACGTGTTACAAAATTCAGGGAAGGCTAGACTTTGGGCGGATTCTCCTCCGTACTTTAGAATAGCGAACTGTACGACCAGATATTCTCTGGGGCATATCAAAATCCTCTAAATAAACCACACACATTTTACTGCTACCACAGTCTCGCGCAGCGACACCATTATCTCCCCCAAGGACGAACACTCTCTACTTGCCCTTACCACCACCACCTATCGGCACCTAGCAGAGGCGCAGTCATCATCACACTGTCTGGGGCCGCTGTGTTGACCCATACGTGTATCGTTTCGTCGTAGTCATACATCTGATTGAGACAGTATTCCAGGTATCATGGAGATATTTCTCACTGAATGGTTTGGTCGTGAATCAAGATTGGTCGACAATCTATTGTGTTCGTGTCTTCCGGGGAGTATAAGACCATTGGCGACGTTAGTCAATGGAATGAAAACCCCGGGATATTACTTTGCTTTTCAATTTTCTGCTCTGAACGTTGGACGGATGCCCCATCCGTTCCCGAGATATGCCAATAGTTTGCTGCAACTGTGAGTTCCAGCGGAGGGTACAGTGTTGATTCGCCCTCCTTCAGATAAAATCCACATCGGAGATGTCAACGGCCGAGTAATTCGTGTCCGCAAAGGTCACCGACTTCGGAGGCTTTTTCCTGGTTGCAACAGACAGCACCTTCTTGGTATCTGGGCAGGTGATGGTCAATTCCTGCGTGTGGTCTGACTGATCCTTGGTATGACATTCCATATACCGGAAGAAGGGCCTTCCCATCAACATGTCGAAGGGAGCCCCGTCCACTACGTGTGCTTGGAGCAGGAGATCAATGTCCCCTTCCGTAAACTTGAGTCCTCTACAACTCCGGCCGTTGTGGATCTATTGGAGTCCGCTGATTTCATTGTGAGCATTTTGTCGGGTGTGAGAGGAATTCCGAGTTGCTGCCAAATATTGCAGTTCATCAATTTCCGATCCCTGGTCAAGGGTGCACACAACTAGTAGGGAGTCGTTTATTACCAGGTCGAGGACGCGAAGGGAGTCGATGGGAGAGGCTGTAAGGAGGGTGGTCAGAGAACCCTCTATCCCTCCGTAGTTCATTACGAGTGCCTCCCATTCTGCATAGATCCCAGTTTCAAATGTGGGAATTTGTTTGGTAATGGTGTTTTCCCGGGAATATTTACGGAAATCTGGTGAGATTGCGCACAACTCTTTGTTAGAGATCGAGATCTGCGAACCAAGGGCTCGCTGGATCATGCTCTTCACGAGGAGTGGGTTCTTGATCGGTGCCTGATATTTGAACATGGGAGGCGGTGGCGGGAACTTCCCAGCAACGGTTGTCGGCTGTGGTTTTTGGATTGCCTTTGGATCGGGCGCTGCGTGCATTAAAGTTTTAAGTGCAGTTTTCGGTGGGCCCTTCTTCTGGATGACCACCTCGGGTACTCCTTTCTTCTTCAGGGCCTGTCTTTCATTTATCAAGACTGCTCCTTCCTCGTCCTCGACTTCTTCGATGGACGCACACTGGGTGTGTCCAAACGCCAAGGTCTGGGTAGGCGAACAACTGGTGAACGTCATGGCCGTAATGGTGTGGGGTGGTGCGTCTCTTTCAAAGGCCTGCATCTGGACCTGTCGTGGAGCGGGAGCAGGTTGCTGAACAGGTGGGTTGTCAGAAATCCACCTGTCGATCTTCTCCACTAGGTTTCTGCCTGGAATTCCTCTGGGAATGAACTGCCCGTTGGGGGGGACAATTTTAAGGTCCGCGTTACAGAAGCATTTCCCTTGTCAGATGTAATCGTCTGCAAGGGGGCACTCTTGTACGAAGTGTCCGCTCCCCGAACAGAAGCCACATTCACCTGGTAGGAACATAGTCCCATGCGTTGATGGACCATTATCGCGTCCGTTCCATGGCTGCCTCAGTTGGTAGCCATTTGGGTGCTGGTGGTACCTGTTGTCACGTTGCTGGTATCTGTTATCGCGCTGCTGATACCCATTGTCTCGCTGACCATATGGTCCTTGGTACGAGATGGGTTGTGGAGTAGGAGCTGGATAGACCGGGGGCAGGGGTGCATCTATAGCCGTGGTGGTGTACATGGGGTACGCTTGATGAGGTGGAGGCGGAATATTCCTGTTCAAGGCCTGGGTTAGGGACTGCATGTCGACATGATATCTCTGGTTCATCTTCGCGAATGTGTCGCTTAGATCCACCATCTCCTTTTTTATGAAGGAAGTGTCTGCAGTCTCCCCGCCCAATCTTGGGGCCTTCCAGAATATATTGTCCTGCTTTGACCATGTCAGCTATATCATGCGGAATGTCGCTGGCGTGTTCCAGCTTCGTGATCTGGAGTCAGCGGTAGACGTGTCCTCTAAAGTCCTCATCCATCCCCTTTGGGGATTCCTTTCGCGCCTCGAGGTCCGTCATTTTTCCCTCCGTGATTAGGTGGGTCACGATTGTTGTGAACTTCCGATGATATTCGGAAAAATCATCCTTTGTTTTAACTGTTTTCGAAGCCCTTCCTCCGACGTACGCATTGTGAGCCTCCACTATGTGTCGACTCTGGTGACCGCATTTGGGACCACCGAAGCAGGACATAAAACAATAGTGCGGACGGATAACAGAGAGAAACTTCAAAACAGGCACCTTCAACAAACGGACATAAAGGACTTGTGGGATAAAAATGCCAGCGGAACTTCCAATAATACACAGCGACATAAGCGTTGGTAAAGGTGACACTGGCAATACGCACCGCCATTTGAGACCGCTGCATAATGCGACTCCATTGACATAGAATTCACTGTTCTTGCGTCCCTGCTCCCCTTTTCCGTATTTCTCCGCCGCGCTACACACTTCGCACTTCGATTTGCACCACCTCTGCAACGCCACTTTAAAGTTCGCCTGCTCGCTGCCTTTCTGCCTTGCGCCGCTCGCTTGTATCCCTTCGCCTGCACGCCCACACGCTGCTCGCCGCATTTCCACCTTGCGCTGCTCACTGTTTCCCATGTGCCCGCTCGCTGCCTTTCTGCCTTGTGCCACTCGCTGTTCCCTTGCTCCGCCTCGCCGACTTCGCTCGCGTGCTCTCCACCTCGCGCTTCCTCCTCTGCCTCGCGCTGCCTCCTCCGCCTCGCGCTTCCTCCGCCTCGTGCTTCCCCTCTGCCTCGCGCTCCCCTCCACCTCGCCTCACCTCCACCTCGCCTTGCCAGCAAAGCCGAGCCAGGCGCCGAACGTGATAAAAACAGGTTATAGGACGAGTAGGGTATGGATATGGAGCTCGGAGAACGGCCGTCAAGGAGGAGTAGGCCAACCGAGTCAAGAATGGTACTGATATGACGAGGAGATGAACTCCGTTCAGGAGGAATAGGCCAACCAAGTCAAGAATGGTATCAATATGATGAGGAGATGAACTCTGTCCAGGAGGAATAGGCCAACCAAGTCAAGAATGGTATTGATATGACGAGGAGATGAATTCCTACAAGGAGGAGTGAAAGACTTCGACCAACTCGAGAACTGCGATGTAGAATGGTCTCCGCACTGAAAAGGAGATAACCAACAGGAAAAGTAACAGGACAAAGGAGAAATGGGTTCTACAACACAAGAGGAGCTTGACCAGGCTGATTGCGGTGCTATAGGAGTACCTCCATCAATGGGTGCTTCACCAACAAAGGAGGGGAGGAAAGCGGACTCCTTCAGGCTGAAAGGGGGTAGGAGCTACCTTGTGGGCTGAAGGCTGTGTCTAGAATGAAGAACACATGTCGGGACGATGTGCCGGTGGCTGGGCAAAGAGTATAAAAACCTAGCATATTATTCGAGAATGGCATCTTGTACTGTACGTACCTGTATGGAAGCAACACCCCAAGCGCCGTGATACGCCTATTGCCTCATTTTCAGGCAACGGAACCCCCGTGATCGTGACCGTTGCTTGAATAGGCAACAAGATGATTTTTCTTTCTGTCAATATTGAGGCATTTCAACGAGATGGAGCATAGTTATTCTGTTCCAATCCTGCAGTCAATGGTTCACAAGCCATTCTAGCAGATATTCAGGCTCACAATTTTTTTTCAGAATTTCTTTTCACCGTGTCACGACTTTTTCAAGGCAACGGCCCCAACCGTTGATAGGGCGTGCTCCCGGGCATGCGTAAAAACCACTGTTTTTATTCATTTTTGAACCATCTTACGGGACTATGTGAGGCTTGGGAACAGAGTGTACACTCACCTCGGAGTGGTAGGCTACGCTGTTGACAGTCGAAAGTCAGCGGGTCACTTGGGATAACGGCTTAACAATGACTCTAACCAAGTCAAAGTTCTGCTAATTAAACCACAACCGTTGAGCTCCGGGAAGTAGCTAAACACTACTTCTTTGAGTACTAGAAGCGAACAAGAGGAATTATTGAAGTCTTAGAGTTGGCCGCTGACGCGGAGAACCATACAAAACTATGGAACACAACCGATACTGATAAGTACGAGTCAGCGGGCGACTCTTGCATCCTAACGAATGCATTAGTTCAACCACGGGAAACAACTACTAACTAAAGATGTGATATGACAGAACATGTCAGAAGTCAGCGGGCGATCCTCTTAAAGGGTATATTGACCGGTGAGGATCGCCGGGTGACGTTTGACACATTGATTGATATACTGATTGTGTCGGGGATTCGTTCCCCGGTGACCACTTGATATGAACACTACCTTTTGGAGTGGCCCGCTGACTGCGGTACCACTCCGGGTGACTTGGAATAAGATGAAGTAACTCTCTGAAAGGGACTTAACAGTCGCCCACTGAACCAGACAGAGTCAGCGGGAGAGTTTCTGGTTAATCACGAGATGATACAAAAGCGCTGCAGTTACCTAGAAAATGAGCATGCCATAGCACACCACGAAGGTGTGGCTGGGAGAACCATGTGGTGTATCTCCGGGAGAAGGACTTTATACCCACGGAAGTGAATACCTCATTTCCTATTGGTTCATAACCTCCCGGGGACCACGTTGGTCTCTGTTCCGAAAGTTTCCTTTTATCTCCTTTCATGCTCCCCAGTTTGTATAAAAAGCCTAGTAAAATACTTGTAACAGTAGTAGACTATCCCCCGGGAAAAGAGCAATATAGTGGACTCAGAGAATTGAACAGACAGAAATCAGTCAGATATCAGAAAGATTCGATATAGTTGGAGAAGCCTACGTGAGCTAGCAGCCGTCAGTTATAAGTGCACCGTCATCACGAGACGCATTGCCCGCTGACCGCCGGCCATTCAACCCTACCCTCCATTGAGAACGTAGGTTCTAGAGTGGAAGACGCCCCACTGAATCGGTTCACCTGTCGACGTACCCCGCGTTGGTTGAGGTCGGCCGCTGACGCTGAACACTGCTGGTTTCTCGAAGTCAATTACTCCGGGCCATGCACTAGCCTTGTCGAAATCAGAATTGTCGTCCCCCAGTGACTCTGCTATAAGAATTAGTGTTCATCCACACTATTGAAAAGTGAACACATCTTGAAGGGTTTCTTAATCCTACTTCCCCGAACACACACACATGAGTATTGAGATTTGGAGTTTGTGATTGATATTAGATTTTGGATTTGTTGGGTTATAGTGATTCGTTCGCTCCCGCTCACTTATTTGGATCTTTTGATTTCATGGCTGCACCCCAGTGCACCGTTTCACCGTGATCGTGACGGTACCAAAAACAAGCAATGCAACGGCCCCATCGTGACCATGACGGTTGCTACCATACAGGTACGTACAGTATCTCCACACCTAAATTCCTAAGGCTTTCACAAGCCGAGAAAGAAACTCTTCCTCTGTCTTTGGACACGAGATGGACACAAACCGAAGTACCACAAAGTGCAGGTTAACGCAAGACCCGGAGCGCAAGGAGTGGCCAATTAGACGCTTCCGGTAGGGAACTCCGACCAGAAAAAGGACCAGGTCATATAGGAGATCCTGAAAACGATAAAACGCCACGTACCGAAGGTGGAGTGGTATCTAAACAGCCAGCAACAGAATTTCTGTTAGTGTGTAACTGTTCTGACCGAGTAGTATCAGAAGGCAAAATGGTCTTTGACTTGGGACAACTCGGAGAAATCCAGTCCTCATAGCCATCTACCAACCGGCACGGTCACCTCGTCAGTGAATATCTTGCTTCGAGGTTCAAGCAGAGACATAAAGAAAGGGGTCCCAAAGGAAGGGAATTGCAGAGTTTAGGCTACGAGATTCGAAACAGGCCCCGAGGTCCCGCACATTAAACGGAGAAGAAGATCAAAACGGAGAAATAAAACCGGAGCACAGAAAATCCCACCCACTGCACAGAGCAAACACCCAGAGGAAGAAACGCGACTCTATCCGCAACTCCTCCCGTCCTCCCTCAAAGGAGCCTGTATAGGATACGCAACCGAGCTATCGGACCCTGGAAGGCTGAAAAGGAGCGAACTCTGCACCCCCCCCCCCCCCCAGTGCTCCGTGCTGAAAGCCTGTAAATAACAGATCCTGCCCACCCATCTAAAGATCTATCCCTTGTAAAACTTAACCCATTGTACTTTGGAGGAATAAAAACCACTCGACACTTGCTACACAAATTTCCCCCTAGAGGACAATACCTTTTCTGCAGTACTGTACCCACAGACGTAACATTCGTCTGACAGTCAAGAAACCGCAGTCCACATCACAGCGTCTAAATCATTCGTGGTGAAGATTTTATGACTGTCAGAGCCTGGGTACAATTCTTGGATGTTCGCTTTGAAATCAGCCCACGTAACCGCTTGGCCTGCCACGATACTTCTGTTCCACAGAAGTTCATCCCACCTCAGGCCACCCTTATATGACCCCCCTTAGGGGTGTTTCGTCTTGGTGATTCATGCGCCTAAAGGGGGGTCTTCCTAAGTGGTGGTTCCCACATATGGTGGGACATCCCACCATATATGGGGGTCAGGTATGGGAGCTCCCACCTGTTTCTGTGGGATGGCTGTGGGACATCCCACCTGTTTTTGGTGGGACATCCCGCCCGCCGCAGGCGAGCCCAATTTTTTTGGGGGACATCCCATGGGCCCATTTTGCAGCCAGGACCCCAGATACCCCAGCCCCACAAAAGCAGCAATTTTATGCCCATTTCTGCTCTGTTTTGCACATTCTTTGGTGATTTGTGGAGCTGCAGGTCAGGGCTCTGAGGCTACGTACAAACCACCTTGATACGAGCACCTTTTCTATGCATTGATTCACAGCTTTGTACCACCGAAAAGCACTTTTTGCAGCTCTGCAGATAGCCCTTTGCCTTGTGCTTGGTGATTCAGAAAGCCCTCTATCAGGGCTCTGTGCCCAGGTACAAACCACCTAGATGCGAGCATATTTTTGGTATATCAAATCATTGCTTTGTACCACCAAAAAGTGCTTTTCGCTGCTCTGTGGATATCCCCCTGCTGCTTGGTGATTCAGAAAGCCTTCTTTCAGGGCTCTGTGCCTAGGTACAAACCACCTAGATACGAGCAGTTTTTTTGTGCTTCGAATGACACCTTTATACTACCAAAAAGGAAGCTGTGATTTTGCCCCCATTTCTCCTCCATTTTGCTTTGGTGATTCATAAAGGTCTATGTCACAGCTCTCACAGCTTGACATTCCACTCCTTTTTTTGTGGTCTCCTTTCATTTCAGTTTGATTCTAGCTGCCAGCTTGATGTTCCACTCACTCATTGGTGCTTGGCTTGTATAGTTTTGTTCAGTTCAGTCCTCTCAGTTATTTCTGCATTCAACTTCACAGCCTCCAAGACAACTTTGTTTCATATACTTGTATCTCCTTTGCATCACCTGTGTCATTTTAACGCCGTAGGTTTGTGTGATTCAGAAACCTAGCATGCTGCGTTGGTGCCCAGGTGGGATGTCCCATGTCAGCCAAAACACGGTGGGATGTCCCACATCAGCCAAAAACATGGTGGGATGCCCCACATCAGCAAAGAAAAGCGTGGGACATCCCATGTTAGGCAAAAAAAAGCGTGGGATATCCCACATCAGCCAAAAACACGGTGGGATGTCCCACATCAGCACAGAAAACGGTGGGATGTCCCACGTCAGGCCAAAAACATGGTGGGACGTCCCATATCAGCCACAAACACAGTGGGATGTCCCACGTCAGCCAAGAAAAAGTGTGGGATGTCCCACATCAGCCAAAAACACAGTGGGATGTCCCACGTCAGCCAAGAAAAAGGGTGGGATGTCCCACATCAGCCAAAAACACAGTGGGATGTCCCACGTCAGCCAAGAAAAAGGGTGGGATGTCCCACATCAGCCAAAAACACAGTGGGATGTCCCACGTCAGCCAAGAAAAAGGGTGGGATGTCCCACATCAGCCAAAAACACAGTGGGATGTCCCACGTCAGCCAAAAACATAGTGAGATGTCCCACAAACATGGGACCTCCCACTAAATCAAACACTATCTTGACCCATGCTTCTATTTTGTAAATGTCCTACAACTTCACCTTTTCATTCAGCAAGATAAAATATGCCCATATGCTATCAGTGCACAACTGGTACAAATGTTAAGTTGTCAAAATAAGCGCCCGCATAAACAGGTGCAAACAACCCATATCATCCCAAAAAGGAAGTTTATGCTGTTGGCCTTCTCATCAGCAACATAACCTATCTTCAGCAGACAAAATGAACTTCCCAAGACATAAACCACCACATGACATGTTATTACACTGCGCTTGAGGTGTCTTCACAAACTGTGAAAAAAACTGCTGAGATGCCGAAATCAGCGCCGGGGTAAATGGGCGTAAACAACCCATATCGTCCCAAAAAGGCTATTTCTGTTCTCACCCACTAACACCGTTTGAATCGGCCCTGGGGCGGGTTTTTTTATCCACATTTCATTCTCTTACATTCTCTTAGTATTCCTGCCATCCCAATTCTTATAAATTGCATAAATCATAACTGCGTATTATAAACTAAACATCATAAGTCATCGCAAAAATCATAAACAGCATGCATATAAGTGAGATCATAAGGGCATATGTGGCAAGGATTAGAAAGTCCACAAGGAAACATCGTAAGGTTAATAAATAGCAAAGAAAATTACAGTCACTGGGAATCATAAAGGCCAAGCCTACGGATCTCAGCCTGGTAGATTCCGCGGTCGTTTTCAGCGGCCAGCACCGGGGTTTTGCCCGAGGGCAAACGACACCACACATTCTTCTGGGTGTCGAGCACATACGTGACTTGTCTGCGCGGCTGTGCTTCCACCGCGGAAGCCTGGGAAAAACTTCTCGCCTGGCTCCTTGCGCACAATGAAGCGCATGCTATGCGCTCCTCCGGGGCCGCCTCAGCCCCCGCTGGCGTTTCGACTCTCGCTCAGTAACATCCCTAGTGTCGGGCGCCTTTCGTTTAGCAGCAAACACCCTGCAGGGCAGGTGTCAGGCGCGCAGTCAGGGCTTGCGAGCAGCTTCTGGTGAAGTCGAAGCGGGGATACTGGTGTCACCCAAACGCTGCGTCCCTGCGGGAGTGCTGCAGCCGGAGGGCGGGAGTCCCGAGCATCGTGCTTCGGGCGACTCGACCCCCCACATGGCTGCCTTGGCGGCGGGTATCCTGTGTCGCCCAGTGGGAGGACTCAGTGCCACCCACTGCACCTGAGCGTCGAGTTTGCGCGTCGTCATGCTTGTAGTGGCTGTAACGGTCGTTGCGCTCGTAGTCGTCGTTATCGCCGCGAGAGGTCTGAGCGCGGCGGGGAGGGGAGCGGCGGGGAAGAGGGGAGCGGGAGTCACCACGCCCGGACTTCGCGTTATCCGGATGGTCGTCACGGCAGCGGCGGTTCTCGTAGTAGTTCGTCTCCCTGCCAGACGACTGAGCACGGCGGGGAGGGGAGCGGCGGGGAACAGGGGAAGCCCACGGCCGGACTTCTCGTGGTCGCGGCGTCGTCCATTGTACTCGTCGATGTCGTTGCGAGGTGGCTGAGGACGGGAGCGAGGGGAGGGGTCGCGGCGGGGGGAATACTCCAGCCGATGATGGAGCTCGTCTACCGACGCGCTCCGCGTGCACCTGCGCTCCGCCTCTCTTAACTTCTTCGCCCTCTTCTCCTGCTTCGCGGCTGCGCGATCCGCCTTTTCCTGCTTCTTCTTCATCTCCTTGTCATACGCCGGGCTATGCTTCACACATCGCAGTCCGACACCACCGACGCTGAGGACGAGCGGGATCGTGCGTTGTTCCTCGAGTGGCAGCGCCAATTCGTCTAATGAATAGTGAGCCACGAATCTCCCTCGATATTAAACACCGTAAAAATACCTTCGTCCCAAGCCACAATGTCTACCGGGGCGGCACCGTCGTCGTTGTCGTCCTTCTCGGCGTTGCCACGCGCGCCAGCGCTTTTCAGGAGAGCCAGCAGGAATTTTTTGAATGTTTCCTCCTTGATCGTCTTCAGGGCGAAATTCCCGGTGCCGATTATGAGGTTGACGTCTTCGAGCGCGCTGGGGTAGTTGATGATCCGGCACCTGCTCTCAAAAGCGATATCCAGGAAGTTTACCCCCCACTTCATCTGGAATTTGTTCGAGTCCACCTCGTCGGAGATGACCCCAGCCGCCAAGCAGTGGCGATCTGCCGCGCATTTCGTTAGTATGTTGGCCACCCTGACTCAGATGCGAGTGGACTTACACAACATGGCCCCCATGATACTCGAAAATTGTCGTCGATGAGTGTCGCGTGCCCTCTCCTTCTCGCGCGCGTCGAGGTTGCCCGTAAGCAAGGGTACCTCCATGTGGGCTTCCACCCCGCGTCTGCGGATATCCATCACCCTATGCCAAAGCTGTGTCAAACGACCGCAAGAAATAACGAAATTATACGCACCCAAACTGGTGTTGCATGTCCTTCATCTGGCGATCCAGAGACACCTGATGTACGCTCCTGTACTCCTTGTAGGCATCCCCAGCACCAAAAAAACAACTCGCCTCGCCGTCTATGTCCACGATGGCACCGAGCATATGAACGTTGTATGTCTCTAATAACCGTTGCGCCTGTAAAAGACGAGTCAGTCTGTGGAATCTTATGGGACGAGGGAATCGCACTATGTTTACGACCGGTTCGAGCTCTTTCTGCACCTTCCTCTTCACCTTGCCTCTGCCGCGGAATTGGATGACCGCTTGGGTCGTGACGTCTTCGTGCCACTTCAGGAGCCATGGAATCCGCTCAAAAACCCGCGCGCTGTTGTTACTCTTTCCCTCCGCTTCTGCGTCGGGCCCACACGTGGTCATGAAAGCCGCCTTCACCACGTCGTGTATGCACGGCCTTCCACTGAACCCACGACGTCAGTATTTTTGAAACGATGGAACAGCGCGAGGAACTTACGATTGTCGGGATTCCCGTGTTTCTGCGAGTACCATGATTGAAAGACGTTCCAGGCGCTGGTGGCCCGCGTGGTTTTCTGGTAGACCCCGAGCAATTCAAACAACGTCTTCGGCGCCTTGCCGCTTTCAGCAGCGAGCGCGACAACGGCGTCCTTGAAGTCGGCGTCTAACTTGAAGAGACGCTCCCGGATCGCCTCGGGTATCTGGCCAGATCTTTTGGAGGAGCTCCCCTCGTCGTCGTCCTCCTCGTCGTCATCGTCATCCGTGGCGGCGGCGTCCGGAGTCCGCCCTTCTGCCACTGCTCCCTTCTTTGCCTTCCCTTTACCCTTCACCGACTTGGAGGGTCTGGAGACTGCGGGCGCCCCATCCCTCGTGGCGGTCGCTCCCTCGTTCGCCTTCTTTTTACCCTTCGCTGCCTTGGAAGGAGCAGCGGGGGCAGATTTCTTCGACTTGGACTTCGAGCGTGACTTCTTCGCTTTTTTGGTGGGCGTCGTCTCCTCGTCGAGGCCATTCTGCGCGACCTCCGCCTCGAATTCCTCCTCATCCTCGTCGTCGTCGTCCTCGAGTGAAGGAGGGACTCGACCACCCTTCGCGAGCGCCTTTAATCTTTCCTTTTCTCGCTCCTCCTCCTGCCTTCCATAGTCGTCCTCACTGTCGTCAAACTCCGACTCGACGACAAGCGGCGGCGATGACGGTGGCAAGGGGGAACGGCAAGTAGGGCAACGGCCGCGGGTGGGTGTAAACTCGGCGTCCACATACGGTGCCGGCGTGCGTCGAGGACGCTCCGACGGTGAGGGCGCGCGCGGGTCGGCAGAGTGACTCCGGGCCTGGGAGTGTGATGATCCTGCAGACGGGGAGCGGGAGCCTCCTTCAGCTGACCGTCCACGCGGGACAGTCAGGGAGTGATGAGGAGCAGATGAGCCCCGCTGCATGTGCGAACCCGCGGGCAGCGCGCAGCGCACGGGCGAGTCGACCGAGGAAGGACGCTGGTCTTCGCGTTCTGCCGAGTCTGCTGATCGTGAACGGGAACGCGGCTCTGCAGAGTGGCGACGGCGAGCAGCAGGAGAGGACGGGGAAGAGTAACCGTCAAACCGCTGTAGCTCCTCGTCTTCGTCGCTCTCGAGGTAGTCCATCGCGGTTATGTCTTCAAATTCGTACTCCTTCGGCCGGACGAATTCCTCGAGGTCCTCGTCGTAAAGCGTGGCGGGGACTTCAATTTCCTCCGCCGGTGAGTCAACTCCCACTGTGTTCTGCGAATATCCGCCTCGCGTGCGACGCGCAGACAGATCGAATGGGTCTGCGTCTGCGTCTTGCCCTGCTTTGCGACCGCTGGCAGCGCCAGTCTTGTGCAAAGGACGTGGCTTTGGACGTTCTATGACGACTTCCACCGTCTTTTCCCAAGGACGCAGCTTTGGAGCTTTTACGCTGGCAGGGGCAGCATCGGGCATGGCAGGAGACTCGTTTGTCTGCCAAAAGAGAGAGAAAACCCGCCATTAGCTTCCTCGACAAAATGACCTTGTAAAAAAATCATACCGAATTGATATCTGGGGCGTTATTCGGCAGCGCGCCCTGGGCGGGAGCATTTATGGTGCGGTTTCTCTGTGGCAAAAACAAAGTCGTGAGTATTCATATGTCATACCTGCCAAAAAATCACTTACAGCATCCTGCGCCGTCGTGAGGTCGGCGGAGATCTCTTTCTGTCATGGCCAGTCAGCTTGAAAAAAAAAAAAAACACGCGTGGATGACCCACAAAGGTGCGGGGGTCCTTCTTGGGTTTTCGCTGAAAATAAGCTGTCAGTTGGGAGGTCGAAAATCATAACCAAGATTAAATACCTCGCGCTTGGGTAACGGCTTGGGTGGCTCTACGCCCGCAGCCTGACGTCGAGTGACGGGCATTGACAAATGTTGGTGTTTTTTTCTGAGATGAGAGGGAGAGAGCTTAGTGGCTCAACCGTGTAGGTAGGTGGTGATTAACAAGAAAATTGGAGACGCCTTTTCCAACTCCGTAAGTTCCCAGGTACTTGGATGGCAGGGTAAAGTCCACACCATTGTTCCAATGCACGTGCGCGCGCTTTGAGGTTGCTTTGAATAGTGATGGTGGTGTTCCAGTCTCAGCCCATATGGTATGTACTTTACAAAATAATATGGCTGTGGCCGAAGGCCACATTGTAAAATATCATGGCCTTCTTCGATAGTCACGTGCCTTTCTATAGGTACAGCGGCATGTCCCACGGCAGCCCGCGCGGAGTTCGAAATCTGATTTTTCCGGGTATTTTGGGCCGATTTTCCGGGTTTTCTGCTTCACCGCCACCTCCGAGAGCACCGGATTCCAGCGATCAATGACAGCGCCCAGAACCGGTCCTCCCGATTGTCATCCGACTCTCTCCGAGCACATTCGGCATCCAGCCGTTTCCGAGAACATCGGCAAGATCGATTCACGTGGCCTATTACCCGAAACGGACGTCCAAAAAACATACCCCAAAAAAAGCTACCCTTTCGCCCACACAGGAACGGGGTACGCTACTTGCCCGGGCTTTGCCCGCCCACGCCGCCCGCCACGCTGCGGTCTGTCAGCGTTGTGAGGCCTCTCATCCGGTGGCTGGCCCCCCGGCATCCTCCGCCCGTTTCTCCCCGGTTTCCTCCTCCTCCGCTTTCTGGGCTTGTTTTCTACCAATCGGGTGAGGTTCTTGTTCTTCTGAAGCGGGAAACGACTCACGCCATGGTCTCCATCACCCAGCTCACCTCCTCCGCCGCCTCCTTCCACCCTTCTTCGTTCCCTTCCCCTATCGCATCCCTCCACCAGCGCAGGCAGATTATTGCGTTCAATACCCCGTTGGGCCCGGAATAGTCCAGCTCGTCCCATTCCTCCCCTACCTGGATCTTCTGTGGCCGGCCCGTATCCGTCGTTCCACGCCACTCTGGATTCATACGCATCCACCAGCCCCACCATTGCTCTCCGAATGCGTGCGCGTCCGTTATTTCAGGTTTTGCCGGGCCCTTCCGCGCGTACTGGATCCAGTTTGCGACCTGTTTCGGTCGCCCAGTCGTGTGCCCGCGCGCCGGGCCTTGGAAGCGCCTCGATTCCTCCTTCGCCCACCACAGGTCCTTAACCTTCGACATTAAATCGCTGCTGACGCCCGCCTCCAATGCCGCCTTCGCGTCCTTCGCCCACTGCGGGACCTTCGGCTTCCCGTTGGTGGCAGCACGTGGGTGTTTTTCACGTGGAGTCGGCGTCGGCGCCCTGTCGCGCTCCCCGCCCTCGTTCTCGCTGTTGCTAGACTCGGCCTCCGGCTCCTCGTCGCTCCCGTCCAGCCCCATCGGACCTTTCTTTTTCTTGGCCCTCCTTCCCTTATTGCTTGTGGCCTTGCGCTTCTTCGACTTTGCTCCCCCATTCGCGACCCCGGGCGCTGGAGCAACGTGCAGCATCTCAGCATCCTCCAGCGCTTCCTTGTTCCTCGCTATATTACTTTCTCGTTGTCTGAAGTACTTCGGCATCGCTTGGATCTGCGACACCCGTTTATCGCGGGTGTTTAGTGTCATTCCCGCCAGCGCCCTCCTCAGCGGCGAATTAACCCCATCCACGCCATCCAGTGGGCCCGGCGGGGCTGCCGCGCGCCGCAGCGGGGAGGCGGGCGGCATCTCGATGTCCTCGTTAGCGGCGACGGCGCCGGGGATGACGCGAGTGGCGGTGCTACGAGTCGCGGCATTACCGTCGAGGTTGGGAGCGGGAGCGGCGTCGAGGTTGGGAGTGGCGTCGAGGTTGGGAGCGGGAGCGGCGGTAGGGTTGGGAGTCGCGGCGTTACCGTCAGGCTTGTCAGCGGGAGCCGCGGTAGGGTTGGGAGTGGAGGCGGCGGTGGCGGGAGCAGGAGGTGAGGTCGAGGGACCGGCGACCAACCCTCCCCCCTCACGTCGCTTTCTCAGGATCTCCATCGGGTCGTCGCCAACAAACTGAGCGTCTGGGCTATTTGGGTCCGCGTCTGCATGACATATTAGCCCGTGTTCCCACCACCACACCAAATTCATACCTGCCGCAATCAGAAATCTCATAAACTCTCGCGCTACGTGGTCGGAATATCGATCCCCAGCCCACTTCGGCCAATCTTGCGGCTGGTCGCCCTGCGTCGTCCCATGATGCAACGATCGTACATCAAACTTGTGGTTCTCGATACGGCCCACGATGATCGAGATATGGTACCCCGTGTAGTCGCTCAGAACCTTCAACAACGGCGCGACGGTCACCGCCCATCTCTCGCGAGCCCTGTATGGTGCGTCAGAACCTCGCCTATTTGCGAACACTGGGACTTACTCTTGTTTCTCCTCGTCACTCAGCTCCCTTGTCGTATCGCGCTCCTCTTTGTACTCGGTCATAGCTATGTTGTGTTCTTCGTCGGCGAGGCGGTGAATTCGCTCCCGCACCTCCTCAGGCTCTGCCGCCAACAGCTCGCGTGCGATCGTCGCGCGCTCGTTGATAGTCCCTTTTTCTCCAATCTTGCCGGGATGCCGCTCCTCGAAAAGCTTTTGGATTTGCTCCCTGTACTCGGGACGTTGCATGTAGCATTGGAAGTCCGCTAGTCGTTTGGGGGCGGCGCTCTCGCTGGCACGCCGGAGGTTCCTCAGCAACGGCGTCCACGGGTTACTACCACCAGCGCTCGTCTGGCCACGTTGATAATTAAACCACGCCTTGATTTTCTTAAAAGGTATGTTAGCCGCATCCACCGTCATTCATCCATTGCCTCTAACTTACGCTTTCCATTTTTGTCAGAGTTTCGCTCTTCACCTTGCGCTCCTCAACCGAGAGCTCGGAGTCCGGCGTCAAATCAGGACCGCCGCCGTCCGGTGGGTCCTCCTTCAGGGGCAGGCGCCAGGAAAAAGTCTGCCAGTACGCGAGGAACAATTTGGGCCACCAGGCGCGCGTCGTTTTCGACTCGGAGGCGGCGAGATAATCCGGCAGTTTCGCGCGCAAGAACTCCTCTCGCTTCCCATGGAAGTCGCCTGGATTCCCTCTCTTTTTGGGCTCCTCCGCATCGGTTTTTTCGTTTTTTCGGCGGCGGGACATGGTGCGAGTCAAGGTAGGTGCGGCGGTCACCCAGTCCAGTCACAGAGTACCTAATTAACATTAAGTCACAAACTAGGCTCATTTATTCACTCAAGTCAACGGACGGCACTTCTAGAAACGCAAATGGGTACATTTTTTCAAGATCTCGTGGCTACTGGGTACGACTACGACGAACTAACAACCGATGTAGCTACATTTTTTTCGCGACTTTGCGCGCTTGTTCCCGCCCGCGCCCCGCCTTTCACACCTCCGGGCTCCCCGCGCGTTTGCGCGACACCTGCGCCGGGCGGAGCGTCTGCATCTGCTGGTAGTAGAACCACGCCCGAATGCGCTAGAGTAACAAATTTAATTCAATTCAGCATCTCACTCCAAATGGAAACCGGGAGACTTACGCGTTCGGTCTGCTTGATGACCTCGTCCTTCTTGAACTGATCGGTGCGACTTAGTTCGGCAAGCGGATCGTCCAGCAGCGGGTCGGGTTCGCTCGGAGGGTCCTCGTCGATGCTCCGGCGCCAGGAGAAGGTGGCCCAATAATCGGTCAATACGCTTTTCCAGAACGGGGTGAGGGGGCGGATGCCTTCGACTGCCAAGAACGCGGGGAGCCAGTCGAGGAGGAACAGCCTGCGAGCGCCGCCGAGGCCGAATGGGGTGGGTTCCTTGGCTGCAGCCGGGGCTGGGGGTGGGGTCGGTGTAAGTCGAGCGACCTCAGCCGCCGCTTTTTTTCTATTTTTGGCTTTGACGCTGCGCGTAACGGGCATCGTGATGAAGCCGCGGAGGGTGATAAGAGGTTGCAAGTGCTAAGTGTGAAGTGGTGGGCGACAATCGACAATTGGTGGGGGTTTAGAGCGAGACGCTTCACCCCGGTGAGTACTTATTCCACATTCTCGAGGACCGCCGCTTCTTTTTCCAGACACCACGCGTTGGAGCGTGCGACGCCGAACTTCTTACTTAGGTGCAGCGTTCGAGCGCCGCGCAAATCAATTAATGAATTCAATGGCACTTGCCGTGCAGGTCTCCAATAAACGGCGCTCGACGGCGCCACCCAGCTGAATAGTCAGCGGGAGTTTCCGTCCAGCATCCAATCCGGCGAGGCGACGGCGCCACCCTACCACAAATTCAATGGAAGTGCCCGTCTCATGGCTCTTCCAATACACCGCGCTCGGCGGCGCCACTCCAATAGTGAGGGAATTTTTTCAGAAGAGGGTTCGGGTCCAGACCCCGCACTCGGCGGCGCCACTCAACTCAATAGTGAGGGATTTTTTGCAGAACAGGGTTCGGGTCCAGACCCCACGCCCATACGGCGCCACCCATGAAGACCGCCCTAACATCCAATAGCGCGCGACATCGGCGCCACCCGTGAAATTGAACTTTTATTTGACACCCGAGGACCTTTTCTTATGACTTCGTCGGCTCATTGTAATAGTAAAAGCGAAACTGAATTTAGATTCTTTTGCGGATTCACGCCATACAATACAATGAAAGCACAATATATATTACAAAACAAGGTTGGGAAACAACCAATATTCTAGAAATGTATATACAATGCGAGCGACGGGGATTTAGGAGAGCCGAGGTACATGTAATAGTAGCCAGACCAATGTGTAATGGTAGTCAGTCCCAACGGAAACGTCCGAGCAAGAAGGGAGTCACAGAGACATCCAAGAAAGAGGGACGATGTGTACGAGTCACGGAAATATCGGCAGCGGCGGTTGTGGATACAGTGAATAGAACAAGATAGCGACAAGATGGCGATGAAGACGGATAGCGACAAGATAGTGGTTAACGACGGGAAAAGGGGACGTGGAACGAAGGACGCATGCCAAGGGGGGGAAGAAAGAAAAGGCCTACGCCCTGCTCGCCATGAAAAGCTCCAACTGATCCAGGTCGTCTGAAAGCATCATGGACACGCCCGCAACGTCCTCCGACGCCAACAGCTCCTTCAGCGCGTCTGCGCGCCCACTGAAGATGCGGTCCCCGCCCAACACCGCCCAGAAGCAAGTCGAGAATCCCGGCGATGCGCCCGAAGGGCTAGAGGGAGGGGTGGAGGTGGCAGCTGGAGTGATCATGTCCTCGAGCCTGTCGAGGTCAGCAGACACCATCAGAGATGCCCCCGGGCGCAGGCGGGCCATCGCGTCCCCGCGCCGGAGGAAAATCTCGTTCACACCGTCCACGGCCCAAAAGGTCCTGGCTGGGACACGCAGAAGCGGGGCGGGGCCGGGGTTAGACGGCGAGACAGGAGTGGTGGCGGACGCGGCAATCGACTTGAAGGCCATGGAAGTGTACGCCGGCAGAGTCATGCATGTCGATGGGGTTACACGATGACGAGACGGGGATGCGAAGGGCGAATCCACGAAGCTCCCTGAGGTGGACGAGAGAGAGTCCTCCACATCAGAAGCCGGCTCGCTCTTTACTGTCGGCGTTGAGGCGGCCAGCGGAGTCGTAGGCATAAGAGGAATCGGGCGCGCAGGCGGGGGGTACGCAGCAGGGGTCGGGTACGATGCAGTGAAGCCGTAGGCTAGACGGGGGAGCGGGCATCCATGCCCATGTTCCTCGCCGCACAGCGTCTCCCAGTACTCGCAGGCGTCCGGCCATTTTTTGAAACTCTGCTTCGAAGCATTCGTGTAGTTGTCCGTCTGCTGGTTGGCGTCGTCGCTAATGGTGGATCAGATACGGTCTGCACAGAAAACGTGCACACGTACGAATTAGTGAAAAAGCCTATACCTCTGCCGCACTTGACGACATAAAACTTTTGGCCAGCCGTATCGGAAAGAGCATAAACGTCGCGGTGTGAAGCCTCGTGAGGGTAGAATGGCGGGATGCAACGTGGCCGAGTATGGGAGGCAGTAGAGGACGGGGGGTTAGTTTGGGTCATTTTCGTCGGGGTGCAGAAGAATAGGCATGAGCGAAGAAGTTTATATGGACCTGAGCGTGTCACGGTCACAGCATAACTCGGCTTAAAGCGGATGCCTCATCCATCACGATTCCCAAAATGGACCACAGGTACGTTCCCGCATTAAAGAGATCAGGTACGTTCCCGCATTAAAGAGATCAAGCCTCACTTGAAAAGGGGGAGATATGTATATGATGGACTTCATTTTCTGGTCTGCGATATTTTCTGGTCTGCGATATTACATGCTCGCCCTCGTTTGTAATTACCTAGAACACGCAATCTTTTTTTTCTTTGCATTGTCTACTCGTCCACGTCACCGTCAATCCGACTACACGATCGTCCTCCGTCGGCCCACTCGTCCTCTTCCTCCGCCAACCCCTGAGCCTCGCGCATCTCCTTTTGCGCCGCTGCCGCTCGCTGCTCCGCCTGCTGCATGCGCCGGGTGTGCTGATCTGTCCAGGTGTCCCAGCCATACTTGTCAATGAATGTGTGTGCACGTCGAACGCGCTGTCGATTGGCCAACTCCTGACTGTTTCTGTCCAAGAAAGTCTGACTTAGAAAGAATTTAAATTTTGGCAGACAAAAAATAACGCACCGTTCTCGAAAACGCCGAGTAGATTCTTGTGCTGCTTTCTTGTCAGCGCCCTCACGGTCAGTACCCTTCATCCCGGTGCGACGCCTGATAAGGTTTGTGAGCGCAACATGGGTTTGAGTTGGGGGAGAGGTCTGACCTTGCCATACGCAGTCGAGCTTTTTCACGAAGCTCCTCTTTATTTCTAAAATAATGTTAGCCTATAACACATTTCCATAATGCTACACACGCTTGACGATATCGTTTTGCGGCTGCAAGTTGCGCTGGGGTGCTTTTGGGCTCGGTTGTGCGTATTGGTCGAGGGGCCTTCGAGACTACACCAGAGCTTTTTTACAGCCATTAGGGGCCTATAAACCATTGGGAGTGTGGTTTGAGGACTTGCCTCGGTGTTTGAGCCATGTTGGCGGAAATATTGGCACTTTGTGGTATGAAGGAGGAAGGAGGATGAAGAGTCCTACCACATTTGGACGCCTCTTTGCGCACTTTCGATGTCCGAAGTTTTAATTGCTACTAAAAACCTAGAAATATTCGGAGCGATACCTTGAGTGTTATGTTTGAATATGTACGGCTCGAAAGTGGGTTTGGGGATGGTTGTGGGGGCCAAGGCGGACAGCGATCGCTGCGGATAGTGGCAAGTTCATCATAGACGTGGCAAGTTCATCATATTTCGTCACACCATCAGTCCCGTATTTACTCGCATTAAAAGTTTCATTGGTATTCAATATGTGGGCTACAGGGTGTCTAGGGTGTCTCCATACGTTCTACTGCTAAGTACGGTACATGCGCGCGCTCTCCTGCCATCGGTTCATGCGGTCTTGACGACGACGCTCGCGCATCTCTGGAGAGAATGCGGCTGACATTTCCACCTTCTCATCTGTCTTGAAGCCGTTGTAAACCCAACGAAAAATCCCAGCGGGGGTAAACTGGGTGAAGGAGCCCCGGGTTTCCCGAGGGTCGATCTTGATGTTTGAATGACGAAGGATGGCGGAGGGAAGAAGAAAGGTGGAGCCTGGCGGGAAGTAGATGATGATTTTGAGGTCCCATAGTACGACATGGGCGGCGTGCGTGGGCCGAAGTTGAAGGTGGCGGTGGTGAAGACGGAGACCCCAGCGGCAAAGTTGCGCACCAAGCGACGCGCGGTGCGACGACGGTCGTCCCATGAGCCGAGCGCCGCCAGCGTCTCGTCGTAGAAGTCGGGGGCGAAGGCCATGAAGAGCTCTGGTCGGGACATTCAGTGAGTTGGGGAGAAAAGTGATTTTAGCAAGGAAACCTCACTGTTGGTCCACCCGGCGATGCGAGCGAAGGGTTGGAAACCAAAAAGCTGAGAAAAAGCTGTCGAACGCGCAGGCGCGTGACACTTTTGAGACGAGTCCTGGAGGAAATGCGGCGCTGCTCTCGGTTTGGGCAAGCAATGCCTTTGCTTCTGTATTTTTTTCTGCACTTGACACGCCTCGATCACGGAGCGAGGGACGGCGGTGCGTGGACCAACGATGATGGAAGTCGGGGGAGAAGAGGGTGGTGCTGGCGCGCGGGGGACGAGAATCTTGGCGAACGGAGGGGGTGACGGGCGAGCTGGTGTCCGGGGAACGTGGCAAAGGGAGGCGGCAAAGGGCCAGCTGATGTTGGTGCACGAGGCACGACGATCTTCGAGCCTGGGGGGCTTTGAAGGAGGGGTGTCGTCGTCGCCCGACTCGTCGCGAGGAACGAAGATCCTCGAGCCTGGGGGGGCTTTGAAGGAGGGGTGTCGTCGTCACCCGACTCGTCGCCGGCATCGCCATCCGTATCCGAGTCTTGTTCAGAGGACGCGTCGCGCCTGGCGAGGGGTATGAGATCCGCACGGTGTTAACGGCGAGGGAAGACGGCATCGCTAAAGTCGAAGGGGTCTTGCTCGAGCGGGTGCTGCGCCCTAAAAGGGTTAACAATCAGTATGTATCTTGTTTGCTGAATTGAATGGGGAAATCCAGCCGACACCCAGGACTTTCTGCCATCTCCAGGGTCGGAAAAGCGTATTCGTCCTGCGGGGCGACTGGCAAGGAGGGGGCATTACCTTGTGGACAGGGGGATTTTAGGAGCGAGTCCATAAATAAGGGCATAGATAAAGGATGCGTCCCCGGGACGCGTCGAGGATCTTCAGGGCATGAGCAAGATTTCGTGCGTCCCCAGGACGCATGGAGTGTCGTCGAGGCAAGAGGCTGCTGATGCCAAGTCACAATCCCAGTCACGGGTCCGCTTACCAAGCCCGCTTAAGGCCATGAGTGATATGGTCATTCGACGTCGCAAGCGCTCAAAACATGGACAGCACCCGCCTGCTGTCGGTCCGGCGCTAAACTACCATTCACACGCCGCCTCTGTGGATGTTCCGGACGCCCCAATCGACACCCTGGTGGAGCGCGCTTCTGGTCGTCGCGTGTACCGTGAAGTAGTACCAGTACAGCCGCCGAGTCCTCTGAAACGTCAACGTACCGCGCAGCAACGTGAGGACTTGGATGCTGATGCCTTCGTTCCGGGTCTTGGGCGTGATGATTCCGACGTGCTGGAGAACGATCGCTACGAAATGTTTGGGATGGACAACGACGAGTGGCCCAGCGAACCGCCGCCAAAGCCTATGAGGAAGGGGAGGGGTGCGTTTGACGTGTCGGTGGGTTTTTATTTTGACTGAGGCTAGCTTCATGAACTTACGAATGCGTATTTAGATGGCTGAGTGGCGGAAACGGCGCGGGGAATGCCTAAAAGAGCTCCTGCGGCGGGACGGATGTGGGGACGCGCGAACGGCAGTGTGTCCTGGCAAGGACTGTGTTGGGTCGTCCGCCAGTATTCGTTGCCGATGCTGTTTGGGGGACTTGCTGTTTGTGAGAGTTGCTGTGTTTCTATGCACCAGTATACGCCTTTGCATAACGTGGAGGTGTGTTTCGTTTGTCGATTTCTTCTGAGATAAGTTAACCACGCTGACACCACTTGTATTGAAGCGTTGGGATGGGGCTTGTTTTATGAAAACATCGCTTAAGGCCCTCGGCCTCCGAGTACAGCTTGGCCACGAGGGCTGTGTGCGGCCGAAACCGGTGGGCACGACGTTCGTTGTCTTGGACCTCAACGGAATCCAAGAGGTGAACGTAGATCTGTGCGGGTGCGAGAAGGCGGCTTTGCATGGCTCGGCGTACACCCAACTCCTTCGCCGTGGCTGGTACCCAGCGACCGACCACGCTCCCAAAACGGCGGCCACGTTTGCCCTGCTCGACTTCTTCCATGCGCAAACACTTCAGGCTAAAACCACAATGTACAATTTCTATGTGACGCTGGAGAAGCTGACGGACAACACTGGGGTTAAACCACCCAATCGCTACTCCGAATTCCTCCGAATGGCGCGCCAGTATCGACATTTACTGATGTTGAAGCGCGCGGGACGGGCGCACGACCCGAGCGGGGTTTATGGCACGCAGCCGGGCGAGTGTGCGGTGCTCTGTCCCGCATGTCCGAGGCCTGGTGTAAACCTGCCAGATGATTGGGATAGCGCCCCGCCAGAAAAGAAGTGCGGCAACTTCGGCTTGACTTATGGTGTTAACTAATTGGATATGTTGACAGGTTTCTTTACGTTCTCTTTCTTGCGCTCGATGCGTGTTTTCGGTTGAAGCGTCGGTTGATCTCGAGTGAGCTGCGGGATCCCGGGCTAGGGACGGGCTGGGCATATTTCACGGAAAACGAGCCCTACCGTCAATACCTGCTAACAGTTACGGACCAGAAGGAGGTGCGTTAGTTGTGATGGCCTTCGCTGACGTAGTTTTGACTTTTCTGGCAGATGAGTACGTGCAGCGGACTCGCCGCGCTTGACTACGCAAACACAAAGTTCTCGCGCGGCTACAGTAGCACGGGCGTGGGGATGGGTGTTTGTGCCCGGCATGAGTTTGTGCAGCCCACGGGCGTTGGCGACTTGCAAAAGGGAGAGAGGTGCGTTGTTCTTGGGAAGGATGTAGGCGACTATATTAACTTGACTTTTAGGTACTCGAACATGGACTACATATTCGCGTCAATACTCCGCCACATCGACGCCCGCTTGCCGAAAGTGATATCGTACGATATTGTGTGCCAGTGGTGGAAAGCGCTGATGGAACGCCTTCTTCGCCTCCCGCCGATGCTGCGTCTGAAAATGGTGCTGGCCCTGATGAGATTCGTCATCCCAAAGCTACACCTCCACGCGCACATCTTGGCTTGTCGCCTCATGTTCTCCCTCAACTTTTTGGCGGGTGCTGGGCAAACTGACGGCGAGGGGATCGAGCGTCCCTGGGCGAATATCGGCGGCGTGGCAACTAGTACAAGGGAGCAAGGACCCGGTTCTCGCAGGGATACCCTAGACGACCATTGGGGGTATTGGAATTGGAATAAACTGGTAACGTTAGGTATGTTTTTTCTACGCAATATTGGACTGTTTCATTGATGGACACTAACCCAGCTGTTGCGTCGGAGACTCGACAACGCGAAGATCGAATGTGCGCAGCACGAGGAGGCGTTTGAGGCTTTTTCCGCCCAGCAAGAGGAACGCGTGCCCGCATGGCGGCAGATGGTTGAGGAGTTCGAGGCGGAGGCCGCGCTGGGCCGGGGGCGGAGAGGAAGTGTAAGAACCCGTACTCCTGCGAGGTCCAAGGTACGTCGTGAAGCAGTATATAAGGGGACGCGGCTGAATGGTTCTGGCGTAGGGTTGACCGAGGCGCAAGTGCGCCTCCAGTTCTCGGAAGAGGAGTCGAAGCACGCAGACCTGGGGATGCCGACGCTGCATGACGTGAGCCCAAGCTCGTTCATCTACGCCGGGCTTGAGCTAGAGGAGGAACAGTACGTCATTCTGGCTTTAATATTATAGACGAGTAGACTAACGGGCCTGTAGGAGACGTGTACGACTGCAGGCTGAGCTGAAGAAGGCGCAAACGACTGGGCAGCAAATCAGCCTTACGGGAATGCGCACCAAGCTTACACGAGGGATACAGCGCTTCCGCAAGCTGCAAGCGATATATACGCCAGCCGCGTTGCAGGCAGCCGCACGCGCGCCGGCGGAGGAGTCCCAGTTGGCGGAGGATACCCCCCTCTTCCTACCGTCGGCCTTGGCTGAGCCCGAGCGCTCAACAGGCTGCGTTGCGGGCCTGGTCAATATCGAAGCACTCGCTCGGGATGCGCAGTGCCGCGCGTCGCTGGTGCGGCTGCGAAACCAGCTCCACGTCAAATCACGGTTCCTTACTTACAAAAAAGTCCACTCACGCCATCAAGGTGCAAACACTCGCTCCCGTACGCTTGTTGCACGCAACGAGAGCAAGATTCGACTTCATTCGGAGAAGTACCAGTCCGCGTGGAACGCGATACGCCTTCTCAACGGCGGAGATCCGGAGAGCGTGGGGTGGTTGAAGCTACGGAAGCAGGATATCCGCCTGTTGGAGGACCCGGAGGAGTTGTCGAGGAAGGCGGCGAAGAGGAAGAAGCAGGAGGAGAGGCGCCTGGCTCGCGAGCGACGCTTGATCGCGGAGGGCGCACTCGAGGCTCCGCTGGTGCAGCAGAGTGATGGGGATGACGACGACGACGAGGAAAGGGCGGCGCGCAGTGGCGAGAACGTTCGTGAGATCTCGTGGATCTGGACGGCGGCGGGGACCTCTGGGACGGATGCTGATTTGGACGAAGGTGTGTCCGTTCTCTCATTGGTGATTTGATTGCTAATGCGGACCGATAGCGCTGCGCATTGAGTGGGCCAAGGCTTGGGCGCGCTCCCGACGTTGGAAGGAGGAGGTGATGTTGCTCGAGGAGGAGGCGCGTCGCCTGCCCGTGACCTTGGAACACAATGCATATGTGTGGGAGGAGCGCGGGAAAGCGATTCCGCTTGACGACGTAGAGACGGAGTTCGCCGAGGGTGCGCTCGCTTACGCTGTGAAGCAAGCGCGCATGTATCGGGAGATCAAGGCGATGGCCGAGACGAGGCTGACGGAGGCGAAGCTGGCGAATGGGAAGAAGCGAGTGTGGAGGCGGCCTACGTATGAAGACATCCTCGTGGATCACGACGACGACGAGGGCGGGGAGGGCGGGGAGGATGGATGGGATGGAAATGACGGTGAGGAGGACGAGCGCGGGGACGTTTTCAGCGACGAGGAGTTTTTCCTCGGGGGCGAGGATGAGGCGGAATGATTGGGTGGGAATGCAAAAGGCGGGCCACTGTGAGGGTCGAAACCGCGCGGGTCAATTCTTGGGTCGTACTAGCGTAAATAAAGTCCTGGAATGTGCAAAACGTTTCTTGGTAAAGAGTGAAAAAGGCCGCCAGTGCTGGGGCTCGAAACTGTGCGGGTCAGTCCGGGCCGTAATGGATACTAAGCCCATGTCCGATTTCGTGAGGGAAACGATGCAGCGTATGTTTTTTCGGTTGGCCCGCCATTGACCAGACATGAACAAGCTTGTATGTCCGATTTCACCTTTTTGGTATGTTTTTTGGGTATGTTTTTTCTTTCTTTTTTGCACCATGGAACATTTGATGGTAAGTATGACAGTAGATGTTTGGTTCCTTTGTAGTTTTCCTGTTTTTTTTGGGGGTTTTTTGGGATATTTATGTGCTGGTTTCCGGAAGGTTTTGGGTCGCCCTTTTCGGGTATTTTTTTTGGGCCCCGGAACAATGTAAATGTGCATCGAACGATAAGTATATGCAACGTTGTTCCGAGGGAGGTTTTCAGCGTTTGTGGCGGAGTTTCCTTTTTGGCTATGTTTTTATTTTATGTTTTGGGTAGGTCTGGCTGGTGGCCGGTTTTGGGAAGGGTTTGGATCACCTTCCTTTTCGGGTATGTTTTTTTTTTTTTTTTTTTTTGGGGGGGGGGCATGTCTAGGGTGTGTCAGCAACGGCGACGCGCGTATGCAGTATTTTATTTTTCGACCTGATGTCCGAAAAGGGATGTCTTTTATTTTTGACGTAATGGTCTACAGCAGCGATGGTTCCTTTCTGACACACGCGTGTACAGTATTTTATTTTATTTTATTTTTCGACCTGATGTCCGAAAAGGGATGTCTTTTATTTTTGATGGAAGATGACGTGATGGTCTAGAGCAACGATGCTTCCTTTCTTGCCTTTTCTGATATGTTCCACTACCGGGATAATTCGGAGAAACAACGGGTTCACCCGCTGTCCCATTAACGACCTGATGTCCGAAAAGGGATGTCTTTTATTTTTGATGGAAGATGACGTGATGGTCTAGAGCAACGATGCTTCCTTTCTTGCCTTTTCTGATATGTTCCACTACCGGAATAATTCGGAGAAACAACGGGTTCGCCCGCTGTCCCAATATGGCTTTCTAGCTTATGTAACACAGGTTGGCCCGGTGGCCGTGGATACCCAGTGATGGCAACAATATTCTCAGATGGCATTGGCTGTGGCCGTGAGTGCCGTGCATACTCCCCTGATGTAAATAGTGCACCACAGGGAATATTTAATTACCAGTGGAACATTTTGCATTGGAGTTTTCGGCCTGGGCCAGGAGTTAATACAAAATCAGCCCCACATGAGGTGCCAGTCTCGATTAGGCAAATGGTGGTTGGGCTTGTCTGAATGTAGCCAGACAATGTCAGTGTCTGCAAGACTTATAAAGGTGAGAGCAACTCACACAAGGCGTTTCCGTCCTTGGATTCCCTTCATTGCACGACCTTCAAGATATTTTCTTCTTCTTTCGAGTCTCGAGCGCATGTCGGTACGCCCGCATCCCATCCCACTCGTCTCGCCGCACCTCCCATTGTCGGCCACCTGTTAAATGATCAGTGGCATGCCTTGGACCACCTCGCACTTCAAATTCACCGAAACTCCGACTGCGCGCCTCACCATCAAACATCCCGCCGTCCCGCCTAACCCTCCCGCAACGTCTGTGGTGTCCGTCAAAGCTGTCGTGTACCTGCGCAAGAGTCAGCCAAACGTTTTCAAGCCGTTAGGACTTCAATTTCTCAATAAATCGACTAACCATCAAAATCCCGCCATCCCGCCTCCCGCTTCCGCCCAGCCACGCCGCCCTCAATTTTGGTCTTTTCTTCTGATCTTCGGTGCTCCCGTGTTCGCCCGTTATGCCTGCCCCTCCCTGTCAACGCGCTTTGGCTTTTGTCGCGCCTGACTGCCCGCTGCCCTAGCTAAACTCCACTTGGTCAATTTCTCGTCAAAAAATTACTTCAAGAATTTTCATTTACTTCCTGGTGACGGTTTCACTATTCTATGTACTCTAGGCCACCTTTCCCTCCATCCCCTCCATCCCCGCCATCCCCGCCCCCCACCAGTGGCCACCAGCGTCAAGAGCCGCTGGCGACATGGTGGTCAAGAGCAAGAGGGAAAGCTGTGCAATTCCCACTTTGCCGTTACCTTGCCGTGTCGAGTCTCGGAGAAACTCCCCGGGCCGCCACAAGTTTCTCCGAAAGTTGCCTTGCATCAAGTTCGCATCAAGCCTCACTGCCCCCTCGCGCTCGCTGTCCCGCCTGACAGCGCCGCCCTCAAAATCACCAAAAATTTCAAATTTCTTCAATTTTCACAAGATATCAATGCGCTGCAAGAGCGCTTTAATATTATATATAATATGTCTATTCTATATGCCGCGCACATTGGTGGCGGCGGCGGCGGCTGCCTGCCAGTTGCCCACCAGCATCAAGTGCCAGCAGACATGGTGGTCAGGAGCAAGAGGCAAAGCTGTGCAACTCTGCCTTTGCCGTCGACTTGCCGTGGCGAGTCTCGGAGAAACTCCCAGCGGCCCGGGAGGTTTCTCCGAAACTCGCCACCTCACACTGGGTGACTGTGTGACTTATGTCACCTTTCACTCTTTCCTTCTGACC
Source organism: Mycena leptocephala (assembly GCA_029378395.1). Taxonomy (NCBI): domain Eukaryota; kingdom Fungi; phylum Basidiomycota; class Agaricomycetes; order Agaricales; family Mycenaceae; genus Mycena; species Mycena leptocephala. The sequence continues at coordinate 413,276 of JARJLF010000083.1, forward strand.
TCCATGTCGAAACGGTAAGTCGCGTCCACAGTAGTAGTAGTCAGTAGTATAGTACAACGAATGCATTAAATGAGGCTATAATGCCTATGAAAGAGTGAAAAGCGTCCCGAGGACGCGTCAAATGAGATGAAAAGCAAAAAAAAAAGCAGAAAAAAAAGACTTGGCGTGCATATCTGCGGTCGGGAGACTTTATGCACGATGCTGACCACGACACCGCCCATAGAACCCGGTCCCAGTACATCGACGACAGCGCCGAGGTTGACCACGACCTCGAAAGTGAGTCCCAAGATGACCTATAATCAAGCACAAGATTGACTTGATTTACAGTGCGCGACGACGAAGACGCCAGCGATGACGACGACTCGTACGAGGCGCAGCTGCGTCGACAGGACCGGGAAGACTTCGCCATGGAAGACATAGACGCTGGCCATGAAGAAAGACTGCGCTCCGATGCGCCATACCGGATCCCGACTTCATTGCTACAATCCGGCGCCGAGACTCCTTCTCGCGGCGACGAATTCTACAATGACATTCCTTCAAGACCACCGAGCCCAATCCCCGCCTGGACTGCCCCCACCCAATCTGGTTCTCGCGCCTCCACGCCCCTCTACATCCCGCCGCAAGATGATGCGTTGGTGGGGGCGCAGACCCCGCTATTCCTCCCCGAGCGCGACCAGACGCCCCTCTTTTTGCCCGGCTCGCGCGGTCCTACCCCATACGACTTCGAGTTCCGCGCCGAGACCCCAACCTTCTTCCTGCCCTTAGTTGGTCCCATATGTTTGGAAACTTTTCTTATTTAAATTCTACTAACAAAGACGACGGTATACTAGATTCCGAGGAGGGAACAGACTCCGCTCTTTGGAGGCTTGCGACTGCCTCCTCCCCACCGAGACTTCACGCCCGTTGCCTCAATAGTAAGTGCGATCTTTGGCATTTGTTACAATATTGACCTATTCTCGTACAGACTTCGCCCGCCCCATCTCGACCAACCTCCCCCGAGCCTCCCGCAAAGAAAAGACGTGTCGATTCGAGCGCCGACGCTGAGGATTCGCCCCATAGGCGCCGCCTTCACCGATTCCTCGATGTGTCGGCGGAGGACTCTGACGAGGATGAGGAGGAGGAGGAGGAGGAGGATGAGGAAACACTTTCCGACAAAGGTGAGCGCTCATGCGCAAGACCATTCTCTGCTGACTCTCCTCCCTTTCCAGAGTTTCTTGACGACGAGCCAGTACACGAGGACCCTCAGCGCCGCCGCCCCGTGTTCCCCGAGGAACACGAAACTGAAGAGGATCTTCGTGCGTTGGCGGCTGCATACGAGGATGCTGGATGCGAGTACAGCCGTGCCGCCCGAGAAGAGCAATCGGTTGCCCCAGTGCGCCCAGCCCCTGCACCCACTGTCTCCGCTCCGCCTGTTGTCGCGGACCACACGCTCGTGCCGGACACCTGGGTCATTCCCAAGCACGGTCTCCACAAAGGACGTCTGGCATTGGTCCTGACGAAGCGCAAGCTCCTCGTCGCCCCGATGTCCTTGGTCGAGACTGTAGGCATGGGCCTAATGACACACCAGCAATTCAACAAATGCATTGAAGTCACCCAGTCGACCGATATGCTGAGGGAAAAATACACAGTGGTGCAGCAGCCCACTCCCGCTCAACTTGCCCCCTTCCTAGAAGACGACCATCCTGCCCTTGACAAAATCTGTTTTCGAGGCCATTGCCCAGCTCTCGCCGAAGGCGATCGTGTGGTTGTGGTAGGCGGTCCCCACAAAACCGAGACGGGCTTCATCGTCGTGCTGCGCGAAGTTCCAGTCAACGGTCAGCGCGTGAAATACGCCAAGATCGTCAAAGTCTACAACGGCGTCGACATTGTCAAGAAAGAAGACACCGGTTTGTACGTCCGAGTAGTGCATCTGCAACGTCATGGACTCGACATCCCCTCCCCAATCGGTGTGCAGGATCGTATTAGCGTGGTGTCCAGCGCCCTATTTTGGGGGGTAACCGGCCGCGTCATCGACAACAGCAGCGGCATCCTCACCGTTGTTGCTGACAAAAATTTGGAACTCACTGGTGCGACAAGCCAAAGTGAGATGTCGGATCGACAGGTTTTCCACATTTCCATCCGATACGTCAACCGAGACTTCCGGTGTGGCGATTTGGTGCGCGTGAGAACAGGCAAGCACCACGGTCGTGTCGGTCTCATCGTGGCGACTTTCACTGGTGGGTCAATCGAGGTCTTCGATGTGAGCACTTGTTTTCTGAGTTTCTTTTCCCTTTACTAAAAATCTTCTAGGGTGATAAACCGAAGCCAGAACAAACAGAGTTCCCTGACCACGTCGTGAGTCTTATGTTTTTCTGCTGGCTTTCTGACTGACGGCGAAACAGTTCAAAGTTCACGCCGCCGACGTCGACTTCGCCACATATGACGAGCGCGAGTCTGGCCTCACGATCGAGCATGCGGGTATGAGCTCGTATACGCCGACCAGTCATGTCGCTGCACTCAAACCCCCGATACGCGACGAAGACGCAAAAGGCTGCGGCCAAAGTCGAAAGCGCCAAACGCGCCCTTCCTTCCTTGTGTCGCCAGCTTGGTCGGCTTGAAGCCAAAGCCGAGCGCACGGAGAAGGAAAACGTGGATTGCGTGGTCCTTGTAGCCCAGATCATGAGGCTGAACCGACTGGTGAGGGGTATCCCCTCGGATGCAGGGAGTGTCGACAAAGTTGTCGACACCAAAATCATGAAAACAGGTCGCCGTTACGAAGGCATGCCTGTCCTGGTAGTCGGGAAAGGCATGCACAAAGGCTTTCAGGGGACAGTCATCGGTGACCACGACAATGCGGCTCGTGTTCGCCGGCTGGCCAAAAAGCGCAGTAAAGGGGAGACTCATGGCATGACGAGGACCAGGACGGGATCGTCGTCACCATCCAGAGCGAAATGGGCCATTCGACGGTGGAAGTCACTGTCGACAAATGCCTCCACCGACAGTAAGTCTTTCGTTTGTTTCCTCAAATATTCGCTCAAAGCCATTCATAGCACTTGCTTGCCGCTCACGAAGGCCCGTTTCTTGGCTCACGACGTACTAAACTGTCACACTGACTTTCAGTGCAGGTAATCTTGCCCAGCTCGTGCAAACACAACTCAGAAAGAAAGAAAAAATTAGAGGAGGTTTTTTTGCGCTCTAACTTGCCCTCTACCATCTGGAGACCTCTGTACGATACGCTGGGTCTTACCACAGGCCCTATGGTCGGACTGGAGTCGACATGTGGGAGGGGGCAAGTATGTTTAAGTTTTCGTTGTTTTTGTTTGATGGGATAGAGGTTGTTATAGAGATACATTCGTTAACAAATGATAACTTGTTTTTACCTGTTGAAAAAAACTTAGTCTTGAATAAAATGAGGGAGTACGACTTGACGTGGTATTGAATAAGACAACAAATTTAATGCCAAGGTAAGTAATGGTTTATATGTATTCTTGTTGTCCACATGGTGTAGTGGTAACACATCCTTTCAGTATGATTGATCGCTCTATAGTTTACAAGGGATGCTGTGGGTTTGACTCCCACTGTGGATATAATTGTTTCCCCATCGGGTTTTTTTTTTTTTTTTTTTTAAATCTCACGACGACTGACAGCTTACTGGGATGTCCCATGGCGAGTCAAAAATGTGTGGGATGTCCCACGTTGAGTAAAAAATGTGTGGGATGTCCGATGTTGAGTAAAAAATGTGTGGGATGTCCCACGTTGAGTGAAAAATGTGTGGGATGTCCCACGTTGGGTGAAAAATGGATGGGATGTCCCATGTTGAGAAGAAAATGTGTGGGACATTCCACATTGCAAGAAAAAATGTGTGGGACATCCCACATGGAAGGAAAAATGTGTGGGATGTCCCACATTAAGAGAAAAACAGCATGGGATGTCCCACGTTGAGAAGAAAATGTGTGGGATGTCCCACATTAAGAGAAAAACTGCATGGGATGTCCCACGTTGAGAAGAAAATGTGTGGGACATCCCACATTGCAGGAAAAAATGTGTGGGACATCCCACATTGAAGGAAAAATGTGTGGGATGTCCCACGTTAAGAGAAAAACTGCATGGGATGTCCCACGTTGAGTAAAAAATGCATGGGACATCCCACATTGAAGGAAAAATGTGTGGGATGTCCCACGTTAAGGGAAAAACTGCATGGGATGTCCCACATTGAGTAAAAAATGCATGGGACATCCCACATTGAAGGGAAAATGTGTGGGATGTCAAACATTGAAGGAAAAAATGTGTTGGATGTCCTATGTTGAGAGAAAAGCACTTTTTGTGTCGCAAAGCTATGATTAGATGCAAAAAAAAGGTACTCAGATCTGCATGGTTTATACACAGAGCCCTGATGGAGGGCTCCCTGAATCACCAAGTGCCAGGCTAATTCGTGCCTAGACAGCTGTGAAAAGTGCCTTGTGTGTTACAAAGCTACGATTGGATGCAAAAAAAAAGTGCTCATCTGTACGATTTATATGTAAACTGGAGCCCTGATGGAGGGCTCTCTGAGTCACCAAGCACAAGGCCAATTGGTGCCTGGACGGCTGTGGAAACTGCCTTTTGGTGCTACAACCTATGATTCAAAAAAAAAAAAAGGTACTCATATTTGGATGGTTTATACATAGGCTAGGAGCCCAGTTATGGGGGTCTCTGAATCACCAAACATAAGGCCAATTGGTGCCTATACTGCTGTGAAAGGTGCTTTTTGATGCTGCAAAGCTATGATTTGATGCACAGAAAAGGTGCTTGGAGCAGCATGGTTTATATGGAGGGGAGAAGCCTGGACCGGGGGCTCCATGAATCACCAAAGAAAAAGCCAAACGGAGCAGAAATGGGCCTAAAATCACAGCTTTTGTGGAGCTTGGGTATCTGGGGTCCTGGCTGCAAAATGGGCCCATGGGATGTCCCCCAAAAAAATTTGGGCCCGCCTGCGGCAGGCGGGATGTCCCACCAAAAACAGGTGGGATGTCCCACGGACATCCCACAGAAACATGTGGGAGTTCCCATACCTGGCCCCCATATATGGTGGGATGTCCCACCACACATGGGAACCACCACTTAGGAAGACCCCCCTTTAGGCGCATGAATCACCAAGACGAAACACCCCTAAGGGGGTCATATAAGGGTGGCCTGAGGTGTTCATCCTCCCGATCAATATATCGGAACATGACTTTTATCTTTTCTGCATCAGTTGTCTTCTCGCATGATTCAGCAACTTCCTCGACATCCTCCCAGTAGCGTTTAAGGCTAAGGGCCTTTCCATCGAACCCTGGAGCTCCGCGGGCCGTACGTCTGGGTAACATTTTGGTCATCCGCTTTCGGATAGGGGTCGGTTGAGAGTCAGGTAAGGGTGAGTCTGAGAGGGTAGACTCTGACGAAAGAGTATTTGATAGATTGGTGGTAGTAGGAACCGAGTCTAGTGAGGTCTCGGGGGAAAGAGAGTTGGTAGGCATCTCTGGTGAGGACGGAAGAGAGGTAAGCGGTGATTCTTCCTCTGGTGGTTGCTGGACGATGGGTACGAGAGCTGTGGGAGCTGTCGATACTGAGGCAGTTTGGTCGTTTTCAGCAAGGGTTATCTCCTGAAGTACGTTTCTTCTGCTGCATAGGTTTCGTGAGGGTGTGTTCGCCAATGTATTGGCACGGTCTAGTGTCCTTCTCCATCTAAAATCCACAGTAAAAACCCCTCGCGGTGGGCTCCAGTTGTGATAAGGACTGCAGCGCCGCTATGAGAATTTGTTTTATCAAATAGACAGCACGTTCAGCCTCTAGGGGTTAATTAACGCTGGAGGATAGTGGGGATGTAGGATTGGGATGCGTGCGTTGTCCGAGTGAGAGTGTTGCACGGAATTGCACGAGGCGTACGTTCCGTGGGTTCGTGTTGGGGGCACCTGCTGTTAGCTGTAAATGGGTGTGGGGGCGATAGTTACCTGTCCTAGGGCACAAGCTCGAGTGAATGACGCATTTTTTCCCGTAAAATCTGATGCCCTATGCTGTGATCCTTCCTTTGTGTTTCTCCGATGTTCCCAACGAAGGCGGAAGGCTTAATACAATGTTTGATGGTTATAAAGCAAGTGACAGTAACACCAGCTGGTGCTGGTCAGTCAAGCATATGGTACGTCCGGTTGTGATGCTGGGTTGCAGACAGTGGTTTAAACCAATATGGCTTCGCCCAGGCCGACTTCTACCAAGCGTGAAGCTTGCAAAGTTGGTGATCCTATTATGAGGAAGCTCGATGATATGGCTTGGGGTCCGATGAGTTGGGACCTTGCGAATGGGGGTGTGAGAGTGAAATGCCCTGCTAGAGGCAAGTGAGGATGTGGTCAACTCGGTGTGAGTGAGGCTTAGTTGCACAGGTGAGGGTACAGGTGGTGGGGGAGAACTGAGCTCCGAAAATTGACTGACTACAACACCCTTTTCCGCTATCCTTTTATACCTTTTCGCCTCTCGACCGTCCCCTTGATGCCCACTCATTCGGTTCCATCCCCTTCGCATTTGAGGGTACTTGCGCAGGAATGTGGCGTACATTCAGTATTTGGGGCTGCAGACGAGGCTTACATTCGAATTTTGGGGTTCATTTCCATGAATGGACAGAGCGTACAATGCGAATTGGTATGGACACAGGACCCGTTCTGTTGTGGAGCGGGTTTCTAGGTCACAAGTGGTCAGTTATTGGTCGGAAGACAGGTCCGGACACATCTGAGTGGGTTTTGAGTGGTTTGGATGAATGGAAACTGGATCAGATGAGGCTTGCGTTTGAGCATTGGTGAGTTCCTAAGTGTGGGAAGAGGCTACCAAGCCCAGGATGCCCACTATTGGTTGGGCCGTACCATTCTCATGGGGCATAGCACGCAGTGTCATGCTCGTAAGTGAGGCGCGAGTCATGGAAGGAGGAATTCGGATAATTGGGAACGTCCAGTGAGTGTCGTGGCTAGCTGGGCGGGCAGTACAAACAATGTGGAGGGTTGGAAGGGGAGCGTAAGCTGTGTGCATTTGATGAGAAACCGGATTTGGTAACTTCGATTCCCAATTTGGATGAACGGGTGCCTCGTACGTTCTTGTCCTGGACTCGGTTGAAGGGGCCATGAGGCGGTGTGCAGGGCGTAGCACAAGGACCAGCCTCACAATGGTGCATTGTGGAAAGTGACAAAACAGCATACATGTCCATTTGGTGGGAGAGCGAAGGGGGAAGGCATATCTTTTATAGTGTGACTGACCAGGGATGATCAGGATTCGAAGAAGAGAGGAGATGTGGGCCATCACTTTGTGATCCCTCTGGAATGGCACATATGAAGCGGAAACGGTGCATCGCAAAAAGTGACAAGACACACTCTTCCAGCAACACACAATTCCGATACCCACTTGGACCACACATGAACATGCATGCAAACACTCCTTCCAAGCACACAGATTCCGACTTAAGCGTTCCAATTTTCCACCTAAACAGTTTCCTGACCAACACTTCTCCCAGACTCAGCACGAAATTCCTCCTGACTAAAGAGCCTTGGTGAACAGAGCATGATCGAGAACAGAAATCGTTCCCGACTATTAGCATGCATTCAACAGATGGAAAACTCATGCACGGCTCTGGGAATCGGAACCGAGAAGCAGAAATCCCCTGATGAAAGCAGCACATGTTCGGCAGACAGAAAACTCATGCACAGCTTCTTGGAATGCTGAGATGAGAGCAGAAATCATTCCCGACAGACGCAGTATGCGTTCGATGGAAGGAAAACTCATGCACAGCCTCCAGGAATGCAGAATTGAGAATGGAAAACTGATGCGCCATGTGCTCACCGAGCGGATATCCCACGCGCAGCACAGGAACGGAGTGCGAACTTTGTTCAAGTCACAAAAATGGATGGAAACAGTCAAGAAAGCATGTGGCGATGGTCCAAAGCCTGATTCAGGAAATGGAATGCAATAAGTCAGGGAAGGACGAGAGGAATGTGTAAAGGGCAGTGCGAGACAGTTGGTTTCCGATAAATACGAGACAGTGCAACGAATAAAGACATCTAATTTTCCCATCTAAAACTACTAGCACATCTTAACTGATACGCAAGTACTGCTCTTCAGGGTACGCCAACCATGAAAACCAAGGTCCCCAGGGCTGTGCCTGGCAGATCATCGATCTGTCACCCTCGGATTGTCTGTTGCTGTATGGACTGCTCGACAGAACAGTGTCTCGAGCATCATGGCAGTCTCTGCTCGAGTTGTACACCTCCCTGCCTGCTCATATTGAATGGAATGGGTATCAACCTTCCTCACAGCTCTCAAGCAGCTGACTCGCCTGCTAGAGCTTGCAAACGGAAAGAAGAAGACGATTTGTAGAGGATTTAGTAGGGAACGGACTTGGAAAGGACAGAACGGCAGATGGTAGCGGAGTCATTGAGAACAAGTTTAGGGCCCCCAGCACACAAAGCACCCTAGGAAGAGGTCGAAGGACCAGGAGAAGCTGTATACAAAAGAACTGGGAACGGCCCCATAGCGTTTATAACAACGGAAAACTGTATCGCATCTGAACAGTCATCTGCTCCTTGAGAGGATTGTAGAATGGGTCGTGTTACAAAATTCAGGGTAGGCTAGATTTTTGGGCAGATTCTCTTCTGTACTTTAGAATAACAAACTGTACAACCAGATATTCTCTGGGGCGTATCAATATCCTCTATATAAACCGCACACATTTTAACACTTTCACTAGTCTTGTGCAGCGACACCATTATCTCCCCCAAGGACGAACACTCTCTACTTGTCCTTACCACCACCACCTATCAGCACCTAGCAGAGGTGCAGTCAACATCACACTGCAGCTCCAGGGATATGGCATGCAGACCTCCGAGCAGCCGCTCGTGATCGTCTCTACCTATTGTGCCGGCACAGGCCCCCAAACCTCACCCACTTTGTCCTGGTGCCATCCCGCATGAGCTGCCGGTGGCTGCTGACCATAACAATAATGGGGTGTATCTTGACAAGCTGATACGTCGGAAGCACCCACACACAAGCGGGAGTGGCCTTGTCTGCATGGAGGCACAGTAAAGGCAAACAATGTGCATACTTCCCTTGTGTCTTGAGCCTCGCTGATTTGGGGCCATTGTAGATGTGTAGAAGGATGTTGAGCACCGCAGCCACGGCAACATCAGCCGAGGGTCCACGAGCTGAGGTGCATCATGCTCCCCTTCACCCGCAGTGTCCGCTCATTTGCAGTGGCCTGCAAGCAGGCCGTTGTTGTTTATTGGGTCTCTATTACACTGTCTGTATGTCTAATATATGTCTGTTCCATCTAATTTTGTGTACAGCAGTAAGGAGGATGTATTGCAGCAGTGAAAGCTGTGGGATGTGCCGGGTATCTAAAATGCCCGAGAGTGGTCACGTGCAAAACCTAAGAAAAACCCGAAACACGGATTGGGACAAAGCCCAAACATTTGAAGTTTGACTCAAACCAACTGGGTTTGGGTCTTGTTTGAGTCCTCCCTTTTTGCTCAAAAAACCAAGTTTTTCTCAAGCAAGACTCAAACCTGTTAATCCTAGCACTTTCTTAATCCCATTGCCTGCCTGTGTATGCGTGAGGGGGAGTTAGGGCTGTGGACCATACTGTATACGGGGACGGCTGTATTTTGGCTTACCCATACTGTATGCTGTCCCGTCGCCACAAATTCCTGGGACTCGACGGTATGGTATGGTACAAAATCAGCTGTATATAGGAAGACGGCGCATAAAATTGTACAAAATACCTCTACAGGTTGACCAAGGTGTGCCAAGTGTCCCACTCATAACCTTCGCCTCGCATCTAGGTATGGTATGTCTGGGATTGTCTCTGAGATGCATAATTGGAAGGAGCGACTCATCATGTTCAAAATCTCCATGTCTCAACAGGCTTATTCATCCCACCCATGTTGAGTTTTATCCTGTAGAAAAAAGGTACAACCAACTTTCCCAACATAATTCCAGAGAAACAAATAATGTACACACGGAGATTGCAATAAAATTTGAACCGAGGATGAACCAACACAACCTTTCAGTAGCAGACAAAATCTCGGGCCCAAGACCGCATCAATTTCACCCCATTACAGTTGGATTTTTTTGAAACACTCGACTTAGAGTCAGCTGCCTGCTGTGGTCTTCTCAAGTCCGGCTGGGCACAGCAGTGCCAGCATCAGCTAATGCCGCCTGTGCCAGGTGTCCTGTCTATTTGTGAGAGTTGGCGACATCACAAATGACCTCTTGCGATTGTTGTAGCCAGCCTTCTGGCAAGTTCAGTCCCAGTCCTGTTGATTTCAATTCGATTTCCGGCCATTTGGACATGTACCGTAAATACGATTTCAACACCGTATACAACCGTAATGGCGTACAGTACGGCCAAACCCGTCCCATCCAATGGAGGGGTGGAAGGACCGACGGGATGGTACGGGTGCCATATAACCGTCTTTTACGGTTCGGGTCAGCAGCCTTAGGGGGAGTGTTGGAATATCAAGCAGTGCCAACCCAGGACCGGCTTGATGAAGGAAATATGTGGCATATGATGAGAAGTCATTGTATGTGGACTACGTTCATGGAAGAACATTGGACGTACATGGTGTACGTATAATTGATGGAACAGACATGGTGTCTGATTCATGCACCATCCCCAAAAGGAAATTATACGATCACGTGTTGGATCGCACGGGACTTACGTTCAGTGTTTGCACCCAGGATGGTACATATGTTCATTGGAAACAGCCTGTACCATGTGGAACGAGGCTGTGCATCATTGATGTAGAAAAGGTATAATAGCAGGATAGTTTATACCTGTAAAAGTAGACTCGATAGACTCTCTGGATTCCCCCCATCAATCTACCGTGTTTTCACCCATACTCCTTCCTGCTCCCTTCCACTTCATTGTCTGTGCCATATCTCCTATCACAACACTCTATGCTGATCCTGCTGCGAAGATGTGTACCAGTAAGACTTGCACTGGAGATGGCATGCTCTGCATGGGTGGCCGAGCCCTGGATCGCCAGATAATCCCGTGCCATCCGACGCAACGTAGGATATGCAGTGTCATGCTTGTTTCGCCCAAAATCAGAATTTATCAATTGTTGAAGTGAAAGAAAGACTTACACCCCACCGATGCAAGATGTTCTGCGCCGGCTCAATGTATGCCGGCAGACAACTCTCCAACTCGTCACGGGGGTTCGCAACTACCCCTATAGTGTTGGAATGCGGTCGATTCTGGAATCGGAGATGTCGATGGCTGGGACACTTCTGGCGCCTCCGCAGAATATTTGTCGAACTAGAAGTGTAAATATATCTCATCGGATTTGTAAACGGCACTGACTTATAACTTGTTCCAATTGCTTCATAGCTTTCTTGACAGGCATAGGTTTGCAGCGGGCCTTGAAAATATGCGTCCTTGATCGTAGGATCCAGCACTCTGACAATAATAAGAGCTTTGGGAGACATTCAAAAGTTCCGCTTGGGTTGAAATTTCAGCTCAAAATTGACCCCAGGTTCGGAGTTCGAGCGGGTTCGAACGCATTCGGCGGATGTCTCTTGATGCCGAACCGTAAACCAAACTTTAGGCATTTGCTGACCTGTGTTCAGTTCGGTTCGGTTGGGTTTCGAACCGGACTTTGGGAACACTAACTGTGAGATTACTGCGAGTGTAGAATGGCTGCCTGTTGTTTACACCTGTCGGAACCGTTCCGACCGCTCACCATGGACCATCTAATGTGAGTTTACTGTGAGTTTAGAGTGGCTGCCTAATATATTTCCCTACCATAATCTGGTGCCCAATTTGGGTCGTGGGAGTAACACGTGTATAACACATGCCACTGTCAAAACTGTGTCGAATTTGTCCCCCACTGGAACGTTGCTCTCTCTCAGCCAAGATGGCCCAGAACCCCGACAACCATAAGTTCCTGGAGTTATGGACAGATGCTACCACAAAGTATGAAGATGATACGAAGACCAAGTTTGCGACCCACGCCTTGGCTGGCTGCAACAACCCCGACGCCGTCTTAGATGCGCTCGACCGCGACCTCCGGGAGTTCAAAGACTACCGCGACAAGAAGGAAAGGCTCCGGAAGTGGCTGAAGTTCATGTCCATCTCATCGGTTCGCTTTCTGAGGCAGCGGGAGAGGCGGCAGGCGTGGTGCGTACAGCTTTCTTAGCACTTGTTTCGGGCACTGATACACGCTGTGGTAGCCCGTCCCGTTTGCAAGAGCTGGCTTTGTTGCGCTCGGTGTTCTGGTGCAGGTGCGCGCTGGCGGCCTACTCATGCGAACGTGTTCTTCTGATCATGCGATTAGGCCGCAAAGAACGTCAGTGCACGCTATGACTGCATTATCGACCTCTGCGAGCTCCTGCACTCCTTCCTGGAGCGCTTGCGGGTATACATGTCGGCGCAGTTACCGAATGGCATGCGAGGGATCGTCATACGGATGCTTGCGCACCTGCTGTCGGTCTTTGCGCTGATGACAAAGGAGATCAAGCACAACCGCTTCGGTGAGATCGCCGTCGGTTGCAAACATATTTGGTGCTGAAGGACGACTGGCTCTAGGCTCTTACCTGCGGATTCTGATTGGACGAATAGATGTTCAGGATGCGTTGAAGAAATTGAACGACCTCATCGGGGCGGAGCAATCCATGGGCGTCGCAAGCGCTATAGTCTTTTCGCAAGAGATCCTCGATCATCTGCATGGCCTGGTTCTGGGTTCGTTACACTGAAATCTTCCTCGACACGGATTGAGCTTCTTTGTTAGCGGACAAGGATGCAGTTATCGTCCTGGCCCAGTTGGAGAACGACCTGCAGAAGGCCATGCAGTCCATGAAAGGTGCGTGAACCATCCATGCCCTTTAGCTTGACCCTTTATGACTTTGTAGATGAGAACGAGCGTGTGATGCAGCAGCTCAGTGACTTACAAATCTCTACGACCGGTGCGTGTAGCGTCTGCGCTGTTTCGATCATTTGTGACATTGCTTTTCCCTGCGTTAGATGGGAATGAGCGTATCATGAAGGACCTGAAAGAACTTAATACACGATACTGTACGTACTACTTTCCTCGGGTGCACAAGTACTATCCTCAGAGGCAGCCAACGACATCTAGTGGATAGCAGCGTCTACTCGTGGCTTAAGGCCCCGGATGCTCGGACGAATCATAACACTGCGCGGTCTCTCCACGACGGCGACACTGGAAGCTGGTTGGTGCGATCATTCGAGTACAAAAGCTGGAAAAGCATGTCGTCTTCTCTCCTTTGGATCAACGGAAAACGTGGGTACTTACTGCTCGCTGTGTCTCTGCTCTATACTCATTTTCCTGCTCAGCTGGCGCAGGAAAGACCATCATATGGTGCGCATGATATGTGTTCCTCGCAATCTTGACTCCCAACCTCTCCGCCAGCTCCACAGCCATCGAAGACATGCTGGCGACTCCTGGAGGTATACTCGCCTACTTCTACTTTTACTACGGCGCAGCCGACAAGCAATCTCTTCGTGGGATGCTCTCCTCCATCATATCTCAGCTTGAGGAGCAGCTCCTCGACAATCCGTCTCCTCTCCATACCCTGTACCAGAAACTTGGGTCTGGTGTGCACGAACCGAGCATTCCGGAGCTGACCGCTTGTCTCAAAAGTTTGATTATTGCTCTTTCGGCGCGTCCCATCTTCATTGCTCTTGACGCGTTGGACGAGTGCTCAAAACCGAACGAGTTGGCACCCGTCCTCCGCAATCTTCTTCAGTCGGCGGGTGTGCATATCTTTGTGACTAGTCGTCCCGAGGATAGTGTTGTCAAAATGCTCCGTCCTCTGATGACATGTGAGTTGGATCTCAGGTCTGTTATCAAGGGTGATATATCTCTCCATCTTGGCCGTGTCCTTGCCGAGGAGGACCCATTCTGCTCCTGGACTCAAGGGGATCGTGACCTTGTCCTCAACCACCTCCTCGAGCATTCTGATGGAATGTATGTCGTCCCATGATTCTCTAGATCCATATTTGAATGTTTATGTGTCATTTCAGGTTCAGATGGGTTACCTGCCAGCTGGATAACCTCCGTGAATGCTTGCCTAGGGACCTCGAGGTCGTTCTCAACAACCTTCCCCCTACTCTCGATGCAACGTACGAGCGTATCCTCTCCCGGATCCACGCTGCAAATAAACCCCATGCATGTCGTCTCTTCAACTGGCTCGCATTCTCATTCCGCCCTCTCCATGTCGAGGAGCTCGCTCAAGTTCTTGCCATCAATTTCATCGATGATGCAAGCGCAACCTTTAAGGAAGACTGGATCCCGCGAGACCACAGGGAGGCTATTTCCCGGGTCTGCCTCAGTCTTGTTCATATCACGCCCGACGGAACGGTGCAGCTCGCGCACTTCTCTGTCAAGGAATTCTTCTTGTCGGAGCGAATACAATGTAGGCCATCTTTGTTACAGTTCAAGATAGAGGCAGAGATGGCTCACACTATCATTGCCACATCATGTCTTGCATATATTCTCTGGCTCGGCAGCATGGACAACATCCCAAATGGAATGGATACCCTCAAAGTCCAATATCCCCTTGCAGAGTACAGTATACTACAGTGTGCTGTTCACGCACAGTTTGACCATGTTTCTGACAAAGTTCAGCACATGCTTGGGTTTCTCTTCGTTGAGAACAGTCGCCAGTGGACATTGTGGGTCTCTTATATTCACGAGGTGGATTGGCCATGGGGGGGTCACAAGACTGGACCACCGCTATACTGGGCAGCAAAGTTTGGGTTTTTCCACACTGTGCAGCTGCTGCTCAAGTGCGGTGTGGATGTCAACAGGTAAGGTGGAATGTATGGAAATGCCCTTCAAGCAGCGTCGAGCAGAGACCATCTTCACCTTGCACAGCTGCCCGGCCATGTTCTGGGGTTCATCCTGCAAAGTAGACCATATGGAAAGGCCCTTCAGGGCGCATTGAACAGAGGCCCTCTTGACCTTGCACAGCTGCTGCTCAAGCATGGTGCAGATGTCAATGCCCGAGGTGGACGGCACGGAAATGCCCTTCAAGCAGCGTCAAGCAGAGGCCATCTTGACCTCGCACGTCTGCTACTCGAGCACGGTGCAGACATCAATGTGCAAGGTGGACCACACGGAAATGCCCTTCAAGCGGCGTCAAGTGGAGGCCATCTTGGCCTCGCACAGCTGCTGCTCGAGCACGGTGCAGACATCAATGTGCAAGATGGACCACACGGAAATGCCCTTCAAGCGGCATCAAGTGGAGGCCATCTTGACCTTGCACGGCTGCTGCTCGAGCACAGTGCAGATGTCAATGCCCAAGGTGGACAGCATGGAAATGCCCTTCAAGCGGCGTCAAGTGGAGGCCATCTTGACCTCGCACGGCTGCTACTCGAGCACAGTGCAGATGTCAATGCCCAAGGTGGACAGCATGGCAATGCCCTTCAAGCGGCGTCAAGTGGAGGCCATCTTGACCTCGCACGGCTGCTACTCGAGCACAGTGCAGATGTCAATGCCCAAGGTGGACAGCATGGCAATGCCCTTCAAGCGGCGTCAAGTGGAGGCCATCTTGACCTCGCACGGCTGCTACTCGAGCACAGTGCAGATGTCAATGCCCAAGGTGGACAGCATGGAAATCCCCTTCAAGCGGCGTCAAGTGGAGGCCATCTTGACCTCGCACGGCTGCTGCTCGAGCGCGATGCCAACATCAACGTGCAAGGTGGGTGGCACGGAAATGCCCTTCGAGCGGCGTCGAGCGGAGGCCACCTTGACCTCGCACGGCCACTGCTCGAGCATGGTGCAGACATCAATGTGCAAGGTGGACCACACGGAAATCCCCTTCAAGCAGCATTGAACAGCGGCCATCTTGCCCTTGCACAGCTGCTGGTCGAGTCCGGTGCTGACGTCAACGTGCAGGGTGGAAGGGCCCTTCAAGCGGTGTCGATTGGAGGCCATCTTAACCTCACATGGCTGATGCTTGAGCATGGTGCAGATGTCAACGTGCAAGGTGGACTGTATGGAAGCGCTCTTCAAGCGGCATCGCTCGCAGGCCATCTTGACCTTGCACAGCTGCTGCTAGAGCACGGTGCGGACATTAATGCACAAGCTAGACCGTACGGAAATGCTCTTCAAGCGGCATCGATCACAGGCCATCTTGACCTCACACGGCTACTGCTCGAGCACGGTGCGGACATCAATGCACAAGGTGGACCATACGGAAGTGCCCTTCAAGCAGCGTCAATCGGAGGCCATATTGACCTCGCACAGCTGCTGCTCGAACACGGTGCAGATGTCACTGCACAAGGTGGACCGTACAAAAATGCCGAGTCCATTTGGGAATTGGAAAGACCGGGAGATTTCGAGGGTCGGCGGTCCGATTGGTGGTCCTATGACGTAGATTGATCAGACGTGAATCGATCGGAGCTTCATCAGCAAACCCTAGTTTTTGCTGTAGTGACTAGTTCTGGGCCCTTTATGTAGTGTTCTGTAGTATTTGGCATTTTACGTGGCGGCTGTAGCGGCTGTAGTGCCCTGTAGTTTTTGGCTCTCTATAGTATTTGGCCTGTTATGTAGTGCCCTGTATTTTTGCCCTTCCACATAGCGTCAAGGTCATCACATCCGCATTGTGAGAAAAGCAGATTTTCTGTGACTTGTATCTTTCAGCTCACACCCAAAATCTGGTAGAATATTTTATTTTTCATCATTCTATTTATTCCGTGGGTAGAAGGGAAGACGTGAGGATATACAATATTTTACGACTTGTCTTTCGGAGAGATATAAAGTAAGAAACAAGAACGCACCCTTCGACCCTGCTTGCGCCACCAGCGGCGCATAAACACACTCAGCTCACTCCCACCACCACCATTCCCACTTCCCGATACCCCACCCCACCCCTTGCACCAATGCTCCCTGCCGTCGACGGCGTATGGCTCCCATGCACATGCGGGACATCAAGTGTTGCGCCCCAGTATGGCGTCCCATGCCCATGCCACCCACCCCCATTCCCGTCCCTACTCCATTCCGGCGACCTCGACGTCGGGTGCGACAAAGGGTGAGGCGCAGAGTGCCCTCCTCGAGGCAAGCCGTTGGCGCTTTCCAGCAAGAGCACATCGAGGTCGTCCAAGGCCGTACTCAGCGAGCGGTTGCGTGAGCGTGCTTCCCTCCTGTGCCCATAGTCGCGGTGGGAAGAGGCAAGTGTGGACTGGCGTTCGGGCGACCTGCGCATGCTGGAGGAGACGTGTGGGGCGTGGGAGGATGGGGCCGCGGCGGGGTGGGACAACGGGTAGCGTGCGGTACCAGTCGATATTCGAGCGAACATGAACCTAAATCGTTGGTCCATGATGCGACTTGACAGAGAGCATCGACGAGATGAATAGGACTGGGACTCGCCCAGTCCTATCATTGATGCCCAGTCCTACTAAATCCGATCAAAAAATAGGACTCGGGTCATCAAGAACAGGACTCACGAGTCCGCGCTCCAACAATCAATCTGCCATTGATCTGCCATCAATGTGTGATCCGCCCCAAACTGTCAATGATCCAAGTGTGCGCGTACTGGGCGGATGGACTACAGCTTTACTTGAAAGTGACAGGCAAATGAGGATAGAAGCACGTAGAACTAAGGACTTGAGAGTCAAATTGATTCGGCAAATTCCGCTCCGCTGATGCGCAACTTCAACATTATCCTTTGTCGCGCGGCGGACTCGGGGGATAATGGGCCATCTCAAAGTGTGTTCCAGTTTGGTCAGATTTCTTTAGTCGCACTCCTAATAATAGCTACAATTTTATTATTGACCAATGCCGCCAACCCGCCGTTGTTGCACGTAATATTGCGCCAGAACAGCATGATTTAGAAGCGGAGACATTGAAGGGGCCATTAGACAATGTAGAAACCCTGTGCTCGTTTTCTGGCACTAGCGACACGCAGCCATGGCAGCAGAGATGCAGAAACTTAAAGCAGGCACCGATTGCGACCATCCGAGGGATGAAAAATTAACGGCAGCCAAGGACTTGAGTTCTTAGTGTGGAAGGAGGGGTGGACAGGCAAATCTAGGGAGGAATTGGGACCAGAAAGAACGGAGGATTGGCCCTATTTATGCGTGGAGAATCCTCTGGTGGTACGTTGCCCCTAGTACCTTATACACAGACGCACAAAATTTGAGTTCGTACCTCACTTTTACGTGGCCGCAGGGATGCTGAAATAATACAAACTGGCGCCGCCCCCTCCGTCCACTCTCAACAGGACAGAAGAACAGTCTCATCTCTGTTGGAAGGAAAGCTCTTAAACCACTCTACGTTGGTTACAGAGGTAGTGCGACTTGCCAGATTTTGTAGGCATAAAAATGGCAATAAATCCCTGGTACAAACGGGGACGAAAGTTGAACACGCAGTGAGGAAATACAGGCCTCGAAGCAGTTAAATAAAGAGGATGGGTAGACGAGGGAAGGGAAAAAATATTATAATATGGAGAAATAGCACAGCAGAGGAGCCATTTGCTTGAACAGTAAATCACGAAGTAATTCCCACGGTCCACCGGTACTCGTAATCCTTTCTTGCGCCTTCCTTCCGTCGGCGGAGAGTTTACTAATTTATTATCGGCTACTTAAGATTATGTGTTGCACAATTACTTGATGCGACGAGTTCATCTGAAGTTCATGTCTGACTTCTCCTCAGACCATTATTTGAGGCTAAACGATTCCATAGATATCGCCATTCTCCTGGGTCTCCAACCGTGGGACCACAAAATAAATAGATACATGGTAAACTACACATTCTGTATTCGGAATGACTACATGTCCTCCCCCGAGTGCTTGACGAGACTTGAATCTACGGCGCGTCATCTTGCAGGAGATAGAACTAGTAGCCTAGCGATGCAATCCAGGTAGTCGAATTTTCCGCAGAGAAAGACGAGTCGGTGTTGGGGTTGCTCAGAGCTGCCGGAAATGCCTTGAGTGGAATAATTATTGGATCAGTACTCAAGCTCTCACGAAATTTCTGTATGCTTCAATCTCTCTTGTCTTTTGGAGATGTGTCTTAAACATCGAGGATGCGGGCTGCATCTTTGCCAGTTAATTTTGTTTAAGGTTGAACTACTTCAATTTGTGTACATTGTGCACAGGTGAAATGTGAAGCAAACAAAAAGAAATATTGCGGCACAGGCCACTACCTGTGCTGCGAAACCGATGCCAGGGTGGTTGGCAAGTACATAGTCTGGAGTTCCAAGTCGTTTCAAAAAACTTTTGTTTCGAGGCGCACATCGAAATTGATGTCGGTTCGTTCTGCGCAGTCGGTGCCAAGCCAAGGTGTCGCACACCAGAAGAGGGAAAGACAGAAAAAGCTGTGCAAGACAGCATCACACGACGGCGCGCACGGATCACCGACCTTACACGGCGGATCACACATTTGATGGATGTTTGATTGCTGGTATGTTCAGTGAGTCGAGTCCTATTCTTGATGGGTCCAGTCCTATCGTTTGATGGGACTGAGTAGGACTCGGGCACGGATGATAGGACTGGGTGAGTCCCAGTCCCATTCCTCTCGTATATACTCCTTGACAGAGCGACAAGAATAAAACAAACCTAGTCCTCCACCGTGCGGTCGAAGGTCTCATTCATCGAGACGAGGTCGGCTGAGCGCGGGAGTTGGTGTTAGTTCCAGAAACAGAGAGAGTCGAGTCTGCTTACAAATTTTGTTCCATCAGTTCTTTTGCTGTGGCCGGGTGTGGCCCGTTATCAAGTTCCCGATGTTGCAAAAATAGAAAGAGGGAACAAATTGGGAGGGAGAAGAAACAAACTGCGTGAAATCTTAGAACACCCCTGTATTGTGTCCCCACATAGTATATGGGTCCAGGAGACCAATCCTTGAAGGATTAGGGCCAGAGTTGAGCTGAACGTTGCTATTGCGTCGGTCGAACAATGTCGGATCATCGGGCCGTCGTACACTGCCACCACGTTATATATTCGACTAGCTGGTTTGCCGTCGAGTTGAGTCCAACTCGAGTGTCGGACGAGTCGAGTCTAGACTCGATTGAGGTCGAGTTGACATCGGGTTTGCTGCCTCCCACCCTCTCCCGCCAAAGTCCGGATAATCCCGGAGTGTGGGACATTCGCCAAATTGGGTCGGACCGACCTCAAATTATTATTGCCCTCATACATTGTCCCCATAATTATGACGGGATAGACCAAGGCCGGCACGTACATACACTCGAACCCCCGGCACATTCAGTTTATGGGCGGCACATTCGAGGCCACAGCCGGCACATTCCCCGAATGTGCCGCCCTTGAGCGCATGGCCGGCACATTGTGTTGGCCGCTGTGTCCGTACAACCACGACACATTTGTGCCGTCAATTGAGAATTGATCCCCCCTTGGAGGGGAGTTGCACTGCTACTTTACTGTCATTACGAGTCTTGGATGGTCGCCAAGGCAGAAATGCGATAGATAAACTAAGGCAGAAACACGATGGACAAAAAGTCATTAAAACTTCAATCTCACAACATTGAGCAGTGGTAAACGTCTGGAGTTGATAATCGTTACACTCACTACAGTTGAAATTGGAACAAGACATCTGTTCCCTCTGCTCCGGCACCTGAGGCTTGATCCAACTTGTTTATTACTTAAGTCTACCGTTGAATCGTTGCTGAATTTATATAAGGATTTGTAGATGGGAATTTATGGACCTATTTGAGCTGTAGTTGCATGCTTCTCTTGGGCGGAATGCATGGGGCGGGACGCCGATCTGGAAAAATGCGGCACGTTGTTGAAGACCGGCACTCATGAGATGACTTTACTGTAAATGCGTGCTGGTCAACTGGCTTCCCACTGTACGAGGATGACTGTCTCGGCTTGTTACATATGCTCCAGCAGGTATCAGTATCCCTATTAGGTTTGTTTACAGCCGATGTCAGTACCGAGGGCGTGGATCGAAAATTTTCTGTTTTGGGATGTTTCCAAAGAATTCCCTATATCTCTGTCAGTTCTTCACTGATTCACATAAAAACTAAATAGATCTACTCAGCTAATTCATGCACAATTACTTATAGAGAGGAACTTGCGAAAATATTACGTATTAGGTAATTGCTGTTTGGGGGCTGTTTTTGCACTGAATACCGTCTAGCATGGTGATAACATTTCCCAGTGACCTGGAATTTTGGGAGGGACAACGTGTATATGTTATAAAACAAGTGATGGAGCCGGAACCATATGAAATGTCCAGATGAATGTGATCTTGGCAATATCTCTGAAAGCCAAAAACTGCCAAATGTTTTCACTGGAGCTAGAAGGACTGTAACTAAATTATCCTCCCTTCTGGCTCTATCACATGTTTTGTCAGGTATGTATGTTGTCTCTCCCAAAATTCTAGGTCACTGGGACATGTTCTAGCCATGCTAGATGGTATTCAGTGCAAAAACAGCCCCCAAAAAGAAATTACCTAATACATAATATTTTCGCAAGTTCCTCTCTATAAGTAATTGTGCATGAATTAGCTGAGTAGATCTATTTAGTTTTTATGTGAATCAGTGAAGAACTGACAGAGATATAGGGAATTCTTTGGAAACATCCCAAAACAGAAAATTTTCGATCCGCGCCCTCGGTACTGACATCGGCTGTAAACAATGAGCATCTCAACGTAAATCAGATTTTAAACTTTGTATAGTTTGATCCCTGTTTAAAGAGGGTTCAAACGATGTTCAAGTAAAATATAAAAAGAATATCGACTATGAGACTCGAACATACGCGAGATTTGGAAGAAGGCCAGCAGGAAAGAGCATCTTACGACTGAGCCAAGTAGATAATACTACACAAAGCTTTGAATGATTCTATCATCAATTACTGTGTGAACTTTGAAAGTTTAATCTTAAAAGTCTGGGGCATGTTGCGCAGCACTCGCAATTCAACTGTATGTCATTCTGTGGTTCCTGCTTACCTATGGTGACTCGAAAGGAAAGATTGAAAGGCCTCAATATCCAGGCAAAGATTGTGGTTAGGCTGGTACAGTCATTTTGTGATCCTTGCATTTTCCACACCTTGCACAAGTTTTTTTTTTTGCTGGTCCAGGGTGCTTATTTCTGGCTAGTTTTTTCACGTAGATATCTTGGTATGGTGCCAATGAATTCGATGCATTTTTTCTCTATACACAAGATTGCCTTAAACCTGGGTAATGTTAGCACAATGAGTGATTTTGCAGTGTGCTGGACTCCACACGCAAAATTGGGCCACATTGGTGGGTAATTACTGTAAAATTATCAACACAATGAACATGCAGGTGCTTCCCAGAATCCCACTGGGATCCACACCGTTCCCATGTGAATGGGATCAATGTAGGAGGCTGGTTCATAGCTCTCATCGGGATTGGAAAATGCCCACCTTGCCAAAGTCAGAGACAAATAAATCTGTGCTACTCTCAAGGTATTTATCAGTTGCATAGCCTAATGGTTGTGTGCACCTTCAGTACTTCCTTCCTCCTTAGCCATCGCCTGGAGGTCACAGGTTCGACTCCTCCCTATATGCATGCTCTTTGCATTGAGTCTGAACAGTGTTCAACCATGATTATACGGCTAAACAAACTTGATTTGAAATCAATGATTAACCGTTGATTACAGTCTGTTCAAATTCACATCACATTCCACTGTTGATCAGGGCAGCGTGCACCCCAATGCTTCCCACTACTGATGTTGAACAGAACAAAATTTAAAATCTGATTTACATTGGGAAGCCAATTGTTTAAACAGACCTAATAGAGATTTATCAGGTATCTAGACCTAAGAGTACTCCCATTCGGAAATGACCAACACTCTAAGATTACAGAACTGTCTACACATATGGGTACTCCCCATTCGCAGTCAAAATGACCGTTGAGACTGAAGGCCGATTCAGATCCCGTCTAGTACATGTGCTCGGAATTCGTTTTCTTCTCCTGTCCGCTTCGGTCAGAGTCGATGATCAATAGAAGGTAGGCTCTATTAGGGTTCCGTGATTTGGGCGCCGCATCGGAATGTCGGTCCTTGGAATGTAGATCACGTAACCCAATACGGTCCATAGCGTCCCGGTCTTCGCCGTCGGTTTGGGTCCTGCCGGCAGGGTAATAATAAAGTAAATTTCTTGGACTCCGCAATGGAAGAAAATAATTTCTGCAGCCAAACACTGCGTACTAGATATCCCGTCAAATTGTCTTCACGTGCATTGTGGGACAAAAAGCACGCAGTTGCGATCTTCCTCTTGCTTCATTGACTGCATTAAAGTTGGGGTGTAGGTGGGTGCTGCTTTAAGTAACCCAATACGGTCCAGGGCGTCCCGGTCTATTCATCAAAAAAATTCTCTGGCCACAGAGAATGACCCAATCTCAGCCTACCTACCGAGGATATTCCCCGTTGCATCACTCATCTATACACTCATTCTCCTGTTGGCACCCTCATCCTCCCCTACCTCGTCGGGAACCACTCCCTCCTGCGCGAGGTCGCCTTCTCCGCCGCCCTCTTCTCCGCTGCCGAGGTTATACTCTTTTAAATAATTGCATACGCTGCGCCGAAGGGCCTCCTCTCGCGGGTCGTCCCCGGCAGCCGTGCGGAGGTTGTGCAAGCGGTTTTGGCGCTGGCCCGCGTGATTGCGGGGAAGAGCGGTGAAGGGGCCAAATAGGATTTTGCTTTTGGTGCATTCGCGGGAACATACTACTTAGTAGGTGCGTGGTGTGATTTTGATGTCGTCCTTCGTTCCATCAACCCTATGTTTCGACGGATCCACTGATGTCTTCGGCGGCCGCACTGTGAAGCTGGCGCCGAATGGGGTGCTGTTCTCGACCCAATTCAGCCCCAATACCAATTTCGGCAAAAGCTCGTCATTTTCCCACGATGTGGAAGAGGGAGATGGCCGGGACGTAGGTTCTTTACAGCCGATGTCAGTACCGAGGGCGCGGATCGAAAATTTTCTGTTTTGGGATGTTTCCAAAGAATTCCCTATATCTCTGTCAGTTCTTCACCGATTCACATAAAAACTGAATAGATCTACTCAGCCAATTCATGCACAATTAGTGATAGAGAGGAACTTACGAAAATATTACGTATTAGGGAATTTCTGTTTTGGGGCTGTTTTTGCACTGAATACCATCTAGCATGGCTAGAACATGTCCCAGTGACCTAGAATTTTGGGAGAATCAACATGTATACCTGACAAAAGATGTGATAGAGCCAGAAGTGAGGATAATTTAGTTACAGTCCTTCTAGCTCCAGTGAAAACATTTGGCAGTTTTTGGCTTTCAGAGATATTGCCAAGATCACATTCATCTGGACATTTCACATAGTTCTGGCTCTGTCACTTGTTTCATAACATATACACGTTGTCCCTCCCAAAATTCTAGGTCACTGGGAAATGTTCTCACCATGCTAGACGGTATTCAGTGCAAAAACAGCCCCAAAACAGAAATTACCTAATACATAATATTTTCGCAAGTTCCTCTCTATCACCAATTGTGCATGAATTAGCTGAGTAGATCTATCTAATTTTTATGTGAATCGGTGAAGAACTGACAGAGATATAGGGAATTCTTTGGAAACATCCCAAAACAGAAAATTTTCGATCCGCGCCCTCGGTACTGACATCGGCTGTAATAGGGTCGGTGATCCGATAATGGTAGAGTAGATTTTGGAAATAGCATGTGGAACGAGGGCCCGAGGGGTAGAGTACGAAAGTGGGAGGAAGAGACCGTGTCGATGGCGTGCAAAAGTGGCGTGAAATGAGAAGACGAAGGGACAGCGAGATACGGCGAGATTGGTGGCTAAACTAGCCCACTGGTAAGTTTTCACTTGAGGGAAGAGGTGCTCCACTGCAGCCTCTGGGCACGTAGCCTTGCACTGGACACTGGATGGGTACGAAGGTAAAAGGTGAATGTGGGTACGTATTTACGATACAAATAAATCATGTAAGCTAAGATAGGGGTAAATGTATATTAAAGGTCAATATAGGATGCGAAACAGTTTCCGCATCCCGGCCATCCAACCCTACCAC
Organism: Mycena leptocephala; assembly: GCA_029378395.1. Classification (NCBI taxonomy): domain Eukaryota; kingdom Fungi; phylum Basidiomycota; class Agaricomycetes; order Agaricales; family Mycenaceae; genus Mycena; species Mycena leptocephala. Next base: position 438,246 of record JARJLF010000083.1, read on the forward strand.
AACGATGAACAAAACGTGTGCTGGTTCGAATCAGTGGTGTGCCGGGCTCGGCCGGTTAGGATCGGGGTTAGCTGGTTAGCGCAATGGTGGCCGCGCGATGTTCCAGGTCCTTGAATGTGCCGAGTTGAAACAAACGAACTTTCGCAGAGACCCGCCAATGTGACGAACTTTCACACATTTGCATCGAAGTGGTGAACATTCCCGTATTTAAGCGAAGTAGAAGTGACGCAGGGGTATGAAGGAATGGAATTTTACACATGGGGCACGTTCGAATAATCCTATTACGATGAGTATATAAAGTTAGATCCCGGACACACCATGCATTAATCATGTGTTGAAGGGGTTATGCAGCACCAAACTTGCGCCCCAGAAAATTGGATTGAAAGGGGTGGTACTGTACGGCGTCGAACGGGTTCCGCTGCAGCGCTGCTGGTAATGTGCGATGTGAGCATCAGAATCTGTTTACAACTTCAGATGATCATGACAGTTTCCAGGGAAAGCGTTCATCCACGAAAACAGACCGGCGTGTGCAGATATTTGTAGATGATGCTTTCTTGTGGCCAAGTATACAGAGCGCGCTCGACGTCTCGCAAGGTACTCCAGGGCTATTGGATGCAAAGTCGCAGACCCTTTCTCGCCCGTGCCAAACATTTATCACATACACGAAGTGTTTCACGAATGTGCTATCAGCTTATCGCCGCACAGCATCATACTCATCGTCTTCACCGTTCTCATAAGGGCAAAGAGATTGTCCCCAGAAAACGACTACCCTCGTATTCACTTCCACCCACCTTCTGGGCCTCCGGCAGGACTGGAACCATCTTGCTTATTTAAATTTCCTTTGCCTATTGCGTGTTTGGTTATCGCGCATTCGTCGTACCCTGCCATTAATCGCCGAGTACCATGAGCGTTTTGCTTCCCTTCACCGCAAGCCAGTGTCCGCCGACAGATACCGATGGCGGGCCCATCGGGACGGGTTTTGTCAGTGGCTTAGTCTGCGTCTATCCCGGCGTCGACTGTAACGTATTATGCATCGGTACGCCAGAGTCGCAATGGTGACGTCGCGCTCATGCTATAATTTAGGATGGCGCCTTGTCCTTGGACGCTTCGACCCGATGTCCCAAACTTCTCTTGAGTGGAACTCAAAGTCCGAGTTCACTTGCCACCAAAAGCCAGTGTCCGCCGACAGATAATGATGGCGCCACCCTCGCGACGGGTGTCGGTAGTTTGATCTGCATATACCCCAACCTCGACTGTTTCTATCGTGCATCGGTATGTCGCAGTGGCAACGACGACGCGCGGTTAACACCTTTTCTCCGTCCACTGTAGTTCAGAATGGGTCTTTGTCCGACGGATCTTCGACCCGGTGTCCGCATCCTCTTTTGAGTTTACCTCAAATTTCGATTTCCCTTTCCAGCCGGACCCCCACCGGGTCCCAAAGTTTCAGTTCAGCAAGCACTGCCCAAAGTCAGAGCTCGAGAACCACCGCATCCGAAACGTACGTGACTATCTCCGGAGGAAGTGCTGTACATCCATGTTCCTGCAATCAGGTTTTCAACCCCCCAAGGCGCTGGCGACGTCTCGGAATCCGCGACAGTGAGGTCAGTATATTTGGGTATCCCGCTCACCTTAATCATTATGGTGATGTAGGAAACACATTCCCGTCAGAGTGATTACAGGGATCTCGGTCGCCTTGGCTATCGTCGCCCTCTGTTTCGTCGCTTTACTTTTCGTGCGGGTCAGGTCCGGCCGCCGCGCTGCGAAGATCGGGACCATTGAAATGAACCCGCGGGCCAGCACCATCTCGCCGTTCACCTTGATTACCGAGGCAGGCGACGTGAACAACGACAGTCCCTCCGACACCCGCAGAACCGGAGCAGGTACAATTGCGCGACGAAAACTGGAGACGCAACTGCGCACAGTACCGGAAAAGATGGTCTATCTCGAAGACATTGAGAGCCGTACTTGGTCGGGGTCATCAGATGGCTTGGGGAGGCGCCGAATCTTGCGTCTGATGCGGATGCGAACAGTCTCCAACAGAGGATCACCGGAGGTCCATGCGGAGCTCCAGGCTGCAAAGGAGCAGATCAATCGGCCGGTGGAGAGGATAAATGCGCTGGAGGCGAATGCGAATTGGGCGTACGGCGAGGGGATCTCGGAGGATCCTCCACCAGATTATGTATAAGGCGGCGAAGCCAGCGGTGCTGGATAGTTCAGGAGCTTGTCAGATGCCTTTGCTGGGTTTATGAAGACACAATTATATGGGCATTATGGTCACAACGGGCGTGGGAGACTAAGTAAAAGCGGAAAGTGCGACGAGCGCCGCTGCGCGATGGCAGCGCTTGCATGGTGGGTGTGGGAGCCCGCTTCGGTGTACCCGGCGATCAAACGGTGATTGCCGTTTCCCTCTTGGCTTCCCCACCATGTTTGCACCCTCGAGTCGGTCCAAGACAACGCTTAGCTGTCCACCGCAAACCAATCTACACGAATACGCTGCGCCTCTCGAGCTATCTTTCCGATTCCCCTCCGTCTGAGCCCCTGCCAACTTCTCCTAATCTCGATTTCTTCAGCCTGCGACCCTGCCCTCTCTTGTGCCTTTGTGGTATACCTCCGGTACGTGTCATATGGAATACGCTTTTTTTTTCTTCCGTCTTGAACCTGCTTGCTCGTTATCTTGCCTTGGCTCAGACTGTCCTCCGGCGCATCACTCTTTCTTTCTGCTCATCCGCATCCTCATCAGCATCCGATTTCCGTTGTGCGCCACTCTAGCGTCTCCCATGTGCGTTCCAATCTTCTTTGCACCTTTCCATGTAATCGCCACAGCTACTCTCGTCTTTCGAATGATTTTCGTTCGGCGATACACAGTCAGTCAGTCTTCCGCATATCCACCGTGCCATGCACGCGCAACATGCCACCCCGATCCCACTGTAGTCACTCCCTCCTTTTCTGAGGTTGCTGGCGGATCGTACATCCACTTTTCAAGGCTCCATCGGCACGGTGGTCTTGCTGCTCCAGCGCAGTACTGTTCTTGCTGCTGCTGCCCTGCTCCTAGCCCCGCTACTGTGGTTGTTCTCACGGACCCGACTCTTGTGTTCCTATTGCCATCTCATCGCTGTCCTGCCGCTGCTTCCGAAGCATTTTCTCGCCCCTTGTTTCATATGCTCCTTCATGTGCTGATACCCTGTCCGCGTTCCTCAGGTACACCGCTCGGTTGTATCGGGTCTAGGGTGCCTTGCCATTCATGCGCGCTGTCTTTTGCAAGAAATGTGGGCACCCATACGCCTACCTTCCCTGGCTAGACATCTGTCGTTCGTTCTTATCCCAATATGTCTGCTGCTGCTGACCAGCATATCATTTTGCTAGCAGCGCACTTGGTACACATTCTGACCGTGTTTCGGTGATTGTATGGAGTGGATTGCATCGGGCTCGATCTGTGCTTGCAAGGGATGATGAGTCACTGTGTTGTGGTAGAGGTGCGCCCACATGTCGAGACAGGACACGGTGTTTTCGGTACGGCGATATACTTCACAGAAATGCACGTCCTACCGGCGTAGCACAATTTTTTTCTTTTTCTTCTTTCTTTCGCCTTCTACATGTAGTCTAGTTATTGAATTGAAATTTCTTACCTGTAACCCCTAAGAGAAGTTTGAGCAGAGAGATAGCAAATCATACCAGTCGAGAATAAAACAAGCGACCCTCGGCCGATTCTCGGGATTATCGGAACAAACCACCATTGGCTGGGAAGCTCGGACCGAACCTCAAATCTTTCAACATAGTAGTTTTCATGCAACTCACTGAAAATATTCTAGAAGAAAAGTGGGGCCCGATACCTTACCTACGCCGCCAAAATGGCGAAAAAGGGAGGAAAAGTTAAATTTCTAAATTTTGATTTCTGCTGTAATTTTGGGTTCAGAATACTCTCGAGGCATATAAATACGGTTTCATTGTTTGTAGGCCCCCAGGTTTCAGCCGTGGACTCGCAATTTAAGAAATGACCCAGTCATATATCGCCATGTGACATGTCCCAGACTGCCTATCTTGCCATGAGGTAGATTTGTCTGAGACATTATAATATCACCAATGATACAGACACGAGAAAACCGGAACCTGTGGATCAGTTACGCAAAATAAATTAAATATGCCCCGCAATGGAAAAGTGCATGGAGCACGGTCAATACATTTCAGAGGCCTGTAGTTGTGCCTCCCCGTTCATAGACGTTAATCCTTTCTGTACCATTAACTGTTGGTAGCAAGCTAGGGGTGCCGCGCAAATGGGTATTCTTCTCTGTGTTTGACTTTTTTCGTTCTTCTTTGGGCAGACTCTATGTATCATAATTAGATAACAACTTCTTCGTGTGCACTCTCTGAAAAATCGCCAATCTAGAGCAACAGAGACATTCCTTGAAAGGAAATTACGGAGATAACGTTCATCGCATCATTGATTGACTCAATGGCGTGAGAACAATATCGCCTTCCCACCATTTTCTCCTGTTCCCTTCCACCACACAGATTCAACACGGCTTAAATAGGAAATATCTTTCAATCAAGGGACGGCCAGTTCTGACCGGTACCCGCTCTGATCCTGCGGGAAATGCCTGGATTGATGGCACCGGGACTTGACCGGGACACAGCAGTGAGACCCCCCCGAACTCCGGTACCGATTTAGGTTCCAGGTCTCCAAACGACGAACTCGTTACAAAAAATCTCGACCAGATCATGGATTACTAAGGTCACGTCACGCGCATCCCTCCCAAAATGTTCCAATTGGCGGTCTGTCAGTAACTCACATTTTTGCCATGTGAAAATTCTGGACCTTATCCGGCTCATTTATAATGCGGGCTGGTGATAAGGCCTCGCCGACTTTCTTTCCCCTTCAATTCGCCGTCATCCTACCTCCATTTCATGCCTCCCCGCGTTGTGTAGAAGAACCGCGCCTTGACCGCGCCCAAACTGTGGTGCCCCTCCCCTGCTTTTTTCGCCCCATGTCCTCCTCGAGGCCCACGGACCTGATTTCCCTCGTGTTGCGGACATCGTGCTCGATTGGTAGCAGCTTACCTCCATCTCAAAGAATTGGTACTTTAACTTTTCTCGACGCAATAGCATTCCTCAAGTACTTCCTGTGCCCGAAGTGCATGCCACTCCGTCGGCCAAAACTCGTGGAAGACGGCGAGCAATGGACGATTGGTCAGGTAAGTATCGTCCGTCTATGTACCAAATATGTTTTATTCTTGATGCTTTTAGACCTAGACGGCGGCGTCCCCTTCCCTTCCAGCACTCCGGCCGACGGGTTTTAGCTATCTAATCCTGGAATGTGTCACCCCATTCTCGGATTATATGGTTAAGGTTGGAGTAGAGATCAGTACAGACACTCAAAAGATGCAGAATGGAGCGTGCGGTCCGTAGACTGGTTCCCAAGCGCCACCCACGTTGGAGAGAGCGAAACGGACTCGGTTGATTCACATGAGCCCGATTGATATACAGACAAACGTGCCGGGTACAGCACATCCGTTGGTCAATAAACAATCGAATGGCTTTAGCAAAGGGCACCGCCGTGGTTGGCATTTGATCTCCAAAAATTCAGGGGGCAATAAAGACGGACGGGCGAGACTCCGATCACTCAAAGTGTTGCGAGACAGATCCGGTGGGACATCTAGCACACCCGAGCGAAGTGTGAGTATGTCTCACATGAGGCGCGGTAGCATCAGGCGAATTGAATGGATTAACAATTGAAGGCGAGGAACGGACAGACCGGAATGCCACGTCGACTTCACATGCACTACACCTCAGCCAGTTGCCGGAAAAGAAAACGGTCCCATTCAGCGTGTAACACGGCTCGGCGCGCCGAGTTGAGAATAATGATTTGAATTGCTGATAAAATGAGGTGCAATCACGAACGTGATTTTCAGACAACGTACTGAAGAGCTCACCGGAACGTGAATGAAGAATAGATTAGAAAAGGCAAAGATTCCATAAGAATGCACACGAACCGAACCAGTCAAGACACCAGCGGTGTCAGCCACGAAGAAGCGATATTTGAAGGAGGCTGCCTTGGGGACCGATGATGTCCGAAAAATATCGTCGCTAGAAGTTCAATAGTTTGTCGGAGTGTATTCGGAACGCATGTAGCCACAACACACAGAGCCGATGCTACGAGTATTGGCCACGGGATCGTGGAGGATCATGGAAGAGGGTGTGCGTGAAAATGAGCGATGAGTAGGCAGAAGTGAAGATATTACAGAGATTGGGCCAACGCGGAGGCACCTAGATATAAGGTGAGGGTAAACCAACATCGAAGATCGAACGCCACGCGGGATCAAAGTAGGATCGTTTCAGCTCTCTAGTCTGCCGGTGGGGAAATCTGAAGATAGTCGTTCAGATCACATATACAGTAGAGGCTGGAGTTAACGAGTACAGACGAACACGAGTCGCGTCGGAGTTTGAAATTGAAATGCCTTGGTAGCCGCTAAACGATCAGCTCCATCAATTATCGCCCAAAAACCTCGAAAAGAAATGCTCAGAGCTCCCTCATTACCTGCGATAAAATGCACGAAAAAAATCCGGGCACCTCATATTGATCGAAACTCGTATCTTCAAAAAGAGCGGCTTCATTGGGGGCTTTTGAAGGTGCGTAGGACATGCCATCATGATTTTCAGACTCAGAGGCGACTCGTACTAAGCTGTAGATCCAAGCCTAGATCAAAATGCAAATCAGGTTAGTAATAATTGAAGCGAGACAGCAACGCACCGGAATACGACGATGAAGAATTTCAGAGCCTGCGGATCGGCGGCGTAGAGGCTACGACTTGTAATAAGAAGAAACTGGAATACACGCACCATTAGGATGTCGGAGGAAACGTTCGATGATCCATTTAAAGAGCGTCGCATCAATGTCATTGCACGTCCGTAAATCAGAGGAATAATCAGCAAACAGGACGATTCACAATGGATAGGCAAAACCCGGCTGACAGACGAGTTAGTAGACGCACGCGGTGCGGTATTGGGAATTGTTTGGTCAGCAGGTCGAGACCGACGGTTACATCACTGACTTTGAAATAGCAGCAAACGGGTGCTCTGGAAATATACGGTCCTCAAATGACCAGCCTAGACATTAACTCCGCAAAAGCAGTCAGTCTTTGTCACAGCGGCACTATGTACACGGAAACGCACCAGGAGAAGAATATCTATGGCGGCCGGCTCCGTTGTCCAGAAGAATGCTCAGAGATCCGGGGAATTAAAGATAGCGACGCCTAGGAGATCCCTGGGCCTCTGCGGCATGGCCAAGGCAACAACTTCGCGCTCGAGTATGCGCAGCCTCCGTGTTTGACTTTGCCAACACAAATGACATCATCGACGTGCCTGGGGCGGCTTAAAGACAGATATCTAGGTCTGTGTGACCAGGAGCACCGATAACAGACTCTAAGGACCAGGGAGATAATGGAAGGAGATAGACGCACTGACGGTTATTCACCAATTTGGCATCCACTCGCGATAGCACGCCATCGTTGGTGGAAACCCGGATGCAGCTGCGAAGGCTCATGGATAACGCGCATGTAAAGGGATATCTGAGATACGGTAAGCTTCGACGCCAAAGTTGGACTCAGAGCTCCACGATGCGTCGACAGGCGGAGGTCCAGAAGCAAGAGTGCACCGATGAATTCATATTGGTATGAATTGCTAGATAGTTGATTTGAGGTATCCCTGGACGGGTTCAGGTCAGGCGTAGACGTGGACGATGGAGGTAGAGCAAGAGAAGACGTTTTAATACAAGTTAAGCCTTCGCTTCGCTCTGGCATTGGGATATCGTTGTAAAATTTATTAATTATCGTGTATTTATGGGAGACAGTTTGTACGCCACCGGAGAATAAGCACGGCACAGTAGGTAGTATGAAGGATCGACGGATACAGAAATTATTATGCCCACATGGAAGGGCTCCGTGGCAGCAAGCCGAACAACCACAGATCTGAGAATGCAGGCATTAAGTATCAAGTGGGTGAATGTACCTACGGATTGTATGGGCGTCGGCAGAGTGTTTATAACAGCGGTTTAACTCCTGCGGAAACCAAGTTCGGCTGTGAATAATATTTCATGAATCACTGGCGGTGAGCGGTGCTGGGGCACATTTTGCGCACTGCGTAGGAGGGAGTTGTGATGCTGTCCCGGCCATAAAAAATAGCCTCGTGTCCGCAAAGAGGATAATAATCATGAATATTGAGAACCAGTGAAAAGGAAACGGGAATGGAGAGAAACCGGCGTAGGAGACCTTCGCAGCATCGAACGAACTAGCAGATGGTTCATCGAGGATCAAAATCCATGTGTTGAATGCCAATTCTCGCAGGCCAGGCTTGCGGTAATATCAGCGCGGAACATGGAGACGAGGTCTTTCGAAAATGATTGTTTGGCCGTCTTGAAGCAAATATATTGAAAGACTACGGGACAATCCGAGATCGGAAAGAAACAAAGCATTTGCTTCCAGCACTAGCGACACGTCACGTCACGGGCAGAATAGGCACCAGAGGCGATTCATCGCTGGTCAGACGAAAGAACTTGAGCCAGACAGCGATTGCAACCCCTGCGTTTGAACAATAAAAGCTAGCAACGTCCAGAGAGTCGGAGAAGGGTAGGGGAATGGATGGAGGGCCATCAGAAAAGGCGGTGAATCTGCCCTACTTATGTAAGGAGGAACTTCGGGTCATACATGGCCGGAGCTTCGTTGATATGACAGAAATCTGGCAGCGCAGCCTACTGCGACAAACTGCGTCTGCCTGCGGACCACAAGTGAGGTTGGCATATTTCGTGGGCGTACAAATGGGACAACAAATGCCTGGGACAAACGAGGATGTCAGTTGAACACGAGATAGGCCGCAGTGGGAAGAAAACAAAGCAAAATGCGGTATGAAAGGAGTTAATTAGAGAGGATGCGCAGAGGAGGAGCGGAAGACCAACAATATATGGGGAAATAGCACAGCCGAGGAGCCATTTGCTTAAACTTTTAAAGAACGGTTAATTGATCCGGTGATCGACACAGCCACGCCTCCTTCTTCCACACCACGACTACCAAACGATTACCGTTAGTGAACATTGTACACCGACTCCTCAGACCAGATCGTATTCCCTGGGCCACACCCGCACACTTGCGCTCCGCATTGGCCTCCCCTCGCTCACCCTGCCGCTGGCTTTCAGAGTACACTGTGATATAGTGTTTTTTGTTCGTCAGTTAACATCGCGACCCGACCTTCCTCATGCTTTCTGAGGTTTCTGCTGCGTCTGCTCCCCCGGCTGCATGATCTTCGGCGTATCAGCCGGTGTCGGCTGGCGCAGTGCCATTTTTTCCGTGACGCCGTTTGCCTCGATGTCGGAGTACGTGGGGTTGTTGACCCTCTTCGTATCCCATTTCTGTACATTTATTTCCATCTCGCAAGCGGCGGTAGTGCTGTATGCCAATGAGATTGTCAGGCTTTTTGTTATTCCTTCGCTTTCACCGACGAAGGGCCCTCCCTGCACCGTCCTTTCTTCCGCGGTCATATCGCTCCCTTGACTCCAACCCCACTACAACAGGCGCCATTTTCATGCCCTCCTCCACCTCTCGCTCATAGGCGGCAACTCCGTGTCTTCCGTACTTTCCACGCACAGCTATATCTACCTGGGACGCCGTTCCTTGGAGCAAAAAATCCCGAAGCGTAGCCTCTGCTCGCACGGCACATTTTAGGAAATAATGGGCTGCCAGTTATTATGAAGGTACGAGTCTGAATCTTTATTTTCGTTCATTCGTTCAATCCTTCTGCCTTTCTCGACTCCGTGAAATATCGCTTGAATTAATTCACCACGTGGTCCAACCACCCTGTGCTCAGCTTACAGTATGTGCACTACAACGGGCTTGACCTCGCCAGCGGATCCGTGACCTCGATGCGTACGATGGCGCTTGGCGTTGGCTAGCGCGTTGGTATACTCGCTGCTGGTGCGTATATATTTAACGTCATGTTCATCCCATGCTGATTAATATATCCTGACCCAGGCTTTGACACAGGCAAGTTTCCTGTGCAATCGAGAAAATCCACATAATCGATTCCGAGATCTCGTTATCTGTGACTCCCGCCCCCTATTCCTACATTCCTGGGATTCAATCTCTATTGGTGTTGGCGGGATCAGATACCGGTGCGTGCGTTCCCAATTTCATTTTCGTTGCTCTTCCTTCCGCTATCTTGACTCCACTTCTGCTTCCACCATCTCCTCCTGGTTGCTCTTCTCGATTTTACCCCGTTCCTCCGGATTTCGACCCATCGTCGGGCTAGAAAATTGGTTGCACCTGCTCAACATTAGAGAGCTTGCGCAAAAGCCGCGCGAGCCGCATGCGGCTTTTGGGCATTGCGCAAAATTACCAGGTTTTTACTGGGTTCGCTGGATGATTTTGAGAGTTCATTACTCTCTCGGGTCTCTGTGACACTGTATTGTGTTCATCCAAATCAGTATCTGGTCAAGGCGCGACCCGGGGGAGCGGTTTCTCAAGCCATCACTCCGGCTCCACTCAGATTTCGCACACTTTTCGCGTCCTGCACGGAGCAGTTGCGGCAGTAATGCAATTTTTTCACCCACTAGGACTTGCCTCTCAACCTGAATACCTCTCCACTGACTTGGTTTCTCACTAACCTCAGATTTGATTTCCACACGCGGCTTCGCGCAATGCCCAAAAGCCGCATGCGGCTCGTGCGGCTTTTGCGCAAGCTCTCTATTGGCTCACATAATTCATTTGTCTTGTTTATGACAACCTTGACAAGCTAGGACTATCTCGAATTACAGCATATACATCCTCGTGCACGCACTTGCGGGATTTGGGTACAGCTGCGTAACGACCTTTTTCTCTCTGTCGCCTTCCTCGTACCTCTTCAGTGTCGCACTGTCCAATCCCGCACGCGTGTCTTTTCCACCTCCGCTGTTTTAAAACGTCACGCGCACCATCTGTGTCTTCGTGACCCCGCATCCTTGCGCCCGGGGAATCTGGAATGCAGCGTTCTGCATCGCATCCGCAGGCTGGCACTCAGTTACGTCCAATTCACCCTTCATCCTCCCTTCTTTCCACTACCATACCTATCGTCCTCGTTTACTCCCCTCTGTCTCCCACCTTCCATTTCCATCTCGTCCGATGCTGCACACTCACCCGCGCTCCCATTCACATATACCTGATTTTTTTCCAACCATCATCTACGGCGTGCTGGAGCTCAACACGAAGAACGTGGATGGGATCATGACGCCGATGAAGGTGCCTAGTGTCTGTCTGCTCTCTTTACCAGCGACAGGCGCGAACTTTATCCCTCGCGAATCGCGATCCTGGACAACAAGGTCGAATACACGAGCCGGCTGAGCCGATACTTGCGCTTCCCAGTGCACGAGCCGAACGAACCGGATGCGTGCATTGGGCTGCTGTCACATAAGAAGGTGTTTCTCTTTTGTTATGACATTCGTTCTCATTCTCTTCTCGGAGAACATTACTTGCTATGTTTCGATCGGCGTCCTTGCGGCTCCTAAAATACGACTCGCATGAAGCGCTCCCCGTGGCTAGCTTCCCGCTCCCGCTCGAAGTGCGGCATTTTTGTCGCCTGCTGACTTGTGGTTTATTCATTATCCCTAACCTATTGCTTATTCGTACATACATGCTGATCGTTGATCATTAATCTGGGTACGACAGCTACGCGACCCCTCCTCCTCAGCCAGACACCGAGCAAACCGGGTGGGGTCGCCATTTGGCTGATGATCAGTGAGACTCAAATCTTGCACCTTCATACCGTGTAACCAACAATGAGATCAGCGACTCGCGGCCATGCAGTCGAGTCACCTCTGCAGCTTTTCTGGTTGTTGATTTGGGATGGTGATCGCTTCCATTTTTTTTGTCTTATTCTTGATGCTCATCTGATCATGAAAGAAAGCCACAGAAAATGTGTCAGCAACAGTGCTTAGGTCAACCTGACCCACATGGAGTCAAATAGAGCCATAGTCCCAGCACAGGTGTTGGGGAGGAATATGTCGCCACATCATTAGCGAGTGACCATCTGCCAAGCGCCGAGCCGCTGAGGAGTCCCAGCGTGACAAGATCGAGCGCTTGAGATGGCCGAGGTCAGGCGCAAGCAGAGCGTGAGGAACGACATGCTGCACATGTGCGGCGTCGTTTTGAGGTGCCACCAACGATGCACCAGCTGCCGACGCAGGACGAGTCACGAATTCGCGACTAGGTGTGCGCCGGCGGCTTGGGCGTCAACGGCGAGCCGGAGGTGCACGTATGTGGCCGAGGGCGTCGCGACCGGCTCCCCTGGGGTCTCAGGCGTCGTCACAGATGCTCGGCGTGCGATACTGGCATGATTATATGGGTATTCCTGTAAAGTGGTCAGTACGTACGTGGTGGAGAAAAACAAGAAATGGGGAGCTGAATATGGATAGATGGAAATAGGAGAGGGAAAAGGAAGGTGACAGGAACGCGTACTTGAAGGAAAAGAGGAGGATAACCAGATACAGGCAAAAAAAACGAATAAAAGAAAGAATATGAAAGGAATGAGAAGAGGCCACGTACCTCGGCCCGCCACTCGTACATACACGCGTGCGGTACCAGCAGCTGGCTCTCGAACGTCGTTCTTAAGCGCGGATTTACGGTGTAATGCACCAATTTCCAGAACGAATGAAGGAGACCTGCTTTGCTTGTTAGTAGCAACACAATTTAAAATGATCAGGAGTGGGAGCAGGGGAGAGTAGGAAGGTAAAAGAGACAGAAGGGGAAAGGGGAATACATGGGAAATAAGAGGTGAGTTAGCTGCGAGAGAAGGTACTCACGCAAGGCGGAGCAGAGTTACGCAACGGCGACGAAAGGTACGAGCCGCAGGAGCTGGAGGTAGCTGGGAGGTGGCAAGGCGGTGACACCGAATGTGCCAGAGTTTGAGGTACGCGCGATTGGCCGATTGGGGTGGGGGTGCAAAAGGGCAAGGGATTGGAGACGGCGTCAACGGGACGGTAAAGGCGGCGAGGTGCGGCCGTGACGAACACGGCGTCGACGTTGGGGTGCTGACGACGGGCGTGCAAGGAGCACGAGTGGGAAGGCGGACTCCGACGGACCAAGTCCATATGGGAATTGGAAAGTCCGGCATCAGGTCTGGCGGAAGTGATCGGCGGACTGATGGGAATGCAGAGCGATGAAGCCACGGAGGCGGATCAGATCGGTGATTGATCCGAACACAGTGCAACAAAAGGGTATTTTGTTCACTACACGTCCCAGAGGCCGATTTTAGAGGCAAGGACAGCTATAAGTCCATAAATCAAGGATAAGAGACTATTTTAGCTTGCGTAAAACAATTAGATGAATTATTGACCCATAAGAACAAGAATGTTACAGCACTGCTTACTTCGTGGTATGCCATACTGTACATCTGTTGCCTTTTGGGATAGCGTGTTGGCAAGCCTGGTCCTTCTTTATTGAAAGAAATATCAGCTTCCTGAGGTAGTAAAGGCCGAGAACTCCATATCAATTTAATGCAATTGATTTACTCTCGCTTGCCTTCGGCAGAAGCAAAAGGAAAATCTATTCTGGCAGCCCTTAGATCTTCAGATATGCTTGAAATGATAGCTCAGATGAGCTGCAGCTGAAGCAGAATGCAGATAAACAAATCAAAAGGTAATTCAAACTCCGACACTAAGTGCCGAGCTACGGCCAGACCTGATGCCGGACAGTTTTCTCGGACTTTCCAACTCCCCAAATGTTCTGGATGGAGCAGCAAGAGATTGACACCACGTGGCCGCCGTGCCGCGTTCGGATACAAATATTAACCGTTCTTTAACGAAATGCAGTGCTTCGCGATTCTTTGTAAATGTTTGCACTCTTCTCCAGTTATCTTATATCCTTTCGTCTTGCTCTGGTTCGTGCTCTATTTTTAATTTTTTTGCACGGAGCTGCCTCGATCCATCTCCATTGAGATCCTCAGCTGACCCTGAGTTCATTGCCGCAGTATTTCAGGTTCGCTTTTCAACAACAGCATAAACCCAAAGTCATCCGCTTCGGTTGAACAGTTCCCTGCAAAATCAACAAGATAGATCCTCGCTTTGCTTGGGCACACTTCAGGATCGTAATTTCAAGTGGTGAAGTGTCTACGATTAAACTCGTGATCCAGTCCGTGCGGACTACACGGAAGTAAGATCGTAACCACGGAACATAAAGGAAATAGTAGTGTTTCATACATCTGGATCGTGGTGAAGTGTCTATGATTAAAATCGCGAGACAGTCCGTGCGGACTACAATGAAGTAAGATCGTAAACACAGAACACGACATGGATCAGGGGCCGGGATTCAAAGCGGAAACGGCGGGAAGGAAATAATAGTGTTGAAGGAGGCTGAGAATAGTTTCAATGGATAACCGGCACCAAAACGGGGGCACGGCAGAAGCAACGAATTGATATTGGTGTCCGCGACTCGGAGTAGCTCACAGCCCGAGAGATGGCTAAAAGCGACCAGCCATTTTAGACCAGCGAATTGAAGTGCGGAATTAATATTGATGACGGGAGGAGTCCAAAGTCGATGAGAACCCAGAAATAAGGCCAGCACAGTGAATTGATGACAGGAAAGAACGCAAAGGATTGCTGGCTGGAGTAGCAGGCACCTTCCGCTATTTATGCCCACACAATACTTGAGACGCTACGTGGGCATGCTACGGAGCGACTGCAAAAAGGTCAGCTGAGGAATGATTCCAACATCTTTTGAACAGTGATTAACCCAAGTTCGGCTTAGAAGCTGGATAAATCTTTTCCGAAAAGACGACTGAAATGGATAGTTCTGTGCTTTTGCTATGGCTGAGATGTGCTACGCTGTCCGGGCCATTCTGCGGCGAAGTTTGCGCAGTGCGTAGTTGTTACGATGGGGATACCTGCGCATCCAAATGGGGCAGGAACACAAGACTTTCAGAATGAGAGGAGAAGGTAAAAGAATGGAGATAAACTTAAATGGGACAAATGCACCGCCGAGGAGGCATTTGCTTAAAGAACGGTTAATATTTCAACCCCATGAATCAAAACATGTTGATCTCGTGATCCAAAGTTGTCAGATGAATTAAAAAAATATTATACGCAGCAGCGGCCTGCGCCACAGTTATATCCGCCGAGCCTTGTTCATGCATAAATACTACAGATTCCCCGTCACCCGTGAGCTTAACATTCCCCCAATCCTCTGGTCTATACTCATTGGTTTAATATTGCTGCGCGCACTCTAGGTTGCATTTCCTGGGCGTTTGCATGCGTACAGGGTTCTCTGGACCTCCGATCCAACCGTCAAATCCCTGCCTACATTGCTGGCCCCAGATTCCCAGATCTCTGTTTCTCCATCAATACTCGGTCACTATTCCTCAACTAATCAAGAATTCCTCACCGATATCGCCACTTGACATCCACAGGTTTAAATTCGGACTTTGCTCACCTCTTCCCCGACCGGATACCATCGAGGTTGTCTCGTGAATATTCAAGAAGCTCCACAGGCAGACAGTCTACCCTTAATGGGTTCGTCTGACCAGCCACATTCACCTGAAACCCGGCATACTCTTCATGCAGCAGCAACTTAATCGGTTCTTTCTTATTTGGGCCGGCAAACCTTTCGTGCTACATTGACTGTTCTTTAAGAGCTGGTTTCATTATGGCATTTCTTTGGGCTGGGTTCAAACCCACAGACCATGTCGTCTTTGTATTTGGTGTTCCTTTGGCATTTTTGAGCTTTGCTGAAGTTTGTACAGTTTGTCTCGATAGCCTAGCAATTTTAACACAATTAAAATTTGATCCTCGTCATTCGTGGGTACATTTTAACTCGATAACTGCCAGAGCGAAGCGACGGCTCATCTTGTCCACTCAATGCTAGTTGCCGGATTAGGAGAGAGGGAACGCGGGACAAAGAGGTGAGAGCGGGAGAGATGGCGGCTTTGGGGGAACACGGCCACGGCAGCAGGCAGTCTTGTGATAGGGATTGTTTTGTGTGAGTTGGTATGTGGTGGAACGCGCCGCTACGCGCGGGAACGGAAAATTTGAACCCGGAAAAGTGAGAGGCTTTCGCTATTTTGAAATGAAATATAACTATCGTCGAATGACTTTGATCTCGCTCCCGATGAGGTAGCAGCAGCCTTTGAATCTGATGAATAGCGAAAGAACACGCTCGTAGACCGGGGACAGGTCGAGGGAACAGCTAAACCAAGTATATTTGCACAAAACACAAAATATAACAGACACTGTGTGGACACCGCTACATTCACATCGGGCTCCTTCACTGAGAATCAAGTCAGCTTCAGTTCGAGCGTGAACAGAGGCGTTCAACTCTCACCTTCAGCGCTCAGGCCCGGGTGCAACTGAACGTACTGATGGCGGTCCCTGTGTTGACATTGATGCACTGGCCAGCGGGGTCGGGGCCAAAGGGAAACTCCTGTCCAGTGCAATCGCTGCCCGAGAAGAGGGAGACAGATGCCGTGGAACTAAAAATCTATAATCTACGTCAGCATTGCCTTGATTCAGAAAATCGGCGCTGCTGACCTCGTAGGAGTGCCTCCCAGTGAAATCAAAACAAGTGCCGTCGCAAGGAACCTCACCGCCTTGGCCCCCATTGCAAGTGTCACCGCTGAAAGCGATGATTTGCTGAGCATTGGCTTGGATGGCCAGGACAACAGCAGCGAGGAGAGAGACAGTGAAACACATTGTAGAGGAAGTGTTAGGAACTTGGTGGGTCCTAAGTCTACCGTTGAGTCGTTGCTGAATTTATATCCTATGGATTTGCAGATGGGAATTTATGGACCTATTTGAGCTGTAGTTGCATGCTTCGCTTGAGCTGAATGCATGGAGCGGGACGGCCGACCTGCTTGGAAAAATGCGGCACGTTGTTGAAGACCGGCACTTATGAGATAACATAACGACTTTACTGTACATGTGTGCTGGTCAACTGGCTTCCCGCTGTACGAGGATGACTGTCTCTGATTATTACATATGCTCTGGCAGGTATCTATACCTAAGAGTACTCCCATTCACAGTCAAAATGACCCACACTCTAAGATTACCCTATCTAGACCTAAGAATACTCCCACTCGGAGTCCAATGACCGACACTCTAAGATTAGACCTAAGAGTACTCCCATTTGGAGTCAAAATGACCGACACTCTGGGACTACGGAACTGTCTACACATACGAGTACTCCCCATTCGCAGTCAAAATGACTGTTGAGATTGAAAGCCGATTCAGATGCCGTCTCGTACACGTGCTCGGAATTCTTTTTTGCTTGTCTGGTTCGGTCAGAGTCGGTGATTCCTATTCCTGACGGTTCAGGGCACCCGAATGCTTAGAGAATCACCGACCCTGACCGAACCGGACAAGCAAAAAAAGAATTCCGAGCACGTGTACGAGAAGGGCAGCTGTGTTTGCTTTCTCCCTATAATGGAATTCAAACATATCACGAGTATCAGTGCGAATGTGAACACCCACATATTTCGCGTGGATGGTAAGGTTGAGGACGGTGCTGCCTAGATGAAACGGAGGGAGCGGCTGCGCTACGGAACCAAAAATGATAATCACTGTCTTGACCATGTTGATTACAGCCATGAAAAGGTTCCAAAGAACTGGAGAGGCTGGGTCGCCCGTAAGTAGGCCAATAAATGCCTTGAATTCGGCCGAGTTCATATCTCCGTGACGAACATAATATTCCATGCGGCGGTATAACATGCGCAACCAGTCGAAAGTTTTGCCGCCCATACCCATTCGTAACAGCTTAAGCCACAAAGTGGGATGGTCAGTCGAGGGGAAAGCATTAGTAGCATCCACAGCGGCGACATAAACGGGAACGCCGTTGGCGCTAGCCCATTCTTTGACACAACGGAGTATAAACGGATTGTTGTTTGTTCGGTAACCGGCTCTGAATCCGTTTTGATAGTCTGGTAGGTGTCCTCGTGCTTCGGCCCATTCAGTGATTCGCAGGTGGATTAGGAGCGTCAAAACCTTCACGACACAGCTTTCTAGTGCGATAATTTTGTAGCTATCCGGAATCGAGGCGAGCTTCCCTTTTTCAACAACCCAATTATGGCTGTTCTGAACCATATGCTTGGCCCTTCTTGTTTGCGAACACATTCATTGCAGAGGAATAGCAAGTCATCATTCGGGATTTCGAGTATTTCCGCGTAAAGAATTGCGTCTTCTCCGGATCCGCTATCCAGAGAATGTATTCTGATGTGGTCCTTAATTGACGGAATATTGGCCTCTGTCCACGGCGCTGAAAGGAATCCCTCGGGTACTGTGTTTTCAGTTGAATCTGGAATCATTTCCGCGAGAAGATTGTTCATCGTATGTTCGACAGAATTGAATGATTGAGGCATAATTTTTGGAGGGTTCAGTCGCGATTCAAAGAATTTTTTCAGATCATTCGCAGATATGGAAACAGGAATCGGCGCTGGGTCCAAGAGGCGTTTGACCTGTTTCCAGAACCTGCAGAAGGGGCTTCCATTATACTGTTCCGGTTACGTTCTTTGATATTGTTTAACCGTGAGCGACGCTTAAGGTGGTCGGGAACACGTCGGGATCGACTGGACTCGGGGGTTATGGGTAGTAATTAGCTCAGTCAGTAGCGCTGACGGCCTCCCACGCAGATCCGACGGACTGACGTGGCAGGTTTTTGGGGGGGAGTGAGGGCTAGAGGATCGCAGCCCCGAAGATGCCCCTATTCCTTGTCCTAATGAGAGCCCCCAAGTAGCTCACAAACAAGTTAGCACACAAGAGTCTCAATAGCAGCCAAGAAGGATGGTATGCTGGCGTGTTTCGAGGCTCGGAATGTGCGTGCGTAGTAAGGTAACTACTTACACCTCAAGAGCTCGAAAACCCGAATTTGTCCGTTCTTCCGCGCAAATTCGTTCCTCTGGATGTATAAGACACTTTGAGTGTCACTACAGGCCAGATTGAACTATATAGCGAGGAATGGGGTGAATCGACGGTTTTGAGATTTTGGTGATGGTGGTAAGGAATGTCGGATGTACCGCCCTTGGAATAAACCTACGGTAAGAGTTTCGTTGATCTCGCAGCCTACCTTCTATTAGGGTTCCGTGATCACCGACTCTGACCGAAGCGGAGACAGTTCCGTAGTCTTAGAGTGTCGGTCATTTTGACTCCAAATGGGAGTACTCTTAGGTCTAATCTTAGAGTGTCGGTCATTGGACTCCGAGTGGGAGTATTCTTAGGTCTAGATAGGGTAATCTTAGAGTGTGGGTCATTTTGACTGTGAATGGGAGTACTCTTAGGTATAGATACCTGCCAGAGCATATGTAATAATCAGAGACAGTCATCCTCGTACAGCGGGAAGCCAGTTGACCAGCACACATGTACAGTAAAGTCGTTATGTTATCTCATAAGTGCCGGTCTTCAACAACGTGCCGCATTTTTCCAAGCAGGTCGGCCGTCCCGCTCCATGCATTCAGCTCAAGCGAAGCATGCAACTACAGCTCAAATAGGTCCATAAATTCCCATCTGCAAATCCATAGGATATAAATTCAGCAACGACTCAACGGTAGACTTAGGACCCACCAAGTTCCTATACACTTCCTCTACAATGTGTTTCACTGTCTCTCTCCTCGCTGCTGTTGTCCTGGCCATCCAAGCCAATGCTCAGCAAATCATCGCTTTCAGCGGTGACACTTGCAATGGGGGCCAAGGCGGTGAGGTTCCTTGCGACGGCACTTGTTTTGATTTCACTGGGAGGCACTCCTACGAGGTCAGCAGCGCCGATTTTCTGAATCAAGGCAATGCTGACGTAGATTATAGATTTTTAGTTCCACGGCATCTGTCTCCCTCTTCTCGGGCAGCGATTGCACTGGACAGGAGTTTCCCTTTGGCCCCGACCCCGCTGGCCAGTGCATCAATGTCAACACAGGGACCGCCATCAGTACGTTCAGTTGCACCCGGGCCTGAGCGCTGAAGGTGAGAGTTGAACGCCTCTGTTCACGCTCGAACTGAAGCTGACTTGATTCTCAGTGAAGGAGCCCGATGTGAATGTAGCGGTGTCCACACAGTGTCTGTTATATTTTGTGTTTTGTGCAAATATACTTGGTTTAGCTGTTCCCTCGACCTGTCCCCGGTCTACGAGCGTGTTCTTTCGCTATTCATCAGATTCAAAGGCTGCTGCTACCTCATCGGGAGCGAGATCAAAGTCATTCGACGATAGTTATATTTCATTTCAAAATAGCGAAAGCCTCTCACTTTTCCGGGTTCAAATTTTCCGTTCCCGCGCGTAGCGGCGCGTTCCACCACATACCAACTCACACAAAACAATCCCTATCACAAGACTGCCTGCTGCCGTGGCCGTGTTCCCCCAAAGCCGCCATCTCTCCCGCTCTCACCTCTTTGTCCCGCGTTCCCTCTCTCCTAATCCGGCAACTAGCATTGAGTGGACAAGATGAGCCGTCGCTTCGCTCTGGCAGTTATCGAGTTAAAATGTACCCACGAATGACGAGGATCAAATTTTAATTGTGTTAAAATTGCTAGGCTATCGAGACAAACTGTACAAACTTCAGCAAAGCTCAAAAATGCCAAAGGAACACCAAATACAAAGGCGACATGGTCTGTGGGTTTGAACCCAGCCCAAAGAAATGCCATAATGAAACCAGCTCTTAAAGAACAGTCAATGTAGCACGAAAGGTTTGCCGGCCCAAATAAGAAAGAACCGATTAAGTTGCTGCTGCATGAAGAGTATGCCGGGTTTCAGGTGAATGTGGCTGGTCAGACGAACCCATTAAGGGTAGACTGTCTGCCTGTGGAGCTTCTTGAATATTCACGAGACAACCTCGATGGTATCCGGTCGGGGAAGAGGTGAGCAAAGTCCGAATTTGAGGCAACCCATATGATCAACAGAGAGATTGCGATGAATAAAGCCTCGAGGTCAACCCTGTGGATGTCAAGTGGCGATAATGGTGAGGAATTCTTGATTAGTTGAGGAACAGTGACCGAGTATTGATGGAGAAACAGAGATCAGGGAATCTGGGGCCAGCAATGTAGGCAGGGATTTGATGGTTGGATCGGAGGACCAGAGGACCCTATATGCATGCAAAGGCCCAGGAAATGCAACCCAGAGTGCGCACAGCAATATTAAACCAATGAGTATAGACGAGAGGATTGGGGGAATGTTAAACTCAGAATTTGTGGTATTTATGCATGAAAAAGGCTTGGCGGATATAACTGTGGCGCAGGTTGCAGCTGCTGTGACATGTCAGCTGTGCTCCCAAATGGATTCATCTGACAACTTTGGTGATGGCGCATCAACATATTTTGATCTCATTAGTAGTACAGAACGGTCCGTAGGATCCTTCTCCATGATCCTACAATCTGTTTGACCCAAAAATGTTATCTCAATGCCGAGATATGGTTCAACAACCGATCGGTCAATCATTTTGGTCACCTCGTTATCCGCTCCCCCAAGCGAACGAATGAAATGAAAAGACGTCCACCCAACGTTCTGAACTTATCTTCGACTTTTGGCCCCGATGTTCGTTATTGATCCGAATCCCGGACTTGCGTTCGTCTTCTCGAAGTTTCCAAGACTTATTTTTTTACTTGGACCGTGTGCGATCCACGTGCTATTGCCTCATGGCAATGGCGTCCTTGGACTCGACTCCGATGTCGCCAAACTACTTGTTGCTCGGTCAGTCAAATATATTTGTCAGATACCCACTCCTCATACCTGCTAGCGCGCGCTGTCGAAGGCATAGAAAGGATCGGTTGGCTGCGGCACAAGCCAAATCTCTTCGTCGCTATCCACTGCAATGGCGTGGAGGTGCAGCGAACTCCTACAATTAAGCGGCAACTCGCACCCAATGGGACACAGGAGGCATGTAACAGCGCTTATGAATCCATAAGCGGCAAGCGCTTATGAGCCGCTTATGTGCCGCTTATGTGCCGCTTATGATCATCTTGCTGATAAGGAATCCCGTAACTTGCGATAAGATAATACTTCAGATCAGAGTCGCGGTCACCTGGTAAAGAGTTATCGAATATACTACAGTCAACGTAGTCTTCAACTGTAATGCAAATCTGTGTTTACTGGTAACAAAAATAACTTTTTGGGCATGGACCTAGCTTACCAGGCAGCAAACCTCAAGCAAACTTGCACCCAGCCATTTATTCAGGCCACGGTGCGCTGCTTATGTGAGAACACGTTTGATCGGGTGCATTTTCCTTTCTCTTTGTCTCTTCCACCTCGTATTTCTCAATGCCTCCTTCATCTGACAATAATGCAACACCTGGTCCATCATCGGGCCAACGGGGCTCAGCTGCATCTGGGGCCAAGACTGGGGAAAAAAGAGGGGCAGATGATCGGGACTCGCCGCTAGGCGACGACTCCGAGGCTACTACGAAGAAAGCTCGTCGCGCTGGGGTCAGAGCCAAGAAAAATCAGTATGGGCTTGCAAAGGTTCAGATTCCACCCCAGTTTAAGGGCACAAAGGTGTGTGGCCATTCCTTTTCTTTGTTGTACTGCAGTAGCCTAACACGCGTACGGCGGTCCAGGACTCTGGTTACCTTCATGGATACATCCTCTGGGGAATCACGAGGTCGGATACTGCACCTATGCGCCCGTCTACTAGCTTTATGGCTGCGTATGAAAGGCGAAGGGAGCCTGGCTTCCTTGCGACTTTGAAGCAGACACTCCGTTCGGCAACCACTGCCCATGTCGGAGCTGCAAAAATGGTCAAATTGCTTCGAACCCAAGCCGAAGAAGATCGTAACAATGGGAGCATCATTGCGGGTAATATATTGCGCGTTGAGGAGGCATTTCTGCTCAAAATCTTTTCGGGAGTCCTCACGGCTGGCTTGGAATCGTGGTGCCCCGACGTTTTGAGTCCACCTGATACTCTTTACAACCAGACTCATGAAATCGTCTTCACACAAACTTTGCGCTCTGTGGGCAACTCTTTTGCGTACAGATTTTTGGAGCCCACACCGAGTGGGTTTGATAACCCTAGCCTTCTTATCGACATCTTCAACAGTTTTGTATTTAATTATATGCGCGACAAAACCAGGGTGGACATGAAGGATCCAGGAAAGCTCTCGCAGAACCGGGACGACAACAATGCTTCAAGACGCCGTAAAGCGGTATGTAATTACTGGTTATTATGATATTTCCCTGCTCATTTAGATTTGTGTCATTTCAGCTTGCGAAGGTCCGTTTGCAATATGCTCTTGACGACAAACAACCTGCCCGAGTTCTTGCTTTGCTGCGAGACCCTCTCGGCCATTCAGACGACGAGTCTGGCACTGAGGCGGACGGTAAACTCTGTTATATCGTCAATAAAAAGCCGCCACGGAGTGTCTCTGCAACAACCTTTCTCCGCAATGTCGATAAACGGCGGCAGAAACTGAAGAAGACCACGAAGGGTAGAAAGGAAGAGCGTAAACGGATTCATGTCAATGTCCCGGACGAGTCGGACATCTCGTTTCAAATTCCGAAGTCTGCCCCCATCGACTGGTTGGCACCCGACTGGTATAACGATCTTCCGGCCAAGCTGCGATACCGCTACAGCCGGAATGGTGTTGCGCTGCCGCTGGTCCAGCACCATGACAACACCGACTACAAGACGATGGACAAGGCGACTTTTATGCAGAAGTATGGTAATGATGTTCTCAAGCTCTATAATGTTCCGACGAAGGAGGAGATGGATGGCGCTGGTAACAATGGATATGACGAGGATGAGGAGGAGGATGTTGGCAACATGATGGACGAAGATGATTGAGATTGTTGATGAGATCGGAACTTGAAGGACGGGTCCTAGAACGTAGTATGCAATATGTGCTTGTATGTTATGCAGTTATGCAATTATGCCAGTATGCCATTATCACCACATATGCAAAAGAGAGAAAAGGGGCAAACTACAACTGTATGATAGTATCCGTATTCGGCAATTGACCGAAATTCAATCCAACGTTCCTGACCCAGCTGTGGCCAGTGGCCTCAAACGGTGCTATAATGTCGTTGAGGGATATCCTAGAACTTATGTCCATAGGTAGGTTAGACTGAGTCCAGGTAGAACTTACTGAGTTCGAAATTTTGCGATCACCGTATTAGGCCAATATTCAGATCTGTGTCGTTCACCGAGTTTTGGCACGGGGACCCAAACGGCAGCATAAAATTATTGAGGGACATCCTAAACCTCATGCCCGTAAGCGTCTTCGACTGAATCCAAGTGAGACCTACTGACATCGAAATTTTGCGATGACCACATTCGGCCAATATTCAGGTCCGCGTCGTCCACCGAGGTTTGGTGCAAGAACCCAAACGGCAACATAACATCATTCAGGGACATCCTAAACCTCGTACCCGTAAGCCTCTTCGACTGAATCCAAGTGGGACCTACTGAGATCGAAATTTTGCGATGACTGTATTAGGCCAATATTCAGGTCCACGTCGTTCACCGAGCTTTGGCGTGAGAACCCAAACGGCAGCATAACATCATTCAGGGACATCCTAAACCTCGTGCCCGTGAGTATCTTCCACTGAATCCAAGCGAGACATACTGAAATCGAAATTTTGCGAGGACCATATTAGGCCAATATTCAGGTCCGCGTCGTTCACCGAGCTTTGGCGCGAGAACCCAAACGGCAGCATAACATCATTCAGGGACATCCTAAACCTCGTGCCTGTGAGTATCTTCCACTGAATCCAAGCGAGACGTACTGAAATCGAAATTTTGCGAGGACCATATTAGGCCAATATTCAGGTCCGCGTCGTTCACCGAGCTTTGGCGCGGGGACCCAAACGGCAACATAACATCATTGAGGGACATCCTAAACCTTGTGCCCGTAAGCCTCTTCGACTGAATCCAAGTGAGACCTACTGAGATCGAAATTTTGCGATGACCACATTCGGCCAATATTCAGATCCGCGTCGTTCACCGAGGTTTGGCGCGAGAATCCAAACGGCAGCATAACATCATTGAGGGACATCCTAAACCTCGTGCCCGTAAGTATCTTCCGCTGAATCCAAGCGAGACGTACTGAGATCGAAACTTTGTGATAACCATATTTGGCGAATATTCAGGTCCACGTTGTTCACCGAGCTTTGGCGCGGGGACCCAAACGGCAACATAACATCATTTAGTGACATCCTAACCCTCGTGCCCGTAAGTATCTTCCGCTGAATCCAAGCGAGACATACTGAGATCGAAATTTTGTGATGACCATATTCGGCCAATATTCAGGTCTGCGTCGTTCACCGAGGTTTGGCGCGGGGACCCAAACGGCAGCATAACATCATTCAGGGACATCCTAAACCTCGTGCCCGTAAGTATCTTCCGCTGAATCCAAGCGAGACATACTGAGATCGAAATTTGTGATAACCATATTCGGCCAATATTCAGGTCCACATTGTTCACCGAGCTTTGGCGCGGGGACCCAAACGGCAACATAAAATCATTGAGGGACATCCTAAACCTCGTGCCCGTAAGCCTCTTCGACTGAATCCAAGCGAGACGTACTGAGATCCATTTTTGCGATGACCATATTTGGCCAAAATACCAATCCATGCAAGTGGCCCAGTTTTGGCCTGAGAACCTGAATGGCAGAATAAATATCCTGAGGGATATCACAAACATCCTTACCACGACCAGGATTCACTGAATCCAAGGGGAATTCATACAAATATCATCAGATTCATCGTGACTATACTTGACATTCACATCTGGTCCTCCACAGATAACAATACATAGCATGTTCAACTCTTGAGTGGTCCTAAGGTCTAGATTACACAAGCCACAGATGCTGGCAAAGCAGGTGTCAGTGAGAAGTCGAGACAAGCTTTCAGAGTGTCGTAGCAATCATGAGCAATCATGCAACCTCAGTGCTTGCATTTGAGGATCTTCTGAGAGCTGCAGAGCAGTATACAACAGGCCACATAGTCTTGTATAGAAAGCCAAGGCATCTGAGATCCTGTTATGCACAGATGCGAGTTATGGTTAGGGAAGGAGGATGTTTGGCCAATATCCAAACCAAACATCGGCAAATGCTCGGGCCGGCACAGCCACTCTTAAACTGAATTGGACCGACAAAAATATATATATTTCGACAAGACACAATCTATTCAACTGCGAGATACATGATAAAAATATCCAATATAATCAAGGCTGTAAACAGACTTAAGTGCGCCGACCTCGGTTCAATGACCAGCAGATAACCAAGAAATCTCGGTCAATATCATAAGTCCCCATTGGACGCCGGTAAAATGTGAGATGGGTAAGAATATGCATGGGTTCAATGATGCAAAAACGACCTGACAGAGTAGCATCTACAATTGTAGTGTTCAATCGTGGACGAGTGGGATATGGTGTTTTCTCCAGCATGGTTAATGGCATAGGCTTGTGCTTTTGGACTAGGACAAATGTCTGCATGTGCCTTTCAAGGGGAATCTCCCATATTTCCTCAATGAATCCTGTCAACACAGTATGATTTATGGGATCCTTGAACTGGATGCTGCTGTTTCCTCGATGCGATTTATAACTGAAACCTTTGTCATCCAGTTTGAACTGTGATGGCTTCAGAGCACAAGGTGGGAGAACAAGAGATCCTGGAGGGTGAGGTAGTTGATAACATGAATACCACATCTGTCCCTTTGAGTTTTGATATTGTAAAAGCATCAGATAATCGTCCCTGGAAAGGTCGTCTGCCTTGGCCAAAATTTTTGCCACTTCTTGTTCACTCAATGGTTGAGTAGCTTTCATCTGTGCAGCCAAGTCTGGTTGAAGGATTTGAGCGAATTGACCAACATGTCCATCTTTTAGTTGCTCATCATGGAGCTTTGCCTCCAACCGTCCACGACGAGCTACCTTTGTCAGCATTGTTGTGGGCATATCATCTGAGCTAGTAGTGAGTAAACAAGTGGGAAAAGAACTGAGATGACTCACCAACTCGTCTGTTGTGTTTGACCTTTTGAAACATTCCATTCATTCGCTCACCAGCAAATTCATTGAGTGCTGCTAATGGTCCCCAAAATTTCAATAATGCTCCATTATGCATAGCAAAATGGTGGTTGGGTAAAGAATGAAATTCGGGAAGCGGGAATAGCTGAGGTAATGCTGC
The DNA here is from genome assembly GCA_029378395.1 of Mycena leptocephala. Classification (NCBI taxonomy): domain Eukaryota; kingdom Fungi; phylum Basidiomycota; class Agaricomycetes; order Agaricales; family Mycenaceae; genus Mycena; species Mycena leptocephala. Next base: position 465,331 of record JARJLF010000083.1, read on the forward strand.
ACGATATTGGACATAGTGAGCAGTGAATTGATCAGCCTCTGTGTTGGATGTCGAGAAGGACGATATGATATTTGTGGATGCAACGAGATCATTAAAATTCTCAAGCAACTTTGTCTGCAGTGGATCTTCCCCATACCAAAGTTCAGGAATTACTAGAGGAAATATGACTGTGAAAAGCATGAGGTATTCATAGGCTTTCAATTTTCCGTGTTTGGATTCCCCAGGTTTTTGGGTGGGCGAGCAACCCAGGTAGGAAGTGAAATATCCCGGATACAGGTGCGAATCTGACCTAGCTGTGCTGGAGAAAAATTGAATATTCCTGTAATGTTGAAGTCAATAACCTCTTCATCGTCATCCAGGTCTTCATCATTTGTGATGCCGAGGTATGTCTGGGGAGTTGGCGTAGTAGAGTCCTCACTATCAGCATCATCAACTTCCATATTAGAGTCAGGCCGAGGCTCCCCCTGTTGGCTGGTGTTATCTTCCGTCTCTGTCTCTGGTTCAGACTCTGACATTTCTGGCTCTGTAAATTCTGCTTCCTCTGGCTCGAGCTTATTAAGATCATTTGCAGCCATTGCAGCTTTTGGTTTAGGACGGCCAATGCCCCACAAGATGCGGAGATGGTGTTGTAGTACACCTTCCAGCCAGTTATGCATGAAGCCCAGAGTAACATTCTTAACTGGATCCCACCGAAAAAGATCGTGCGGAGGTGACCAACGAACCCCTGACAACCTGGCCAGCTTTTCTTTGAGAGTCACAGTCACTGCATCACGCCAAGCTCTGGCCTGGGCAGCTACTGTATGGCTATCCCGCAGTGTCCAGGATTCATACTTGAGATCTTCAACTTGATGACTTTTGAGCAGACAGAAACTACAAAAATATGTTGCGTTATAGGCCATGTAACCAGCCACCTTGCGTATGGCTTGCAAATCAGCAATGAGCGGAAGAACTTGTGCTGCAACAGAGACACCAAGTGGATTCCGAAAGGTAGGGAGCATCTTGCCTGGAGGAGCAAAAGTCATTCATTGCCTTGACAAATGAGATGAGAATGTGTGCCATTGTCCAGACATCTGGAGCACCGGGTGCAGGGATCATTCCCACAATAAAGATATTTTCCCAGTAGGAAGCGGACTTCAATAGGAAGATTAGGCAATATAGAACATTGCGCCACAAGATACAACTTTGCCTGAAAGAAGATGTTAAATCATGAAGACAGCCATGGACATGAGCAGTGATACTGACCAGCAATCTTATTAGTATAGGGATTGAACCAATCAATGTAGAATGCAAAAACAAGATGATAGCGCGAGCGTAGAAAATTGCCGAGGCCACGCCAGGCTGGACTGTCCTGAATATCATTCATTACATCTTTTTGGGGTGCATTCTGCCGAGCCTGGTCCTGCTGGAAAGACTTCTCCAGATGTTCTTCAACCTGTGATCGAGACAAAAAGAATCGTAGCCAGGATTCAAAAGACTGTGTGCCATATAATGCTTTGGGCACCCGCTTTGTTTTGCCCTTGGGAGTTCGGACCTGTTTCCAGAGTGTAGTGCCACAGGCTCTAGATTTTGGTGATTTTTTCCAATCACATATATCTGGAAGCGTATCTAGAGTGTATGGCTTGTAGCATGTTGGACAACATGGTGTGCGAACAATTTCTGGCTCCAGTTCATGCTGGTAAACACTGCGAATATCTCGAGGAATATTGAGAGTAGCGTCTTGCAGTTGAGCTCCTGCTAATCGCAAGATTCCAAAGATGATGCTGATTACTGATGATACGATAAAAGCCAACGCCTTCAAGACAATGCCTGAATCCTCGCGGCTAATTCCAACGTGGAGATTCAACCAAGCTGCGAACATTACACATAGTGTGGCAATGGGAGAAACCGCTAGAATACAAGCAATTAGTTGTGTTAAATGGACCAAAAAATATTGACCCCTCTGAAAGACATCCAAAGGTGGCACAATAATTCGAGGATCTTCCAGTTCTGGTTCTGGAGCAAGTTCTGCACCTGACATCCCAGCTTCCTCCAGTTGCTTGGCCCTGGCATCATCCGCTTCGTGGGCTTTCCGAGTAGAATGGCCAATCCAGTCCCCTCGCATAGGCTGTCCATTTTCAATTACAGTCTTTTGAGAACACTTTGAACAGACACAGAGGACCCTTTTCGCCATGGTGGGGGATGAACGTCGGAAGCAGGAAGGTTTCCATCTGTCAATTCTTTTAACTGGATAGACACTTGTCATCGGGCAGTGTTACACTGGTCTAGAAGTGCTCTAAATTGAACCATTGATAGTTCGCAACAACAGTCAGTTGATAAATTACAATTTGATCAGATCTTGGTTTGCAGAAGGATTCTGGAATTGTTGGCCCCACGTTCCTCAGCAGAGACTGTGCCGTGCAATTCTACCTACTTACCTACTAAGCTCACAGGTTCAAACCTGGCATTCAGTTAGTCGGCTACGTAAATTAAATTTGATTGACATCAGCGATGGGATTCAAATCTACCGGCAATCAGAACCCGAAGAACCGGCAATAAGCCACACATAAGCGGTACCGAAGCCGCCAATAAGCGATTACCACTTATAGATTCTAAGTGCTGGGCAATGCC